>VZTB01012399.1:421399-495667 GCA_013397245.1 Thryothorus ludovicianus
TCCTCTCCTCTCCTCTCCTCTCCACTCCTTTTCTTTCCCAGTGAACAGAGAAGACTATGGTCACGTCCATTGCTTTACTTGTATTGCTTTCCAATATTTTTATTTTACTCCAGACAGAGTCCATGTGTTTTTGCAGCAGCCAAGCAGGGGCTGGGGGCAGGAGGGGTCTTGGCAGTAAGACACCCCCACACCCGTAAGGGGAAGCACGTGGAAATGTTAAATCCAGAGAAGTTTGGAGGGGAAAAAAGATTTTCTCATTGACTTCAGTCTGCTGGGGATCCTCATTCTCGTTTATATTTGGAGAGAACCCAGCATAGCAAAGGTGCCTGACAGACCTCCTGCTCCTTTTTTTTTTTTCCAGTCAGATCAGGATTAGCATTAGGGATTCTTTATTTGGATTGGGAAATGTCAGTGAGGCTGTCTGGCAGCACAGGTTACAGAGAGGCAGTGAACAAAGTTTACATCCAGTGAGATTAATTTTACACCCTGCAATAGTGGCTCTATGTTCCACGTTTCCCACTGACTCCAACATTTCCTGGGTGTATCAGTTCCTCTGGTCACTGCCAAGGACTCAAAAATGTTAAGAGACCTTATTCTGCTGGGTAATTGCTTTGATTCCATAGATTAAATTAGTGAAAATAGACCCTGAAGACTTTATTAGTGCATCTATTTCTTCCTGTACAAACCCTCCTCTTGTAAAAGGGGGGGAATGAGTCCCTTTGCAGGGAAAGGCTGTGCAGGGCTGTGTGCAATGGGGAGGCACTGGCAGTCTCTCATGGGAGCAGCCTTGCAGGGTTTCACTGCAGGAGCAGCCATGCATCTCCCTTCAGCTATTTCAGAGCTTCCCAGGCTGAAATCTGACTTTAAATCCTTATTTGCAGAATACCTGTTTAATTTCATTGTTGCTTTTCAGCTCATTATGACAACGTTGTTTTTTTCCTTTAACCCATCCCTTTTGCTGTTAGCTGCTATCAGGAGATTTCTGACAAGAATACATATTTTTTATGCATACAAACCAGCCTGTTTCCATCTCTCTTCTAAAACCTTTTGACTACTTTTTAAACCTAAAAATATTGGACCTACCCAAAGTGACTCTCAGGCAAGCAAGAAGATCATTTGATGCATCCAGTGTTTTGCTTCACATGAGTTCTCAGTATTGACAGGGAGGAAAAAACAGCGAAGGGAATAGATCAGACTTGCTCTTAAAGATCTCTTAAAGAAGAAAATAAGCAGCAGCCAATAATTAGATTGTTTTCTTCCAGCGCCAAGCCCAGAGTTTATTTGCAAAGCAGTTTCTCAAAGAGTGTTTTAGCAGTGAATTGCTGATTAGTTTGGGCACAAGGAACAGGCTGAAGCACCTGCAGAGATGCAGTGGTTGGGAAGGGTCAGCACAAGGGTGTGGATGTAGCCTGAGGATCAGATCCTGTCCCATTCCCCACTCCAGCCAGGAGTAGGATGTGACCCTCAGCATTTTGTTTCCCTACTGATTCAGAACCCCAGATCAGAGGCTTTTAAAATCATACAAACCCTCCACTGAAAATTCAGCCGTGATTGAGGCGCAGGGAGAGAACAGGACTGAGCTGGGACCCGGCCCTGAATGCTCCTGGTGAAATTGCTTCAGGCAGAGCCACCAGTGTCACCCAGCATCTCTGTCCTCCCCCCATTCCTAATGTCTTTTCCCCTTCACATGGAATTCCATATTTTGGAGGCTGCTGGGTAAGAGCATTTGGGGATTCAGCCATGTAGGAAGGCAGTTTGCTGCCTCCTGCTTTAATTTGGGAGCATTTTCTCTTCCCTCTTCTCACTTGTCTCTAGTCCCCAGCAAAGCCCAGCTTTTGCTTGGGATATATTCCTTCCAATTTATCCAAGGTTCTAAGGGGATTTATTCCATGTAAATGTCCTCTTTTCACCACTATTCCTTTCCTGCAAAACATGTGCCTTGCTTTAATTTTTTTTTCTTCCTTACATGAGATATCTTGTTTATTTTCCCCCCGTCTTTGCTCCCCCCTTGCTGCGGCTGCTTCTCCTGCTGGTGCTGCATTGCTGGTTGCCAGAGAAATGTTTTTCTTTCACTTTTATTGTAATTTATTGATTTTTTTTCTCCCCTTTATGGGCCCAGAACCTTTTACTTCTACCAAAGGAGGCACCAGGCATTAACAACACACTGTATGCAACTTGAAGAGTTAAAATGAGGGGGGCATGCCCATGTCACACACAGAGGCAGTGAGAAAATGAGAGGGCCTGAGCCACAAAACAGAAGCCAGCAGCATTATCTGTCTGACTTCTCCCTCTCCTCCCACACACTGGGGACATTTTTCCTCACACTTCTGAGGGTTTTCTGCCTCCCCTGCTACCTGGCTCCATAGCCAGCAGTCCTGCCTGTTCCCATCTCTGTGTAAAGGGGTTGTGATTTGTTGGATTCAATCACTGCTTCCTCTCCAGAGGCTCTGGGAACGAAAGCCATGAGCATTAACTTCAAGGAGTTTGCACCATCTTGTCTCCTCCTGAAGTAACTCCCTCCTGGCCAATGCTCACAGTCCTTTGGGAGAACTTTAATTGTTATTTTCAGGGAATCTCTATGGAACTGGAGGATTTCTTTCCCCTCCAGCTCTTTTTCAGTGTACCATGGAGCTATATCCCCCTTTCCCTGACCTATTTGATTTTCACTCCCTGTTGTGAAGGGCAATCCCCACACATGCCAAGATCTCCATGTGATGATGTAGGAGGGCACAATGTTCTCCATTACCATTATTTGTGGTCCTGGTTATCTGAGATTATGTTTTCTCCGACAAATCCCTTTGGCTGCAGAGCTGCATGGGTAGAGATCCTATAAAACACAGATTCTGGGGGACTAATGTGTGCTAAATCTGTCCCCAAGGATCTCTTCTGAGCTGATCCTGTGTTTTCAGACACCTCCATTTGTAGAAAACATGGCACAGAGACAAACATGGACAGTACCTTGCTCCAATGTAAAATATGTTTGGCTTTAATTTAAATGAGAAACACAAAATTTATTCAAATATTTCTGTGGATGGTGTCACCTTTGTACCCAGCTGCCAACCCACTGGTCCCTGCTGCCACTCTCCCCTCCCACCTCAGTCTCTTGACACAACATCACCTGTGTGTGCAGCAAGAAAGGAATTGCATCTGTTAGTGCCCAATAATGTCTAGGACAAAAGTCTTCCACAAGGAGTTTTTTGGGGGTTTAAGCTGAGAAAAGCCCTTATGGAACAGAATGCTGCTCTGGGGCTGAGTCTCCTCAGCACTGTCATAGTAACAATTATTTATATGTTGTTTTCTCCAAGTTGTTTTTTTTTTCCCTGACTGCAGGACTGAAAAATAAAAACAAAAACACAAGCCAACATTTAAAGCATCAGCATCTTTTTTTGCAGGTTTATTTTTTCACATACACAAAACTTCAGAGACAGAAAGATGCATTTGCCAGCTCGTAAAGATATACATTAGCCTTCATAAGTACAGGTTCAAGAAGTTGTGTTGGATCCTCCAAGTTTTTCTTACACCTACGACCATATTTCATCAATAAATTTGCTATCTAGACAGTACACAAAACTAAAATTGGACCAGCAGCTGACAGCCTGAGGACTGAGCTAGGGACTGTCAGAGCTGGCAGTGTTTGCTAATTGAGTTAAAAGAAAAGATATCCTTTTTCTTAACTGGGAGAGTCTGACACATTTTCTGGGGTTATGGAAAAAGGGACAGATACACACACAGGCACAAACCCCAAACATTTGCCAAAGGGTCTCTTTGTAAACAGCCAGACCAGCTCGGATTCAGGTACCCGAAAGCTTGCCTGGTTCAGAGTGTGTTATTTGCTTTTTCACAGTCAATAGGCAATCGTAGATGACAACAAAGTATTGGATCTTGCCTGCAGCGCCGTGGAGCCTTTTTCTTTAATGTGCCAGCACTGAGAAAGAAACTTCCACAAGTTGTGCAAATCACTGCTGGTCAAACGAAAACTTCGCTGTAGCATGAAATGCGAAGTGGCACCTTAGATACAACTAATGGAGCTATCATGGGCCTAAAAGTAACTCTCAGGGCACCTCAAAGGGATTTGTTTCTTCCCTTTCAGCCTCCCTGTCTTGCAGGGCCATTTTTCACTGCCTGTCTCTGAGTCCCCACTCGGGCTCGTTGTTAATCATCAGGCCCTGGGACTTCCAGGCATGTGGGAGCGTGCTTGGAGGGAGCTTGGACAATGCATCATCTCAGGTGGGGATAATCCTGAGCTCATTACGACCCTGGGTTTGCTGCAGGGAAAAATACTGTGCAGGAGGGTTTGGGGATCTGCTTTTGGCAGGAGAGTTCAGCTCAGGCAAAGGATGGGGAGTGCTGAAGCAGCCTCTGCCTCTGAACCCAGCCCAAAGGATGGAGTCCAGCCATACCCCCACACCCTGGTCCAAACTGCTCCAGAAACAGTGGCTGTGGCATGACAAGCTCACAGCCCATCTTTAATATGCCAGAAGCCCCTTCATGAGGAGAAGAACCTGATTGTGGAAATGGAAGCGGAAACATCATTACGTTTTCAGAGTAATGAGCTTGGCCCCCACCCTGTAGCTAATTAAAACTGTGGAAGTCTTATTTCAGCTGTAATCAACCTAAATCTTAGCTACAAGCACAGCAAATATTTTTTTAGTGTACGAGGTTTTGCTTTTTTGTTGGTGAGTGAGCAGGGGAGGAGGCAGTGTCTTTCCCTCCATGGCAGGAGCTGTTTTGAGCTTTTTCCTTGACCGTGCAGGGGATGTGGTTCCTGCAGGGACAAACACAGCCCTTCTGTGTTTATTTAGAGACAGTTATCAAACACAGAGATATTTCAGTGCTCGGGGGTTTCAGCCTGATCTAGGATGAGCAGATATCTTAAACGTAATAATCAAAAAGATAGAAAAGCAGGTAACTCGTCTCTCTTGAGCTTCAGATACGAATTGGTTCTGATTTTAGGTGTGTTGTTTCTTACTTCATCTGCGTTGCCTGTTCTCCCCAGCTGAGCCACATTAATGCAGAGACTGAGATCCCCTTCCCAGCATCTCTAAATGGATGGAGGAATCCTCCTGAGGCAAACGCGAGGTGAAGATGTGTAAGAAAAACCTCAATTTAGTATTCTAATAAGAATTAGGCATCCAGATTTCTTTAACAGCTTTGCAATATCAGACGTGGAGCACAAAGGGATCTCCCCCCTAGCTCAAGGGCATGACACACTCTGTGGACCATGCACAGAAGAACTGCTCTGGCCTTCCTCACTCTCAGCAAATTATGGTTTCCTACTTCAAAAGCTCTGAATTGTATTTATATCACGAAATACGGAGTTGTGGAAAAAAATCCTGATCCTTCAGAAAGCTGCAGTCCTGGCAGATGCTGCGTGTGCTAATAGTGAAAACACGGAGAGATATTTTCCTGCTTGATTTTCTTTTTGGTGGGGGGGAAAAAAGGGCATGTTCAAAACACTGAGAACACAAATGTGTGCACACAAAAACCCTTCAGCCTCTGCACATGTATTCACCAGGGGTTCAAATTAAACTCCAAATCTTGCAACCGTGATCTGTATAGATTAGAAGTGGGCTTAGATTGCAATTAAGTCAAGGGAAGTCAAGAGCTTAGATAACGATTATCATTTTTTCCTATTTGGAAGAACCAATTGGAAAAAAAAAAAAAAAAGAAAGAAAGAAAAAGAAGATTAAAATACGGTATATCTTTGCACATGCACTAATAAATTGTCATTAAACAGTTTCTGGCTTATTGTCTAAATGGAGATACTATGAAATATTTGTAATTAGAAACACAATTTATTAAAGCTGCCCTATCTTGGCTTGGTGCTGTTTCACAATCAAATGCAGTTTGGGATTTTGCAGCCAACCATTTTTTAATCACCGGAGCACTTCATTTTTAGTAAATCCAACCCTAATTTTTGTTATCCCCTGCTGGGCTTTACTTGAAAAAAAAAAAAAGTTTAATTTGGTTGAGATCCCCTCAAAATCATCTCTGCTTAATGCCTCCCAGCCTTCTGCAGTCTGTCTGCCCGCTTTGTACAAAACACACACGCAAGCAGTAATCAGCAACTATACCCCAGCCTTGCATTAAATGTCAGTTTTGTGCTTTGAGATTTTTCATGTGCTTTTTGAAAAGCAGGGTGTAGCAGGATGCAGCCCACATAGAAGGAAAAAAAAAAAAAAAGAAAAAAAAGAGAGAGAGAGATACAGCAGAAAAATAGTGTTCATTATCGGGGAGAAGTAAGTAAATGATAAGAGATGATTTAGAGATCCGGGATGTAAAATGCATGATGCAAACGTTCAGAAATGGACTGCTCCTACACTATTAGGAGTTGAAGGTCATGCCACATGTCATTGGAAAGGTAATTTTCTCCAGATTTTGAAATTGGATCTCAGATTTGACCTATGCCCTCTGTGTCCAGAACATCTGGGCATCCTTAATGCATCTATTTCTTTTCCTTTTTTCCTTTTTCCTTTGTTCCCACAGCAGGAGGACAGTCCCTAGTTTGGAAGAAAGAGAAAAAGAATGGTCAGATTGCAGTTTTGGCCTTGCTGTGGACTTGTAGGAGACCCTGGACAAGTCATTCCATGCCTTTCAGTTCCTCCTTGTCAGAAAGATGGATTTGGTATAGAAATGCTCAAAGGTCTCAGTATTTGATTAATTAATACTCATGAGTTATTTTGTGATGCTCACATGAAATAAGTTATTCACAGCACATTCAGATGTGCTTCCATTGCTTTAACAGCTTTGAGAATGAGATTTGTTTCCCATAAACAAGATACCTTTATCCATATCAATAGGCATCTAAGTGTGATTCCACAGGGTGCAAAATTATATGAATGACGTGAAATATTTTTATCAGATATTTTTCATTACCTTTTGTAACAGATTTAAAATGTCCTTCTCTTAAATCTTCTTCTCATGCTGGGCTCAGCTAGAAATACAAATGTTTAGTGCATCCAGAAGTCAAAGCATCCAAAAATATAGTTCATTTAGGGAAATATAGGTGCCTGTGTGCTTCAGTTTCCCTCATCATTAGACTGGGAAAAGTGAGGTGTATCTACAGAGACTAAAGGAGGAAGAGAAGCAGAAAAGCTTCCAGAGAGTTCCTGCAGACAGCTTTCCTCAATATTTTGAGACTACCTCTCCATGCAAGACACAATTTCTATTCTGTGCAAAAATCTTACTCTTCTGCCTACTTGGCTTCCTGATTTCCAGGGAAATCTTTAAACACCAGAGGCCAAAACTGCTCCAAGGCTCAAATTAAAATCCTTTACTTAAAAAAAAAAAAAAAAAAAAAACATAAAAAGCTTGGTTCACACTCTTAGCTGTAATGTACAGAGGGTGAACATCCATGAAATAAATGTTTTCCCAAGGGTAACAGCAGGGTTTGAGAGGAGAGTGCTCACACTGCTGGTGTTGGGAATTTGCATTGTGACTGGTGGATGAAGTCAGAGACTAAAATCAAACCTAAAATCATTGGTGCTCAAATCTGCTTCAGCATCAGCCTCGTCAGGGTCCTGTGTGCAGCAGCAGGGGCCTGGAGAGTGCTGGAGCAGAGCCTCTGCCCCTCTGGGATGCCCTTCCCGACAGCCCCGTGGCTGCCTGGGCTCCTCTGCTCAGCTGCTGCCCCTTCCATTCTCCTTTCTATCTTCTCCTTGTGAATGGAGCCCAGCTAATCAGCCTGATGGCCAGGATGCCTGTCAGAAAGCATCTAAAAGGATTTAAATCCCTCTCCCTCCTTCAGGGAAGCTTTTCCCTGCGGTGGGAAAAGGGTTCATGATTCTGACTGTGGAAGTGAGCAGGGGGATCCATACTCAGGGGCAGGGCAGCTCTCTGCAGACACGGACGTGGGGTTCACATCAAATTCCCAGCTAAATATCCTATCTAAGGTGAACCTAAAAACAAAGTCATCTTGCAAATGGTTCCCCCAGCAGGTTGAGACATGCTGTTGAGGATAATGTGAACTCCCTGCAGTCTCAGAGAGACAGGGAGAAAGCAGCTTATTTCCATATCTTAATTAAAATTTCCATTAATCCCATCTGAGGCCTCATAACTTCAAAAACTTGGACAAAAAACCCCAACACTTATTTCTGATAAATATTTTAGACTAATTGTTCGGAGGTAGCAGACATCTCTGGCTGGTGAATACCAACGAGCCGTGGGTGCTGCCGGCTGTTTAAAGGGAACCGCCAGGGTTTTGTTTGTTTGTCCTCTGAAAAATTACTGAACATCTCAAATGGCAGAGATAGCAGATACAGAAAACAAATGTGCTGTGCTGAGCAGGGCAGCTGTAGCTCCTGTAGGATTGGTTGGAGGCTGCTTATGTGCCTTGCAGGCTCCTTGCTGAAGGCTCAGAGCCCAGGTGCTCCCAGAACAACGGGAGCTGCTGGGCAAAGGAGCTGCTGGCTCAGGACAACATCTCTTAATGATGCTCTGTCTTTATCCTCCAACTCAGCAGGGTGTTTCTCCAAAAATAAGTATGAGAATCAGGGGCTTAAAAGCAAAGCACAGTTTCCTCACCCAAACTCTGAGCCTGCAGGAACTGCTTTTTGAAGGGAGATGTGGATCTGTGGTGTAGAGGTGCTGATGTCAGCAGAGATGAACATTCAGAATGTGGCCTGGCATTGCTTTCCTCTTCTGCCCATCCCAGAGTCATGGGCTGCTGCTTTTCCCTACATGCAAAGCCTCCATGTGGGATGGAAAAGTCACCATTCCACTGGAGAACCATCAGGAACCCAGACAAGATCACTATTTTTCCTTCTGTGGAGGGTTTCCCCTCCTTTAAACCAAGATCACAAGCAATATTTACTCACACTCTGCCTCACTGCTATCGGTTTTTCCATCTTCCCATAGCTCCTGCAGTGACCAGAAAGACATTCCTAAAGAACCAGAAAAAAGAGCACAATTAAAGGCAGTCTCAGCCACCTGCCTGGCCAAGGGAGATGGCTGAGAAATAACAAGATTTAGAATGGCAAGAAGTAAAAACACAATCAAGTTTTTCCTTTTCCATTGGAAATCATGCTTCTGCCCCATTCCTGGGGGATGATCACAAGAGCCTTGAATGTCTCTTTTGTACAATGCTGAGTTCACCAGAGTCCAGAACCCATTTCTTAAAGCCCCACGTCCTTCTCTGCCCCCTTTCTTTGCTTCCCAAATTTGGCATTGGTTTGGGATAAGAAAATATTAATTTAGGCTTTGTGAAGTGGAGGCAGGCTTGGTGATAACACAAAGATATTGGGTTTTGGCTCTTTCTCCCATACCATTCAGCCTTGTATACAGTTTAACAAATGAATTTAATGATTTTTCACTTAATTTTAAATACTATTAATTGAATACATGGAAAGAAGGAGTTTGAATGCTGTTTGAATGCATGCAGTGGTAAGCAAAATGCTTCCATGTTTCTGTTGAGGGTGTATGTGGGGATGCAGAGAGAGAACTCTCCATCCCTGTTTAATGGATTTTTGGGCACATAGGTGAGAAATGAACCAGGTAACAAAGCTGAAATGAGAGGGATGTGATGGAAAATAGAGCAGACCTTCAGCTGGGGAAGGCTGGGAATTGGTGTCCATGCTCCTGTCGGGGTATGGATCTGTGAAAGGACAGAGCTCCTCTCTGGCTCTGCACTCCTCATCCCAGTGACACCAGGGAGAGCAGCAGCCACAATCAAACCCCAGCACTGAGCCCGGGGTCCCCAAGGTGACACCCTCGGGATGAGCCCAGCATTGAGAATGGCAAAACTGCAAGGGACCCACTGCCAGGTTCTCTGTGATCAGAGATCACCTCTGAGTGACAGAAAATTGTGGACACACCACAGGGAAGGCAGGAGAGAGCTTTGGGGAGGGGGGAGCAAGAGGAGAAAGCAACCATTCCTAAAACGAGCCTAAAATCTGCCTGGTTGCTAGGGAAGTGGGACTCCTGGTAAGTCATTTCAATTTGTACCTATATTTATAACAGTATGAAGATACGTTTTATAATCTGTGTAATAAAGAACCTCATCAGCAACTTCTCAAAGAAACTTGTTATTACAGAGAATGACACTCTAATTGCCTCCAGACATTTAGCTTGTCTAGTGAGTGAAGTAACCTGATAAGCTATTGAGCTATTAAGTGATGTAGAATCAATTAATGTAGTTAGATAAGAAAGTAATACTCTACCTAGGTTAACTAAGTAGTATGTGTCAAACGAGTCACTATTAATTCAGGTCCAGAACAGCATAGTAGACTTGTAGAATTCTCAGTAACCTTCATGAAATTGAGGGGATTGCATTTTGACCAAAGAAAACTTGTTTTTCAAAGATTTTTTGTGGAAAAAAAACCCTAGAATTCATTACCAGGCTCATTTTTTTCCAGTAATATTCCCCATAAATTTAAAACATAAATTACTGAATAGCAGTGCTGCAGAGATGGTTAAAATGCAGGGACTGATTCTTTTGAGTTTTGGGAAGAGAAGGAGACATAGGGGGAACACACCTTGAATTTCCACACCAGCATGGGAGCACAAGCAGGAGCTGGATAAATGGGATTGGAGCAGTTTGTGTCACCTGGTGCAGGGACAGGCTGACACACACAGCCCTGGAGAACAGCACAGAGCCATCAGTGCCTCAAAATCCTCACAGCCTGCAGCAGCCCGGGCTGGTGGAGCTGAGCTGTCAGTGACACGGGTGACAGATGGGGAAGGGTCGCCGTGCCTTGTGTAGATACAAGCAAGAAACGTGTGAGGCCCGAGCTCCAGCTCCAGTTAATTTTGTCCCTGTCTGATCTAGCTCCGGGTGTGATTACCTGGAGTGTGTTAGAGCAGAGGAGAGGAGAATGGGTGAGGAATTATCATCCTGTCTGTCTCACCAGTGCTGCGGGTTTCCTCTCCTGATATATTGTCTCTGCAGCTGGGGAGTGCAGAGGGAGGTTAATGAATCTTAAAACATTTGTAAGTGGCACAGTGTAGCTCCAAGCAAGCCGGGGTACTCGGGGAAAGTCTGCATTGCTGTGCTAATGTGCTGCTCAACAAGAGCTAATTAGCCCTACCTGGGAGCACAGAGCACTGGGGACACGGTGGCCCTGCCAGCTCAGGGGATGGCTGTGTTGCCTCCAGCCCTGCTGGCTCCACAGCTCTGCTTTGGACCCTTTCTTCCATCTCCTCAAGTGGTTGGAAAGAGATGTTTTCAGCTATTAAATTGCAGTCACCCAGGTCTCTTGCTGTAGGGGTTGTTCTCGTCCATATATCCAGCTGTCTGGTTTTGCCCAGTATTTTTTATAGATATAGAAATATAAAATCACAGAATAACCTGAGTTGGAAAGGACCCACACGGATTCATGCCCTCCTGCAGTATTTGGAGAACCCTGTAGTGTACGAGCCTGAGTTTAAGACTAAGTCCAGGAATATTTTGAGACTTTCTTCCAAGTAGGTCCATCATGGAAAGAGGGTTGCTGAAGGGCTGAAAGCAATGTGCCAGAGGTGGGGCAACACCTTCAGGCACTCATGGGTCAGTTGGCATTAATATGACCTGCTGTGGTTTGATAACACACTTGCTTAAAGCTCTTTATAAATCTTTGGAAATCCACAGTCCTTTGGAAATCTGGGCTTGTAGGGGAAATGGCAAACTCTTGCTGGAAGGTTTATTGCACGTTGCATTTTGGATAATCTAAGAGAGAAGAATATCTGGGAAAATATTATCATTAACACCCCTAAAATGTCCAATTACATTGGCAGTGTAACCACATAGAAAACTTGGTATTTCTTCTGTGAAGGACCACAGCAATCCCCTATGAACCACAGGGCAGCAGTAAAAGACCAATCAGCTGAGCGAAATGCAGAAAAATAAATATATCAATAGTGAAGGTTTTAGTGCTTCCTCTCGAGCATTTAGATGTGGTACAGGATTGGAAATTTTGTTTCTGATCTTCTTTAAACACGAACAACCCAGAGCCATCTGAACTGATTTGCTTAATGTGCTGTTCAGAATTCACAGCATAAATTGAATTGTTAGCCTCTCTGTCTGTGCATTTGAATGTTTTGATTCTAATATTACCAGCAGAGCAACCTTCCCTAACTGGATTGTTCTCACAAGTAATGTTGATGCTTTGCACTCCCACTCAATTGATGTCATTGGGGCTACTGACAAGAAGGTGCCTGGAAGAGAGAACCAGCTGAGATCAGATAAGAGCAGAGAGCAACAAATCAGAAATATCTCATTTTTCATCAATGTCCTTTATTTTAATTTTTTCTCTACCAGTTTCTAGTTATTCGATTCTGACAGACATGGGCTTGCAGATGCTTTATTCCACAGCTAAAGCTGCTGAGGGTCTAACTGAGATGTGTCTTCATCTTCCCCCAGGGCAGAAATGCCAACGAGGAAGGGTTTGCAGCTGAGCATCTGCCCCATGACACTCGTGTACCTGCACAAGGTTTGGGTGCAATACTGGGAGAGAACCCAGCTCTCCCCATGCCAGAGGGTGCAGATTGTCCACAGTGCTGGAAAATTGCATTTTCTGGGCTGGCTGAGCTTCTCCCAAGTCATCTCCAGGCCCACATGGAGCCACTGTAGCTCTGAGATATTTAGATATTTATATATCAGTACAGCTGACTTGAAATTCCAGAGCAACCAGCAGCATCCTGACACCTGTGAAATCCTGGACAGGAGTTAAAGGCAGGAGTTGTTTGGGAAGTTTGAGTCTGCAAGACCTTGTGGGGTAGGTGTTTTAGTGCTGCTGTGAGGAGTCTGGTGCAGATATCAGCACAAAGCTGGGTCTCTGTGAGCTGGATCTTGGTTGCAACCCCCGTGGCTGCAACAGACACCATCAGGGACCAGAGCCCTGGGGAGGAGAGGTGACAGCACCAGCACGTCCATCGAAAGAACACAATATGCAAAAGTTAGAGAAACGTCATGGAACACTAAGCATGGGGTTTGGGATACAGAGAAGTGAATTTGTCACTCCTAGATCTCAGCAAAGTCTCTTACCAGAGAAAGGGAGAGGCAAGACTCTTCTCTGGGATCCTTCTGTGTTGTGACCTGTGGTGTTTAGCCCTTTCCAGAGTTTGATGTTTCATACGTAGACAGTTGCCAGGGGAAATTTTGCTTACACTGTAATTTTCCATTTGCTGCTAGACTTCAGACAGATGAGTGCGAACTGTTCTCTCTGCAACTCAGGAGATAATTTTGTAGTCAGTGTGAACACTGTGAACCTTCTAATTTATTTTTTTTTTCTCTAATAACAGTTTGGCAAATCAAAGTGTCTGTTCATTTAGGCAGGAAAAACACCTGGGAGCCATGCAAAAAAAAATAGGCATGGATCTGGACTCTGAGCTGGCTGTGTCTCAGATTAGATATTCTCAGTGATTAGGGGTATTGAACATTTTCCATTTTGTCTTGTCTGCATTGAAGGAGAAGCATCAAGGATGACTTTGGAGGGAAGGAACTAACACACACAAACACAGTTTCTGAGTACTCTTATTTACACAAATTCCTTTGCCTTCTTTTCCAACATCATAAGGCATTGGCCATCAAGATAAATTCAGAAATCCAGCCACTATTGAGAGGTCAAATGGGGAAAAAATGAGAAAGTGAATATTTGTGCTTTGCATGGTAGAAGTTAAGGAGACGTGATTGCATTTCTTGCCTTTCAAATAAGTTCCATTTTAAGCCAAGAAAACTAATGGTGGGACACCAAGTAAGGAATAAAGATTTTCTCAGACAATAATTTATAATTAATTCAAAAATCCAGCAAATTTTTAGACAGTTATCCAGATTGCATTACCCACAGTAAAAAATAGAAATAAACTCTCCCCTCTACTCCTGCCTTGCACATACCCAGGCACACGCAAGCCCAGGTTAGCAAAACCACACTTCCTTTTGTTCTCTTTGTTCCCTTTGTTCACTATGCAGTAATGAAAAATGACAGCCATATTTATTGTAACATTCCTCCAGGAATGCTGAGATAATTACCTGCCCTTAGCATGGGAGAGGAGAATGAGCATGAGCTCCATCTCCTTCCAGCTCCCAGCAATCCAGCCACAGTCTTGGCGTGGAATTTGACTGGAAAATGTTGGGAGCAGAGATCTACTGCCTTGGTTTTAGGGTTCATTTTTTTTTGTGCCTTGCAAAACAACAGCTGAGAAGAGCTCAAACACCTCTGTGAAAAGGGGATGCTTTGAATTCTACCTGTTTCCTCACTCCTTCCCAAAGGAAAGGCCTCTGTGTTCATTTGAAGTAGACTTGACTTCATTGATCAAACTGCTGTTTTCACAGGGCCTCCTGCACTGTCTGCCCAGACAGATCTGCCTTCAGCCCTGAACACTTTAGGGGTGATCCTGCTTTTCACTAAAGAAACCTCAAATTTCTTTTAAGAGGGTGTGTGTTACTTCAGAGAAGTACTGGATTCGCTGGCATTGAAAATGAAAGCCTCTAATCTAACAAAATAAGACAATTATTTGGTATGGGTAAGTGTGAGCTGGTTCCTGTTCACCCTCCTGGGGTGTGAGCTGGTAATGATCCACAGCCTGACCACAGGAATCAGAGAATCACAGGATGGTTTGGGCTGGAAAGGACCTTAAAACTCATCCCCTTCCAAGCCCCCTGCCATGGGCAAGGACACCTTCCACTAGACCAGGTTGCTCCAAGTGACGTGACCTGGAGCAATTCCAGGGATGGGAAATGGGCAAATATTCCCTTCCCAGTGCATGGGTGGATGAGCTCTCTCTGAGGTTGGAGCCCCGAGAACAAGAGAAGTCCTCTTCCCTTCCTGACTCTGCTTTTTTGAGAAAGCACCCCCAGATGAAAATGTGCCCAAGCTCCAGTGCAGAAAAATGTGGGGAACTCTCACACTTTTACTCTTTTGTTCAGCAAACCCATCCCAACGAGGTCTGTTTGGGTAACCAGGTGCCTCACTGCAGCTTTTTATTATTATTTTCTTCTATTTGTTTCCATTTTATGAATATTTGGAAATAAGACCTATTTAGCCTTCATAAGAAAAATCTCTTCATATCTTAATATTTTTGTTCTCTGCCTTTATTTCCTCACTAGCTGGGATTTTTCAGGCTGATTATTTTTTAAGGTATTGAAAATATAATCTGTATAATATATTAAAATGTAATTAAAAGTGTTATCATATTTGAAGCAGTGTGTTATGCCTAGAGAGGTTTTACAAGAGCAAATATATTCTTGCATTCCCTGCACAAGTGAGGGAGACCAACTGAATATTGGTGACCTTTTTCACTGATAGGAAAGTGGAAACAAAAAGAGAGGGAATGGACTGCTGATGCTTCCAGGTGTTTTACCTTCACACCACATTCTGTGTGTTCCAGAACATCTCCCAGTGGTACAGAACAAAAAGAGATAAAAATTAAGTTCCCAGCCTGTGTTGCTCTGTTTCTCAGGCTATGATAAGGAAATTCTGGCATGGCAGCATGATGGGGATGGGGATGGCCAAGGGATGTTGAGCTGTAGCTGATTCCCATGACCTAATCCCCTGCCTGTGGAGAGCAGCAAAGCTGCTCCATGGCAGAGCAGCTGCTCTTGGTGGGAGCTCATGGAGCTGGGAAACGTAGCCCTGCAAGTGGGAATGTATGGATTAGTGGGGCTGTGCTTCCAGGGGAGTCCTTCTGGAGATTTTTCCAGGCTCAAAAAGCCCTTTCCCCTTTGCCAAGAGATCCAAGACTTCACCTTCCCACACCGGGGTGAGCAGGTGTTGGGTGTGGGCTGTGACTCTTTCCCTCAGAACCCTGTCAGCTGGATCTCTTTGCTGAGCATGGAGACTTGTAGGACACACAGCCTATACCAGGAAAAATGGGCAGGAATTCTGGGATTTGCAGCTGAACTCTCCAAATCTGAGTCTCTTACTTTCTCTAGCCCATACCCAGAAGGGCATGCACTGGAATTGCTGAAAACCCATTTATTCTTCAGTGGCCTATGGAGAGATGTAGGGTTGAGAAATGGAGGATTTGGAGGATGAAGGATTAACTGGACAGTGCCATCATGATGGGAAAGTAATTGAAAAATAATAAAAAATATTCAATCATTTTATATTACATTGTATTATACTAATAAAAGTGTCCATGTCGTTAAAGAACTTGATTCTCTTCCTCCTTCTTCTCTTTTTCTCTCTACCCCCCAGGAGCTAGTTCTGTTGCTACAGCTCATATTTTCAACTGTCCTTAAATAAGTGTTTAATGGGATTTATAAAAACACCTGAGCAGGTTAGATAGGTTATAATTCCCACTGATTTCACTGACCTCTCTGTAGATGGGATACAGGCTCCTATATCGTACAGGCTTATTTGAAAATACTATTTCAGGTATGAATTATTATTCCTATTAGATTTGTGGTTTAAATTCTGGGAGGTGCCATCAGAATGAGGCTGGTGCATAGAAATATAAATAAAAACTAAAAGCATATATATGTGTTGGTACCTGCCTCTGTGTGTGTAGTCTTTATTGGTGGCTGAAAACCTGGTGCCTGCTCTTTGGTTTTCCATTTTAGCTGGCCTATTATCAGAGATTTCTGGAGTGTGAGTTTCATAAGTAGAGGTTATCATACATTGCAGGCCATCTCTCCTGCTGGGGAGCAAAATGAAGGTTTGATAATGAGATCGCCCAAAGGCAGATAAGAGCTCCAGCTTGCTGAACAGTCCCTCAAGGTTTCCTGTGATGGCAAAAAGGAGGGAATGCAATTTATTATCCTTCTCTCCTTGTACCTTCACATTGTTTGAGAAGTCAAAGCAACAAACTACATGGGTTAAAAATAAATAAATTAATAACCAGAACGGGAGATCCTGTGTGGTGTTATTTCGCTCCGAGGAAGGATGTCTGTGATTTGCTCTTACACCATGAAGAAAGCCTCTGAACTCCAAATCCTGAAATTCCATTTAACAGACAGACTTTCACCTCTCTCCTCCCGCCTTCTTCCCACTAGGATGGATATTCTAAAATGAGTCAAGTGCTTTATCTCGATAGAGGGTGGAGGATGGCTCTGTAACTGCTGCTGATAACCTCCCCATCTCCAATTCTGTTTGCTCTTCTTTCATGCTAAATGCTACAAAGTGCATTACAGGGAAGGGAAAGGTCAGATTTAAGCCGTAAAACATGGAAGATTCGGAGCTGAAGTTGCCACGTCATTAAGTCACAGCATCTTCATGCTTATGTTTTCTAGCACATATGGTATATAAAATCACCTAGTGTTTCACAACCCTCTTAAATAATTAGGCACAACAGGGTTTGCTGGGTGACCACCTGGATAAAGTCAAAACAGTGGCATCTGCATCAACCAGATGGGAGTCTGCTCTTCACTGCCATCAGGAAATGGACAGCCAACTTCCACTCGAGTGAACCAAAAGCTGCCTTCTCCCAGACAAGAAAGGGAAAGGGCAGACTAGGAGAGAGCAATAAATGTGTCTTCATCCAAATTTCAGGTTACCAAGTCTCTCCTGAAACCTCAGTGAGGAGATCCTGTCCACAGCTGGAAAAGCAGCAGAGAGGAGGAGAGATGGATTTGTACATCATCAGCAAACCACACACCTGGCAATGTACATGGCAAGTTGAACAAAGGTTTATATTTTTATTTGGTTTCCTCATTTAAAAAAGAAAATACAGTGGAAGAGAGAGAATATTAGCAATTTACTGTGAGGCTCCATTAGATCAAATCAAGGCCAATGATAGTCACTTATTTCCTCCATTTTGTAGTGATTTACTCTATAAATTAATGTCTGCCTATTTAAACACCCTCAGTGATTCAGTGCTGGGTGCCATGGCAATAAGTGACAGGGACTAGGGCTGAACCCACCAGTCATGTGGCTCTCAGTGCTGTCATTATGTGCACTGGTAATGGGGGGCTACGTGGGAACGCAGACAGATATTATGCAAACATATACTGACTTAAGTATCAATCTGTCACTGGTGTAACTCATGGTAATGGCCCCACCAAAGCCATTACACAGGAATATGCATTACAGCATGTTAAACATCTATCATGGGTGCAGCTTCAGAGAAGCCATGGCGAAGATGTGAGGAGGTGCCAACATGCAGATCTGGAGGATGCTCAGATGTAAGGGGTTTAATTCAGCAAAACCCTAAAGGAACATTCTTTTTTCTCCTCCTTTGCGCTCCAGAAAGATGGATCTGAGAAAAATATCTCGCAGCTTTAAGAAGAAGGGAGAAAAATAAAAAAATAAAATCCTCTTGAGTATGTGTGAAGTACAAGCAAGTTCACTGCAGTAGTTCAATTCCAATTTTTGCTTCATAGGCGCTCACAAAGAGGGGTTTGGTAGGGCAGCCTCAGCCTGACTGTACTACACAGCAGTTTTAGGATGTGAACCCTCCTCTTGCTACCCTTAGAAATCACTCAGCCTGATTTTGTGGTACAGAAGGAGGAGGTAACTTCTGTTTCCCTCCTCAGTTGATCCCTGTCCTCTCCCTGACACACTGATGGTGTATTAGCACATCCACAGCCCAGATCAGTCTTTTTTCCATTATAATAAGCCGGATACCTCACCATCAGGAGTGTTCATTCCCCACTTTTGCACTGGGTCTTTCTTCTCTCTGCTGAGGAAGATCCTGCTCAGGTCTAGACAGGGTGAGGTGTCTCTGGACAATGCCAGTGACTCAGGATAATCTCTTTCCCTCCCCTGCATTTTTGGTTGCTTTTCAAAGAGCAGTGCTGCAGCACTGGCTCAGCGATGGAAGGCAGGGAGGGCGTCTGGCATGGGCAGGGGGATATTTCATTGCTCAGTGCAGACTTGGCTATTTTGTTAGCATAATATACATCCCTCAGCCAATCCCATGGATTAGAAAAGCTCTCTGTTTAAAGGTTAAATAGTCGATATTGCATCAACATGTATGGGAGGTGACACACAAATCCAAAGTGATCTGCAGTGCTTGGCTCAGTCTCCAGCCAGCTCGGCGGTGTAGCCAAGGGTAAATGCGAGTGCACAGATTTCTAAAGGGAGTTTACCCACCGCTCACTGCTCAGCCTGTGCACTCAGCAGTGCGTTTGCTCGCTTTTTTTGTGTGCTAAAGCAGCACTGTTACAGCTCACAGCATCCTCGAGCAGTTGGACAGAGGGTCAGGGGAGAGGCTTAATAGACTGAAGGTGCCTGAATGCAGTGTTACAGTAAGTAACCAACCCTCGTAAAAAGAGAGACTGGTAAAAGAAAAAGCCCAGGGAACAAACACTGGATCTGTTGTGCTGTTACCATTTAACCTGCATTCACTGCCAATTGAAATGCACTTTACATTACTTCAGTCAGATACTTCAAAGGAAATCCTGGAGATGGGAGCACTTAAGCAAGAGCACTTCTGGTGGTAATGTGTGTATTTGAAAGCCTGGCAATTGGGAAGGTTGTGAATGCCTCAGCGTATCCAAATATAGCTGTAGCTTGTTATATGTAAACGGCAAGACTCATTCTGATATTCCTGCTCCTATCCTGCCCTTCCTTCCCTCAAAACAGTGTGATTCCTCCATCTGTCAGCATCTCCAGTATTTGTGTTTTCGTGTAACAATGTTCGCCTGGGCACATTATTCCACACAGCAGCTCGGTGAGAAGAGCTGGTACAGTACCAAGTTATGAAAAACCCAAAGGAGACATTGGGGAATGGCTCTTTTAGGGAAATATTGCTACTTCTGTGCTACTGCCTGAGCCTTATACAGCCTAAGGGAAGGCCATGAAAATAATTGGGAAAAGGTGTAAAACTAAAGCAGGTGAAATCCTTGGATGGAGGCTCCTTATCTCTTATTAAATCCTCTTGAATGAGATCACCTGCATGGAGAGCTATTGTATTTTAATTTAAGTTGGGCTGGGGTTGAGTCCATGTAGCTCCACCTGTGTCCTGAAAGGTGGGGTGAGGGGTGTTCCACCCTCAGACCCTCGTGCCCTGACACTTTTGCCAGGATAGGAGAGCAGGCAGAATCTGCATC
This sequence comes from Thryothorus ludovicianus, assembly GCA_013397245.1. Lineage (NCBI taxonomy): Eukaryota > Metazoa > Chordata > Aves > Passeriformes > Certhiidae > Thryothorus > Thryothorus ludovicianus. The sequence continues at coordinate 441,303 of VZTB01012399.1, forward strand.
AGCAACAAACAGACTTTTGTGAAGTTTGCTGGGACATAGTTCCCATCACACACTGGTACCTGTTGGGACTGGAGGGGTGTGAGGGGTGCACAGAAGGGTGTAGGATGACAACAGTGAGTGTCAAAACACCCTCTGCTAATTGAACATTATCAAAGGGTAGCTCTGCAGCAGCCTACTTTGAAATATAAGAGATGCAGGACCAAGGGATATACCAAGTTCATCACATGGCCAGGGCTGCCTGTGGCGTTTTGGACAGCACGTGAATAAATTCCAAGGACCCGGGGAAAAATGTATCAGCCAAACTTTTCTGGTTATCTTCCTGGAGGAATGCTGTTCCTTCACTGCCCTTCTCATCTGGGTGCATCTCTGTTGACATGGTGGATGGAGATTTTTAAGATAAGTTCCTTTTGTTTTCTTGTCAAGAAAACTCTCTTTATGGAGTGAGTTCATAAAAAGTAGCTGTAAATACCTGGCTGAAAATGAGGGAATTTGAAATCCTGGAGATGGGGAGCAGAGTCACAGCTGCTCCCTTTCCCTCAACACAAATGGCAAGGCTGTGAGAACACACTGACCTTTATTCAACACTATTAAATGCCATGCAAATAAACAGCTAATTCTATTTAACAGCGTTGCTGCACTTATCTCGCTGTGGCCATAGTCAGGTGAAACTCCCCTTTGCTGACCCCACATGTGTTGGCACAGCTAGGGTTGTGACATGCAAAGGAAAGCTCCTGTTTGCTCCATCCCTGAGCATGGCTTCTCTGTCCCTCAGCAAGGATGTTTTCTTCTTGCTCCAAAGTAATACACCAAATTTGGACAGACAGCTGACAAAAAGCGGGCAGTGGGGAAGGTGGGAGGAATGGTTCTGTGCCACCACGGTGTCTGGGATGGTTCCTTCATTGTAGCAGGAAAATCAGAGCAGTGACTGTCCAGACAATGCACACAGCAAATCTCATCCAAATCAGGGATGTGTTCAGAGAGCAGCATCACTCACAATTTATTGCAAACAGTCTGACAGCTCCACCTCCTCTGAATTTTGCTTGACTTGCAAAGGCAGTTGCAAAGACTCTGGTTCAGTCTCTCCTGATACTATCTGTGGATTTTGAGAGTATAATGACATCTATTTTGTGCCATTCACATGTTCATCCATAGGGCTGAAATCTTCCTCTTCTGGGAAAAGCCCTCCCCATCCCACATTCCATGCTGACGTCCTGGGCTGGAGTCTGATCAGCCTGTGGGTATGGCACAGCTCCAAGCTGCTCAGGTGGTTCTCTGGAGATTTTAGCTGCTAAATATAAAATTTAAAAAGACTCTTCCGAGCATGTGCAAATAGTAATTTCACAAATGCATTTAGCACAGCCAAATTTGAACAGATTTTTATGGGAACTTCAAAAGGCATATTCCCAGCACAAAATCCTTCCACATCCCCCCTATAATAGTCAAAAATTGAACAGACCAGATTGCTGTTCATTCTTTATTTTTTTTTTCTTTCCCTCAGAAACCTCTAATCACTATTACATAATTTTTTTCTCAAAATTTTGCATCAGAAAATTTCAGTCCAAACCACAATAAAAACAATTAGAAAGGCCATAGTTTTAGGACAGTTGTCTACAAAGACCTGGAAAATGTATTACCTCCTTCTGCCTCCCTCACAGAGTTCCTACATGAGGTTCTAACATTTTTTGAGTCATTGATAGATGCAAGCTTCCCATTTTGGGGTGATGCCCTGAAATTTGGCCTTAGAGGGATGCTGAGCTCCCCCAGCTGCATGCAGGTAGTGCAAACACTCCAGGGCATGAGATACCCAGCCCTGAATCATCACAATTTGGGTTCTGCAACTACTGCACTTTGGAGAACCCTTGTTTGTGACTCAATGCTTCCCACTGTAAAGTGGAAAGAATATCACCCTCCTCCTAAATTAATTCTAAACTTATGAATTCCACAGACAAGTCAGAGAGGAAGTTAATCATTGCCTCCAGAGCAGTGTTTGAGCAGTTTTCTGGAATTAAAACATCAAACAGTTGATCTTTAAAGGAACTCTTCACAGGTGCACTTTGTGCTCATGGACACTTCAGGAAAAAATAAGATGTGAATATTTAGCTTAAAGATTATAAACCCATGTATATCCCCAAAGGAATCAAACTGAAATTGTTCAGGTAAATTTAATTTGACATTTCGAGGCTGTGTGTTACCCAAACCTTGAGTATTTAACGCCTTTATGCTCCACAGTCTCCCTGAATCCCAGATTTCAGTGTCTTAGCCTCAGAAAGGACAGTCTCCTGGTGCTATTATGTTGCTCCAGGACTAACTGCCCATCTTCATGGCCCTCCCTCCTCCTCCTCCAGCTGGAACATGCTCTTGGGAGAGTTTCCTATTAAAAGTCCCCAAAGGGACACCCTTGACTCTGGCCATTTCTGATGCTATGAGCAGCACTAAGCTCTCTCACCAGCTTTATAATATTTTCCCCTCCTTTCACTACCTCAGCTTCAAAGAACCATTTCATCCTTATCTCAAACCAAAGGGTTGCATTAAGGCAGGCTTGCTCCCTGTGCCCAGGGCCAGCACAGCCACCAGTCTTTCTTTCCAGCTGGTCCCCAAGGCTGTGGTTTGAGCGTGGCCAATGTAGGGAACATCCCACAATTAGCCTGTTTTCCTCCTGCTCCCACGGGCTGGTTGAGCATTCCCTGTTCTGAATGCACTCCACTGATCCAGCACAGCCAGCTGGATCCTGACCTGGAGCCTTACACCTGGCTCAAAGGGGAAAACAACCCTGCAAAACCTCTTCAGCATGATCAGAACTAGGATTCATGTTCCTGTTTGAACTTAGGGATTAAAAATATTGGCCATCATAAAAAGAGAAGTCAGTAAACTAGGTATTTTTGGAAATGACAATAAACTGGAAAAAGGCAGGTTCCCTTATAGAGATTTGTTCCTACTGCACAAGCAAAGTAGCTTTGTTGACATTTTATGTATCATTTCAACAGATAAACCTATGAATTATTTACAGCATGTTCAAGAGTAAACACAGGCTCTAGGGAGGAAGCCAAGGCTTTTTAAAGTTCAGCTGGTACCCAAAATTCCTGGGAGCACCACAGGAAGGGCCACAGTGCAGAGAGGAATTGTGTTTATTTGAATTTTTATCACCAGTTTATATGTAAAGGCACTTCTTTAGTCCATAGGCTGATATCCCATGCTCAGAGTAAGAAAAGCAGCAGTGTTTTTCTCTCCTTGCAGCATTGTCTCTGCCTGGGTCTCTTGCCTTCTCTGGCAGCCAGCAGGGACAAGTGACCAGACAGAATCCCTCCTTGTTCTCATCTCCAAAGCCACAAAACTCTTGAACTGATTTTATTTTTAATTTAATAAAATAAAATTAATGCTTCAAATAGGAAACATTTGAGGACAAGCCTTGGTTCAGGCTACTTTATTATGGCTGACTTTTAATCCTTGGTGCATAAGAAGGATTATGCTGAGAACACTGACATCACCTTAAATATAGCAGCATGAATATGCCACTGTAATAAATCTTTTCAGCTTTTAATTTCAATTCAGGAAAGATGTTGGTTGAGAATATCTTCTTTCCCAGTAGCCTTCCCCTGTCTCAGACGTGCCCACACTCCCAGCACCATCTGACACAGCCTTGTCAGTCAGGAAGGTGAAGAGGTGCCACCTCCACCCAACGCCATAAGGCTCAAAAACATCTTTTGCAGAGGAGAAAGAGCAGTGAAATGCTGGTTTTAACTGTTACAGTTATTATTTGGAGAGAGGAGAGATAAATCTCTTTAAGTGGTAACAAAAAACAGGTTAACCAGTAAAACCTGAGCTCACACTGGGAAAATTTCTCCCTTAACTTTTTTAGGGGAGACAGCCTGAAGGTGGATGTGGGCTCAATTCTTCACAGGATTTTGTTCCCACAGCTCAGGAGGAGGATGGAGCACAGCAAAGTATCCAGGAAAGAGAGATTTGATTTATAAGTGAAGCATCAGCAAATGTCTTAAAAGGTCCCCTGAGAGTTTGTAATACTCTGGAAGAGCTGAGAGTAATAAAATGGAATAAAATCGATGTCAGAGCCAAGTTTTTATCCTGCCCAGCACAAGCACAGTGAGTGATGCTTCCTGTGGGCAGAGGGGCCCCTGCAGTGGGGTCTGAATGCTTTGCCCACTCAAAGGTGAGGAGTTGGGAATGGTCCAGCTCATGTTGAGGTCTGATGACCCTCATGAGTGCTTCACCAGGTATCAGAAACATCCTCCTGACACTTCTGGTATCACTTGGCACTCTTGTGATTACCCAAGAACTTTAACTGTCTCTTTGTCTTTTAGATTATCATGGAACTGTCAATTTATTCAGAGGTTTGATTGTGACTAGAGCGAAGATAGTATCTAGATTTCTTGCAGAAATATCAGATGCTGGGAAATGGGTCTATAAATAACACAAATTTTGTGCTCAAGGAATATTTTCTGGTTGTATTTTATGAATTGGAATTATGGTTATCATCAAAGAAGTGCTACAGAGCCAGTTACTACAGGACATAAAGATCACCAGCTTGGGCCTGCAAGTGTTGTGCTGGTAGTGTCCTCTGTGGCAGGAGATGTGAAATGTTACAGCTCTCATTTAGCTGGGAAAAAAAAAAAAAATATCCCAGCTACGANTTGGTACAGATTTGTGGAAAAGAGCAGTGCCTGGCTTTTGTGGGTGAACATATGCAAGGCAGCACAGAAATCAGGCTGCTGGAGCTGCAGCAGGCACCAAAAACCAAAAAAAAAGAGTCTCTGTAGCCTTTAGGCCTAGACTAGCACTAACTAGACTAGATAATCAGGAGACCATTAGAGTCTCTCTGGTTTCAAGCAGAGTGGAGTGAATGCAAATATCTCTTTGCAAATTTGTGGTCCTGATAATTTTTTGGGGTTCGTTCAATCAGCATTGTGCTGTTGCATGTGTTTTCTTAAAGGGGCCTGTCCAGGACTGTTACCTACACATTTTTGAGGGAAAAATTACTTTTTGCATTATAATTCCTGGTTTGAAATGAACATTGCAGTCATTTTAAACAGGCTTAGCTTAGACTTGGTGAAATCTTTGGTTCAGCTTGATCTGTCTGCTTTAAGGCTGTCAAACTGAAAGGAATTAAAATGCAGAGAAAGTGATTTAGAAAAGAAAATGCAACCTGGCAATTTAACTTTGCTACAGGGATGAAGTTTTAAGAAATGATTTGCAGTTTGGGTGTCTTTCGCCTTGGGAGCCTGAGGTTGGACTCATTAAAGAATAACAATTTTCAGAAAAATATTGAACACCCCCTTTTGAAAAAGCCATTCTCAGCAGGTAGGTAAAGATGATCTGTTTGAAAAGCTCAGCTCACCCTTAAATTAAAAAATAATAAAAATTAAGGCAGGTACAATAGAGTAACTGTGGTACTCCATGGCTAACAAGACCAAAAGCAGATGTGAGAAGAGGAAACACCAGTGAAAAAGCAGCAGCTCATGTTAGACGGAGATGGAAATAAACAGGATTTAAAATTATTCTAAAGTAGAATAGTGGCAGAACAAGAGGTGGTCAATATTCTTTGGTTATGAGGACAGAAACCATGAGGTCTCCAGGATTTTGGGACTTGTTGCTGCTAATTGTGAAATATTGCAGACTAGAGGGCTTTTACTGAGATCTGGATGGGTGACCCCCTCTCAGGGGGATCATTTTGGTGATGTTAGGACTCTTCTCCTTTAAGAAAGATGAATGGGGGAATTTAAAGTCCAAGCTGTACGTCTCATATTTTAAACTTAAATAAATAAATAAAATGGTATAAAATCAGAGGGATACAATATAATTTCCAGTACTAAATAAAATGCTGAACCTAACTAAAACCCACTGATGGCAAAAAAGGAGCTAGGAGTTCAAAATTAATCTAATTATTTTGCTCTAAAACATCATTAATAGGTATAGAGCTTTTGGCAAATCCTGTTCTTTTAACACTACCCTTTCTCCAAAACATTTCATTAAATAGTCACCCCAGAAGGAAGATAAACCCCCTGCTAGTTCTGTTCAGGAGCACACGACCTACAGGGGCTGGCCAGGGAGGTTTTTCCGAAGGTTCCATCGGAATGAGCAGGCTCAGCACAGGGGTGAGGAGCAATCCCTGCGTGTGAGAGTGGCCCTGCAGGCTGGGTCATGGCACGGCTGTGTGTCCAGGCAGTGCTGCAGCAGGCTGGTGTGGCGTTTGCAGGGTGATAATCTCATGCTGATCAATTCAGAGCCTGGGCAGAGCACACCCTGCAATCCCCGAGCACGGAATAATAACGGCGCTTCCCGAGGAGCCCCATTCATTCCAGTGGGACTCTCTTGTAATCAATATATTTGTTCCCAAATTATAGTGCTATTGGTCCAACTTGATCTTTATTCCCGTGAACCAATTGTGTGTGCAGAAGGCCTGGAAACGATGCCACAGCCAGGGCTGCTCTCTTCCCACTCCCATTGTTCCGGGACTCCCGTCCTCGGAGTTATTGTTCAAGCTGCCAGTTATCTCTGAGTGCTCCCAGCAGATGTTGGGGGGAGGGGGCAATTTATTTATTTCTTTTTATGAAGTTTGCCTCTTTCTGGGCCAGCCCCTGCAAGACATTAATGTTCTTTGCTCCCCCCTACGCCGTGTTTTGTCTCTTTAAGTTGGAAAATATTTAGAGAGGAAAAAAAATGTGTTTTCTTGCTGTTCAAAATAATAATAATTTGCCTGGGGAAATTTCTTACTGACTTGAAAAGGAGCCCTAAATTTGCTGATAGTAAATAAATAAAGGACAACCCTGCTTTCACTTTCACTGTCAGAGTAGCTGTTCTTGAAGGATTTCATGGGCACTGATTTGGATGCAGAGCTGCTCACAATAAAGTGTTTCTGGTTTGTGAACATCCACCAAATTCCAGCATTTGTTTTTGTCTGTGGTAAAACAAAAACTAAGAATCTGGGGCTGGTTTTTGAATACACAGGATTGTATCAAAATAATAGCTTTCATATCAAAACCTAGTTATCATAAGGAATTTTCTTAGATTTATGAGGGTTGGATTATCTTAATAGAAGAGACTTCTGAACCATAGCCTGGTCTCTGGGATGGTTTTCCTGGTCATAAGAGATGGGAGGTTAAAGCTCCTTCTGCAGAAGAGCTTTTCACTCTGCATCTTCTTGATGATCCACTCAACCCCAAATCAAGTGATGGGGTATGACAGCTCTCTGTTTTCTGCTCCCTCATGTGCACACAAGAAATGAGCAGGCAAGCCCAGAAGAAAGCTGGTTGATGTGGATTTGTCTCTATAGAGTATTTTACTCTTGATCATAGAATCACAGAACCACAGAATTGTTTGGGTTACAAGGGATATTAAAACTCATCTTGTTCCATCCCCTGCCATGGGCAGAGACACCTTCCAGCAGACCAGGCTGCTCCAAGCCCTGTCCAGCCTGGCTTTGGACACTTCCAGGGATGGGGCATCCAATGATTTATTCTGTTTTGGTGACATCTCATGAAGTAAACAATGTCCCAGCCAGTTCTGCTCTAGTGCAGCTGAAAATGCAGACCTCAATCAACGAAGCCCATGGCATCCACATGGAGAGCTCACACCTCTGGAAGTTCACACCCCATCCAAAGTTGGCTTAGCTCCCTGCCTGGCCTTAACATTATTTCTGAATACTTAACCAGCAATAAAACAAAATGAAAAATAATCCATGCCATGCCTCGATTAGGGATTAGAAATGTTAACTGGCCAGTGCCTTTTCCTGCAGGGGCACGCTGCCCCTACACCTTTAATTAGGGTAGCCCATGGTCCTTGCCATAAAGCTGATAAGTAATAAATAGCTGCCTTTGTCACATGCAAGTTCAGCATTGTGAAACGGCACACGGACGGCTTTAAAAAGCCTTTGATTAAACCCAGCACTACAGTAAATCTACAAACACAGAGGAAAGAAAAGAAGCTATTTAGTCTGTGCCAGTTCCCGGCATTAAGTATGCAAATTTCTCGGTGTCTTCAGCTCCCAAGAACAGCAGGCGCTGAATGCAGCAGCAGCAGCAAGCGGCACGACATCATTCATTTCAATCATTAAAACAAAAGCGGGATAAATCGCTACCTAATTTGTAAAATATGCTTATCATATAGGCTCTTTGGTCTTTAAGAAAAGCACCAGCTGAATGAGAATCACTGAATTATTTTGGAAAAAAAAAAATCATAGAATCAATTCTGGTTTTCCCCGTTCTCTCAATGATTGTTCTTTTATTTCTTTTCCCCTTTCCCTTTCTCTTTCCTTTTTCCTTTCCTCTTCCCCTTGCCTTTTCTTTTTCTTTCTCTGTTTCCCTTCCTAGTTTCAGGTAAAATCTATCTGTAGCCTTCCCTCAAGCTCCCACACCAAGCCTAGGGAAAATCAGTCTTTTTACCTGAACACGCAAAGCTCAACACTCCCATCTCTGTCTTCTCTCTCCCTTTTTCCAAAAAATAAAAAAGCAGGGTAGTACTGACCAAAGCCCAGCCTGGAGCTCTGTGCTGGGCATCATCCATCACTGCCCCTGCTGCCATCCTTGTGCAGTCACTCAACAATCTCCATTCCCCTTTGCATGTGGAAAATGTGTATCCAAACAGCCTGATCCTGCATCCTGCAGGAGCTGACTGCCCTGGGTGTTTCAGCACCCCTGCACGGAGGGACAAGCTGTCTCTGGCCTCTCTCCCTGATCCCAGGTGCTCAGCTCAGACCCCACCACTCCCTGCAAACAGCAGCAGAGAGGATTATTGGTACCCAGGGAGCATCACCACTGGATCCACAAAGAGGCTAAATTCTCCCCCACCTGAATGTGTGGTGGCCTGCAGTTAACCTCTTTCCCCTTCACGTGAACTCCACCAGGCTCTCTCCTGTGTGGCTGTGTGGGGTGCAGGGGACACAAACACTCGCAGAGGCCGCCCCTGTCACCTGTCACTGCCTCTGTGGCTTCTCTGCCTGTGCTCCACGACAGTGTGTGTGATGAGAAACGGGGCCAACAGCCCTGCTCTTGTATGAAAAGTGTCCTTTGATGCTCCCCCAGCTGTTCAGCCATTCAGCTGTTCCAGCATAGTGCCTCTGGCAGTACAGCTCCCCGCTGTGGCTATGCTGGGGCGTCAGCAGATGGAGCAAATCGTGGTTATTGAAGCTGGATACAGTGGCTGTCAGCAGCCTCGCATTGCCTGGCATATGCAAATAGATCCCAAGCATCTGGTTGTGTCTTGGGCTGGCCACGTGCAAAAATGTGAAAAGAAACCTCTCAGTTTGGGAGCCCCACTGGCCCTGGCTCAGCTGGCACCCTGCGTTGGTCACCCTGTGATCCTTGAGGAGGTGGAGAGAAAGCCAGGGGAGGGGGAGCTCTCAATAATAGAAGTACAAATGGTTGTGCAAAATGCACACCTGAGAGGTGACCTGGGCTCTGCTGGGGCTGGGGGTGTGACAGCACAGTCACAGACAGGAGCAGCACCTGCAGCCCCAGCACCAAGGGCTGTTACCAGAACAGGGACTCAAATGAAATAAAGATGAGGCAACGGGAGAACCTGATGCACAGGAAGTTCTGCCTAAATATGAGGAAGAGTTTCTTCCCTGTGCAGTAATCGAGCACTGAGCAGATTACCCAGAGAGGGTGTGGAGCTCCCTCACTGGAGACATCCCAGAACCATCTGGGTGTGCTCTGAGGTGACCCTGCTTGAGCAGGGAGCTTGGACCAGGTGACCCACTGGGATCCCTTCCAGCTTGACCCATTCTTGGATTCTGTGAAATGCTTGATGCACCTCGGAACCTCGTGACACCTTTTACTTCAGTATCAGTGAATCACAGAATATCCTGAGCTGGAAGGGACACACAAGGATCATCCTGTTCAGCTCTTGGCCCTGCACATGGCAATCCTAAGAATAACACCATTGGTTTAACTTCTGTTTGGCAGAACAATCAAAATAGGAAAATTAAATGCTAGTTTATCTCCAGCTTTTTTCAGTGGCCATGTGTAACCCAGTCAGTCAGCAGATGAACGAGCCAAGTGCATAAAAAATCCAGCCCAAATTGGTGTTGCATGCACCAGTTATAAACTCTACACCTCTCTACATGGAGTTCACAGTCCTGTCAGTGTCTACAAATTCCACGTGATCCTCTATAGCCAGATCTCATAACTGCCCAGTTGAGTCTGAGGAAGGATTTGCAGCCCCGGTGATGGTAGGATGGTGACTCTTACCACTGATGTGTTGAACAGCATTGAGGTGTTCTTGCATTAAAGAGCATCTTTTCAAAGCACCTAAAAACCCCAGCCTGATGCCAGTGTTGCACTCAGATAAGAGCCCACTGAGGCTGAATGCTGTGAGGTGCAGATACTGCAGGTGTCAGTGCCACACTGGCAGCCAAGGATAACCCTGCTCTTCTTTCACGGGGAAAGTGAGAAAATGATGTTACAGAACAGACAACCAGCGAGATTTCTTTGCTTCTCCTCTGGAGATGGAACATGTTCTCCTCTCCTCCCATCTACTTTGCTTTGTCCTGGCTCCTGGATGCTGGGAGTGGAACCAAAACATCCCAGGGCAGCCAGGGATGCCTCAGGCCCTGGTGTGGCACACCAAATCTCCTCTCCTTGGCCCAGCAGTGTCTGCATTCCAAGTGCCTTACCCAGCTCCTGCCTGCTCCTGTGCTTCATCCTCAAGCCCTTCTACAACATCAGAGGAAGATGAAAGGAAGAGAGGAAGAGAAATAACACCCTGAATATTGTACCTTCTAATTAGGCTGGCAGTGATCAAACAGCTTCTCAGGAGCACACGGTGCAAGGTTTGCTGGCACGGGGCCTTCCAGCCATGCCCATCACTGCCAGAGGAAAAACAAGTTCCACCCTTGTGAGAGCTCATGTGGTCTCCTGAGGTCACAGAGCAGCTTTAACTGGTACAGAAAGACCTGGAGGAAGAAGGTCAAATCCAAATTCCTTCCCCATCTTTGCTAACAGTGTCCTCACTGTAAAGGGACTTGTAGAAACTTCAGCAGCACAAGCTGTTCCTGTGATGTTGTTGTATAAATATGTTTTATGTATAAATATGCATTTGAATCCGTGTTTGGACTCAAACCTGTCTGTTCATCCAGCTGTCGAGTAACCTCTGCAAACAGCAGGGTCCTTCGTGACAGATTGAAACCGAGAAAACCGCTGCCTGTTCTGCAAAACATATTTAATTTGTTAAAGAGATGGGAACTTTGTTGAATTAATAAGATGTGCTAGAGAAGGGAGCCACTCTCTGAAGAGCTGAATCCTGGTTACAAGTGCAGTTTGCAGCTCGCTGGTAATCCTGCAATTAAAGCTACAGTACCAGCATATCACAAAAAAATGGGATTTGCATAATTTGAAATTTGAGGAAAATCTCTAAATACTTTAATTTTGATAGAAACTGTTTCCACTGCTGACATGTGTCTACACCTATAATTTTGGTTGATAAATTGCTGTAATTTCTCCTCCATTTCATGTTCTTTCTAACATTAATTGTCAGTTGTAGAGTAAAACAGTAGAAAGAGAGAGAGAGGGAGAGAATAATGTCATTGTGCTTTTGTGGTGTGAATAGCCTTCCGAGGAATGATTATCTTCCACACAGATGCAAACAAAAAAAAAAAAAAAAAGACACAGAGAGAAACAGAAAGAGAGACCTCTTGGTTTGCACAGAACTACTGCAATGGGCATCAGTGTCTCACTGTGAGTTAGGGAAACGAGGGGTTAAAGCCAGGTAAATGTACCTGGGAGTGGATGTGGCTGCTGGAAGGAAAGAGGGACTTTCCACGGGGCTGCAGAGCAGGTCTGGTGATGCCTAGCTGGAGGCCTGAGCTGCAGGATTCCAGGGGTTGAATCCTCAGTGTCAGCCATCTCCTGTCCCAAGCAAGACCCTCCCAGAGCCACCAGCCCTGATGGACTCACTTGGCTGGGTTTTCCAGAAGGAAAGCTGAGGGCAATAAAGGCAAGCAGTGAGTCCCTGCATGAAGCAGCTTTACAGCATCTCCTCCACCCATGACCTGCTCCCCATCCCACCTCCCCAAATACCACTTTTCAAGCTACTTTTAAATAAAATACCTTTCAAACAGAGGGCTAGTGGTACTAAATTATTCTATTAATTTATTATTCATGATGAAAAATTATTCTAATAAACGGTGAAAAATTATTCTAATAACATTCCATCCTATTAATATTCTGCAGCCAAGCAGTTAAAGTCACTTCCTGTGGCTGCTCCCCTCCTTAGCACTGATCTATTTCTTACAGAGTTTATTGAAATTAAAATCTGCTTCTTTGGAAATGTGCTGCATTTAACAAAACCAGTGGGGGGAGATGAGCTGTGAGCGAGGAGAGAATCAGGCAGCGATTTTTCCCTTCTGCTGACAGAGCAGGGGGATGCCTGGCGGGGTGGGAGCTGGGCAGATCCAAACTGCAGAGTCAGGGATGGCCCAGCCTGGGTCATTGGGGTGCTGTCACGCTGTAGCTCATTAAATTACAGCACCCAGTATTGCTAATTAGTGCTAATCCAGTGTCTCCCTCCATTTCCCAGTGCAGGGAGACAGCTCCTTTTCCATCCCTCTCTGTTGGCTGGAGTCCTGCAAGCTCCACTGCTGCAGCTCCCTCCGAGCGCTGAGGTTGTGTCTTTACTCACAGCCCTTGTGCAAAAACCTTCCTGATCCCCAGGAGCTGCAGTGCCAGAGCCTGCTCACCACTTCCATGGGAACAAGTGGAGTTTGTAGCCACATCAAGGACAAGGCTGGGGACCCTGCTGTCACCCAGGCCCAGGGACAGTCCAGGCAGCATCGTGCCACCCCTCCTCCTGCAGCTCCCTGCGCTCTGGCACCACAAGCCTGCCAGGCTTAGTGCCAGGACATTTTCCTAATGGTTCCTCTGCCTGCTCTGCTCGCAGCCCTCCTTGCCTGCCAGCTGGCTGGGGTGGTGCTGGGCTCTCACAGGCAGCTGGGGAGGTTTCATGGGCATGCAGGGCTTGGAGCCTGTGTACAGGTGGCAGAGCAGCCTCGGTGCCCAGCACAAGGTCAGCAGGAGCTCAAGCTCCCCTGCAGGACCCAGGGCATTTTCTGGGTCCCTACTTAGGGCAAAGTGGGATGTGGGAGGCTGTGATGGGGGGATTCCTGGTTCCCAGAGCTTGCAAATCCACACAGCTGCCGGAGCTGTCCTGAGGAAGCGTCCTGCAGAGACGTGGCAGAGAGGTGGCTCAGGGTTTTTCTTGCAGCCAGATGCAGCGTTTCAGCGATTTTGGAGAGCAGAGAGCAGATGAGCAGCTGCCACTGGGCACTTCTGAACCTGCCTGACCTGCCTGACAAGCTGCCTTATCGTCTGGCTTTGCTCTCCCAGCCATCCAAACAACTCAGAGGAAAAGAAAGGTCCAGCTTTGCAGAGAGGAAGCACACCCATGTCTGTGGGTCTGCTGCTGTAATTGTTGCTTTCCCTAAATCTTCACTGGCAAATCTTGGTTTTGTTTGCACATACCTGCTCCATGCCAGGGCCAGATCATTTCCTGATATTCTCTTTTTCTGATTGTCTCTACAAGCCTGATAATTCCTTACACATATTTCAGCTCCTTCCTGCACCTGCCCACCTGGCACAGGTAGTTTTGCCAATCACACGGCAAATTAGATTCTCAAGTCTGTGTTAAATGTTTCAGTGGCTCAAAGTCCTAATGAAAAAACTAACCTCCAGGTGACATTATTGCAGCTTTAACAAGTAGTAAAAGGACTTCCTCTCAAAGGACTTTCACTGAAGCCATCTTCTTCTTTGTGTGTTCCTCCCTTGCAGCGTGGGTAATTAAAGGACCAGCCACAGCTCAGAAGATTCCTCAGCTTTTGCTTTTGAGGATTTCTTTCACTCTATTTTTTCCCCTCTGCTCTGATGGCTTCTCTGATCAAGCCATTAAGCAACATCCTCCATCTCTCCTGAGAATATTCATCAATAATAATGAATAGTACTTGCTCCAGGGCTGCCCCCTCCTTGCCCAGGAATATCACCAGTACATGATACAACCCTGTTGGAATAACTCTGGCATTTGTTTTTATTTCTCAGAATCATTTAGAGTGTAATTTTTTTTCTCTCTGGGATTGTGTAGGCCCTGCTTTGTTCTGGGTTTGGAAGCTGACAGTTTATCTGATCCAGTGGGGAAAGGGGTTTATATCAAAGTAATGCACAAGAGGAAACACCTTAATCCCGACTGACTGTGGCCAGTATAACTTCCTCACCCTAATTACACATGGGCCCGACTCTATTGATGCATTTTGCTTTTTACCCCGGCACAATATACTTGTTTAGCATGATAGCAGAGCAAAACCAAATTATTTTAAACAAAAAATGCTTGATATTGGGCTATCTTTCCTAATCCCAGACAGCAATCACAGAGCCAGGCAGTGCACAGCCTGTAAAGGGACTTCTCTGAGTGCTTGTCCTGCTCCTGTTCAACAGATGATGGATAAAAACTCCAATAATGATGCAGTGAGTAAAGGATTGGATTTGGGAGATGAGGGCAGGGCTGCAGAATCAGGAATAGGAGCTCACATCTAGAACCTCTCAGAGCACCAGAGAAGGTTGTGCTGCTCTGACTCTGCACACCAATCTTCTTTGTCCTGGTAATTCTTTAGCTTCAGTCAGACTCTGAGTGATGTAAATCTTGCATTGCACCTTTCCTGCATCCTTGCTGCAGAGCAGGTTTTAAAGGAAGCAAATACATCAGTTACACAGAGGGAAATTATTGTAGACAGTACCTTAAGCTCCATTTGCCTCTTGCTGCTTATTTCTCCCTTCTCCAATGAGTGGATCTAGAGGGTGAATTAATGGATGTGGGTCAAGTCTTTCAGCCAGTTTAGAGCACGTGCCTGGTGCTGTCCTTCTCCATCACTGGGGTGATCCAAGTTACTCATGGACTTGATGGCACAAGGGGTGCAACCACTGCCTCCAGATAATAAACTCTTGTTCCTGATTGCCACTGTGTTTGTTGCACAAGCTGCTGCCCCCAGCCTCATTCAGTAACTGTGATCAGGCACGTTGAGCTTATGGGGATTTTTCAGATTTCTGTTTTGGCACAATTTCTTTTTTTTTTTTTTTTTTTTAACAATCAAGATTTTAACTTTTGCAAGGCGAACACTTGTCCCCAGCACGATTATGGCAGCGTTGAAGGGCAGAGCCCTTCTTTGTGCCAGAGACTCCCTGGCTGCTCTCGAGAGCCTCAGCACATCCCTCCTTGCTGGAGCGCTTTCATGGTGCTCTTGATGTGGGGATGTTTATCTTCGCTCAGTTCTTACCCATTGGTGCTTCTCTCAGCTAAAGTGCTTTTCCTCAGATTGTGAAACCCACTGTAGTCCTGTCTTTGTTAAGAAGATAAGCTACAGCAGGAAAAGCGGCAGCAGTGAGAAAAAAAATTCCTCTGGTGTGTTATATCTTTTTCTCCCAAGGAATATCACACAACTTGGACAGCTACTGTAATGCTAATAGACAAATCAAAACTCCGAGGAGCAAAATAGAAACATCCAACCATATTAAATAAGGGAGGGATTTGTGTGTGTTTGAAAGCTCACAAAAAAATCTAGATATTAAATTGATGTCCTGGCACTTGTGCAGTGTAATGGGCAGATTCAATTAAAAGAAGAAAATATGTCCAGCCTATAGTGTGGACTAAGCAGCAATAAAAAAGCAAATCAATTTTTCAGGAGTTTCAAAGCCTGGTGCAGATTTCCAGAAGGCAGAAGCCAAAAATATATTTATTAAAAAAGACCCCAGGGGCTCAACAGTGTCATTTTAACCCAACTACTGCACCTTCAATACGATGAACTGTCACAGAATTTTGAGAAATACTTTGTAAATAATCCATTTATATGTATAGATATAACATGTTCTATATGTATAAATAAATGCATATGCTTCTGCTGCATATATACAATGTCATTGATTATTTGACAGAGGTGGAATGTAAAACCTGCAAAAAAACCCACAAATCAAGTTCAGTTATAATAATTTGTGTTCCCAGCATAAGAGCAGAGTGGGGTTTTCTATGCAGCATAAATTAGGGAATATCTTTATATACATATGTGAGTGTATATACATGTGTCTGTAGGAAGATGAATGTGTGCACACACTTCATTTAGGCACATGTGTTGATGGTTTATTTGCAGGATATTCCAAAAGTAATTACACCAAAATTCCTGGTTTGGGGTTCTTGGACTGAAATCAGAGTTTATCCAGTCAATCCAGCACAGTACCAAGAACTGCAGCTCACAGTTCCACACTCCCCTCCAGCTATACACAGCAATTTTTAGAAATCAAAGGATGAGGGAATCCCAACCTCCCTTTTACTTTTTAATTCTACCCAAAGCACCCAAAGTTAAGACCCCACTGAAATCAACTGCAGAACTCCTGGATGAATAGAGGAAAGAATTCCACCAAAAAAAAAAAAAATTGTTTTAAAGGATTAATTTGAGGTTTTGTTCACTTTTTGGCTGGATAAAAACTAGAAATAAAAAATAGCAAATCCCACTGCCAGCCATGGACTCAACCTGCTTCAAGGCCAGATTAGACAAGGCTTTACACAACCTGGTTTAGTGGAAGGGTCCCTGCCCATGGTGGGAGGGTTGGAATGAGATGAGCTTCAACCTTTCCAACCCAAACCATTCTAGGATTTTGTGATTCTGATTAATTCCTGACAGCTTCTGCATGGTCATCTGCCTGTTGGTTCAACAGGGAGCCTTTGACATTTGCATGAGGGACTTTTGCTGTTTAATTTCTTCCTCCCTTTGTTTTTTTGCCACCGATGCTGATAAAAACAGGTGCTTGTAAAATGTTTCACTGTGCTCAGGCAGCAAACTGAGAAAAAATAATTTTCTCCTGTTACACTGAGCCACAGATTTATTTCCCTGAAGAAACCCAAGTGTGACTGCAAAGGTAAAATACAAATAAAACAGAAAAAAAAAAAGGAGAGGGGTAAGCATCATGGTGGTGATGATTAAGGTGCCCTTCTCAGAAATAAATAAATAAGCCCAAGCTCCTGGCACCTGCAGGGTCCGAGCTGCTCCAGGTTCATTCCAGGGCTCTCCCTGCAGCCAGGATGGGGAAAAGCCTGGCACAGGGAGGACCTCCCATCTCAAACCCCAGAGCTACAGACTGTATTCACCCAGCTGGCAGGACGCATGTGGCTTTTATTTAAAACACAGATGAACATGCACACAGAGGGAAAGAAACCCTGCAAAGCTAAATTTGCTTCTAAACCTATTTACATTTGGCAGTATTCAAGATCACCTTGAACCATCTATTTCCTTTCCTTTTCCCTTTGAAGTTTCATGTACTACATTAGCCCTTAAAAAAAAAAAAAAGGAGAGAGAAAAAGGGGGAAGGGAAAAAATAAAGAAGTGTATAAAGACATTACTTGAGATATGTATTTTTTAATAACGACATTTTAAAATGTTGAAATGTTGTTGTGCCTTTTGCAAAGTTATGCCATTTAAACAAGATAACATGGCATTTTACCACTAAAGACAAAACCCTCTTTTTCACTCCTATATTTGAAAAGTTTATCATTTTCAAATAATATCCTTTACCTATGTAGCTCTTTGTTCTCTTTCAAATGGAGGACATTTCTTCTAATTGTGCTTATGATACAAATTAGCATTGGGGTTTTCTTTCTAAGAGCACTGTGCCTATCCTAAATATTTTTTCTCCTATATGGGATTCAGGAAGAAATCGTAATTAATTCCTCCTTCAGTGAAAAAGCAAAGCTATTTTTAAATTGCATGCCTGATTGAATTAGCAATGTGTTAGACAATTAACAGTCTTTCTTTTTATTTTTATGTTCTTGAAAATGCAGATTCAGTTTAATACTGTTTTCCTCTTCATTCTTTCTGTGTGTCCTAATTGTTAGCTAACTGGTGTCAGGGCTGCGTGTTATCGGCCAAGGCAGGTGTCAGGTTTAATATTATTAAAGATGCAATTACTCCTTTCTCAAGCACAGCTTGTCAGTTTAGCTCATCGATGTATATATCAATACATTTTTAAATGAAAAAAAAACCCAAAAAAAATCCCTGTTTCCCATCCATAATCGTCTCCTTGGTGTTTTGCCCCTTATTTTGGAAATGTCTCTCTAACCTCAGTGCACAGGAGTCCTGGGAACGTGATGAGCTGTGACAGTCTGAACGAGCTGCTCAATCACATCCCTCAGCTTGGAATCACAGAGTCATTCACGTTGGAAAAGACCCCTCAGATCATCCCAAACACTCGGGCTGTGAGACTCCCGGGATGCGCCGTCTCCCGGGGCTGCCGCTTTGAGCACCCGTGAAAGGTTGGGGGGAAAAAAAAAACTGTAACTGAGGAGCTGTGTGATTTCTTGACATTGGGGCTGCGTCACAGAAGGGTTCTGGGGAAGTTGCAAGGAAAAATGTTGGTTTATGCTGCCAACACCCATAAAGGAGATGAGAATGCAGGGCTGGGAGTTCGTGTGCTGCCAAGCAGAGCTCCAAGTGTCTGCTCTGGAAGCATTGCACGGGAATCCTCTGAGGTATGGCTGAATTCCTCCTCCTCTGTCCTTGGAAAGCTGCTGGGCTCAAAGTGCCACTGTCCCCAGTTGCAACTTTTGGATTGGGGTTTTCCTTCAATCAGATTGCAAGCATTGTCCCAGACAATGTGCTCTGTGGATGGTTTAGTCACTAAAAATCCCATTCTACATTAAACAAAACTTCCCACTCAATGCGGCTTGAATTCATAAATCATTTAAACTAGAAAAAGTGGAAAAAACCCCAGGATTTTTGTTAGAAATTTCCTAAATAATATACTTGCCCAATTTCAAACTCTTCATCTCTGTGGTTTCTCTTCATTTCTGGATAAATCTTGTTTTAAAGAAAGGTATGGGAGTCAGACATTGCGTTTTGGGCAGAACATGCTCTGTTTGACCCAAAATGAAGTACAGATGCACACAGCCCTGCAATTTGGCCACCACTCAAAAAATCAATTATTCTCAAAGCTTACACTGTGCCCCTTGAGGGAAATTGTTCTCTGACCACTCCTGGTCAGATGAACCATGTCCTGAAGGTATATAAGGCATGAGCAGATAACAGTTTAACAGATCAAGTTATGGTTTATTCACACATCTTCATCCAGCATCAGCACACCAAAGGTATTTTCATTCTGACACCTTCCTTTCCTATTAATGTACACCCTGCTCTTTTTCAAGGTGAGTACCCAGAATATCCACAGCCCATATTTATTATCCTCCACACTTGCATCTTGCAGACTGCTCATTTCATCATGAGGATGCTGCTCATTGCCAGTCAGCTTCCATTTACTTTGGAAATTTGCAGATATTCTTTGCTGCAGGACTAAACTGCAGCCAAAGAGCTTCTGAGCAAACCCAGATGAGAGTTCTCCGGTTTAGAAAAATATATCAAACGCAGAGGGCTATTTTCACAGAATCCCATAATGGTTTGACATGGAAGGGACCTAAGTCTCATCTCATTCCAATCCCCCTGTCATGAACAGGGACACCTCTCCCTAGACCAGGTTGCTCAAAGCCCCATCCAGCACTTCCAGGGGTGGGGCATTTATGGGAGGTACGTGCTCCTTCACATTATGTTTTATCTGAGAATGTCACAAAATATTTCCAGCAAAGGAAACTTTAAAAATAATTGCCCATAAGTGTGAAAAAATGGCTGATGTCCCTCTCCTCCCCCAGCTCTTTCTGCTTTCCACAGATAAAATCCTAAGGGCAGAAGCCTCTCCCAGCATTCCATGTCGTTCCCTCCACCCTTGTGCCACTGAGGTGCCACAATTCCAGTGCCACCTCTGGGAATCGACTCGTCCTCTTGTGCCACACATCAGGCGGTTGTTTGTGCTGGGAGCAGAGCCGAACAGAGGGGCTCTGTTTTGGGATCCTCACCCGTTGTTTCCAGGTTTCCTTGCTCCATGACAGTGTTTCCCTGCTCTGGAGGGTCACACCTGCCCTCCTGTGTGCTCTCCTGCTGCGGGTCCATGGGTGCAGCTCCCTCCCGGAGCGGCCGCAGGATCCTCCGGCTGCCTGCTCTGCATGGCTGGAGACTGACAACTAATGGTTAGTTTGCAAATAGCTGCATAAAAGATCAGAGCAGAATGTGTGAGGGGTGGGGAAAGGAGGAAGGAAGGGGAATGACTGGCAGTGCTTAAAGAGAATTGATCCCTGTTTAATGTTTATTCAGTTCAGTTTTCATTCTCAGTAACAAAGTTCCTAATGCAGAGTTGGACTCACTTTTCATGGGTGTCAGGATATGGCAGGGTGGCAGAAATTGTGACTGTAATTAAAAGGGACACATATTCATCTCAAACTTAGCTGCTCTAAACTTAGTTTTCTTCTCAATCCAAGACAAATTAGAAACAATTTCAAGCTCCTACAGGTACCACAGCCTAGCCACCTCCCAGGGATTCTCCCATGGAAAAGACCATGAAATGGGAGACCCCTAGGAGAGCAGGGGTCATTTTGGGAAGACAAGGCAAGAGGAACTGTGTGTATGAGCTGGCACCAGACTCTGTGTCCAGGCAGGGTAATGGAAAGGTTACAAAAGGGGGTATCTGCTGCCGAGAGACCCCCAGAGCTTCTGCACTGGAGGCTGGGAACATCAACCCTCTGAGCACTGACAGGAGGAACATGGAGGAGGAGGCTCTGAGGCACTGGAAGGTTTCCATTCTGTGGGAGATACCTGGCTACATCCTTTCCTCACCTTGGAAATTTGCAGCCTGTGAATTTCAGCCCTGATATTTGCTGTCAGGAGGCCGTCGTGTTCCTGCTCTGCTATAAGGCCCTCTGCCTTATATTGGTGATAGCATTTGATTGTTGCACTTTGATATCACTGAATAGGTAATCAGACCACTCTTTATTTTAGCCTGAGGATATGCCTTTGATTTGTAGAGGTTGGCCATTTCTTATCTGGGTTTGAAAATGGGATTATTTAAATGTGTATTGATGTTTTTCATGTGGTCTAACTGTGCAGTTCAACATGGTAATTCAACTCGTAGCTCTACCAGATTGTTATCTAATCTGATAAGATATGAACAGCACAAAGCCGAGATGATGAAACAATCGGGATTGTTGACTCACTGGGGTCCTGCTAAATCCAGTCTGCTTTCATACTTAATTATCCTGTCAAGTTCCTCGAATCTTAGCTCCTCCAGCACGGCGATGGAGAGCGCTGGTAGTGACACCACTTGGTGAATGCGTAAGTTGATCGAAATAATTTCAGCAGATACAATGGCTATTTATGCCTCAACTGTGATATGAAAAGCTACTGATTCAAATACCCTAGACTGCAAAATTGTCCCTCTTAGCAGTTCTAGGTTCACTGAAAGCTGTTATTAAAGGCCTCTGGAAGTTAATGCTTTTGTAACATGAGCTGCTGCCTGACTGTCTCACAACAGTGGGGGAAAAGAATGAGTGAAAATTAAGCCTTCCTAATTTTCTCCCTAACCTGGTATTTACCAGCTCCCTACACAACACACTGTACCTGACCCTGAAAACTTCTCTGGACATCTACAGCCTGTTCCCCCTGATGCTGCCTACATTCCAATTGTGAATGCAAATTCTATTAAAAGACAATTAATCTCTATTAATTTGATATAAAAGATAAATTTTTAAGGTTCCTTCCACTGCTTGAAAATAACACATATTTTCACTTTTTTTCTTGATCATCTATAGGAGCAATCATGAGAGTAAGAGTTGTGTCACAAGAGGTAATGGCAGAGGTAATGTCTATAGCAGATTAAACCTATATCAGATTAAACCAGGTATTTCAGGTATTCAAGAAAAGAAGCACTGAGGTTCAAGCAGGAGTAGTTGAAATATTTTAATAGCCTGAATTGAAATCATACTCCTGTAAGTTTTACAGGAGTCTTGTCTTTGCTGCTAATTTGAGGTCAGCAGTTTGCTCTTGGTCAGTATTAAGCTCTTGAGCAATCTGGTTATGAAGGAGACCTGCTGCTGATGATGATTTTAGTAGTCAGAGAAGAAAAAAAGGGCCCATAAGCACTCACAGAAATTCTAAAGATCAAAATACCACTGTGTCAAGCCTCTTCTGCTGATTAACTCACTGGCAGGTTCACCTGTGGATGTATCTGGAGCAATCATAAGAGCTTTGTCATGGTGTAGAGCAGCCAGCCAAGCATCCTTGTATTTAAAATCAACACTAGAAAATATCCAGATATTGAAAGATGCTTCTTTATTAACCCAGTGTGTTTTAAAGGGGGAGCCACTGCTTTGGCTAAGAGCATTGTCAACTGTGAGACTCAGTGATTCAGCCCAAAGCCATCAATGTCCCCTTTGAGAGGCTGCATCCGGTAAAAATCCTGGAATTTCAGAGCTCTGAGCACCTCACCATGGAGGGACACACCTCTGGACTGTGGAAACTTCTGGCCATAAATAGTACAGGAGCCTCAGTCCTCTAGACTTCCATGTTAGTCTTCTTGAAAATTGTAGCTATTATGTTTAAATTAATTATGCTATTTTCTGTTGAAATTGCAGAGTGCTGTGTGGTAGAGCCTTGCCCGGCCCCAGTGCACATGAGGTGACTGGGGGCCCTGCTCTGAGCTTTCAGAAAGGCTGTAATCAGCATGGAAAGGAAAGACCAACTGTTGTTTGAAAATGTTAGTGCTAAAGGTCTCCTTTAAACTGGTGTCTCTAGGAAAACCTGTATGTTTTCTATAAATCAACGAACAAAAATGCTACTTTTCTGCTTTTATTCCTTCCTTGCTGTGGGACTCTGTGCCTTTTGGAGGCTTTCAGAGAAGAGTTTGAGCCTGCCCTCCCACTCAGACCCCTTCCTACCTCCATCTGTACCATTTCTCCAGCTTTCCCATCCCATGGACGTCACAATCCTTTCCCAAATTCTGCTGCTGACCATCTCTCATCCATCTCCTTCTCAGTCCCACTTCATCCACGCCCTGAGACACCCCACTAGAGAAAGATGTGGAATAGAGCCAAGGCAGCCTCATGGGGAAAATAAAAGGAGATTGATCAATAACCTCTCTGTGAAGAAATGAGAGGAAGGGAATCCTCCGTGCCTGAGCAGAGACTGCGTGGCCACCCCTGTCCTTGGGACTGTCAGCACTGGTGTGACCCCAGCTTTATGTGTGTCCATCGAGCTGTAACTGCCCTCAACACCACAGACAGACAGACAGCAGAGCAGACTGATGCTGCAGCTGCATTAGAAGATGTTCTCTCCGTGCTGACTCCAGGGATTACAGCCTAAAATCCCCAATCACATGCACATCTATGACAGGGTTTGGAGCTGGGTGAGCAAAGGGCTGTGAAGGGATGGGGTTAGAGTCGTGTTTTCCTCTCCTTGTCCTTCTTGTCTGAGTTCCAAGGCCAGGGGTTGGGCAGGGCAGGACACAGGCCCATAAATGTTTTTCTGATACTGCAGAACTCTGAGCTCATCCCCCTGGAGCATCCATCCCTTCCATTTTCCAGCATGCACATAAATGCAGATCACCCCACCTCAGGGTCCACATTAATGTTCGAGCTGAGCAAACCTCACTCATTTAGGAGAGTGTTGAGTATTTATTTTGTTTTTTGAAAACAGAAACCCTGTCCTCATGGGATTCATCTTTGAGAGCTCCTTTGTGTGGTTGTTGCCTCCCAGAGCTTCTGTCACATTTTCCCTGTGCATGTGGGCCTGGTGCTGACCCCCATTCCCAGCTACACCTGGGCTTGCTGATGAGGTTCAGAATGCCTTAAAATAGGTTAATTTGTAGGAAAGTGACAGAAAAAGAATTGCTGGCACTTTTGTGTGCTGATAAGTTTAACCTTTTTTTTTCCCCCCGAGCAGCTAAATTGCCAATCATCTGGAAACACACTGGAGTTCACCCATTACATAAAGGAAGCTGTTAGTCTCATTTAAAACAATATTGACCTTTTTCCTGTCCTTTCCATTTTGACTAAATTACAGGGTACATTTTTTGAAATGTGGCTTTTGTCTGACTTTAACCAGGTGACCCTGATTTTTCCTCCATTTTTTTCTCACTTACAGCTTTCAACCTTTCCTTTCTACTTCTAATACAGTTCTTAGTTTAAACACTGAGATTTTTAAATCCAGAGATATTAAAAAACAGAGTTTGCATGATATATATATTTTCCACTTATAAGAAGATACACCTGGAAACTAAGAAAGCTGAGCTGGCACACCCTGAAATGCCTGGTGTGGGAGTAGCAGGGACCATTATGAAAATGATTGCAAAGTGTGTCTGTTCTTCCAAATTCAGATCAGTGACTGTGTGTGAGCTTTCTGTTTCACTCAAAATTAATTTCAGATGCAACATTACCAATAGATCATCTTCTGAGAGCAAGAACGTTCCTGTTAGCAACAAATTGGACTTTTTCTCCTTGTTTTTCTCTTTAAATCAGGCTTAAAGCACGTGTAGTTCCTTGTATAAGCCAATGTAACTCGTTCTGAGAGGGTTTTTTGCCTGAACAGAAACATTTTTTAGTTCATCTGGGGCCTTGGGCTGAGCCTCCCAATGGCACCTTCTGAGAACATCGGAGTGAATTCCAGAACACAAGAGTGGAGCTCAAGAGGTTTTCCTTGAACCCAATCCCTCTGATGGCAGTGTGGCCTCACAGACATATTCTGTTTCCTTCTTTATTTCCTGAAGAAATCCAAAAAGACAAAGGCTTCCCAGTCAGTGCCCACTGGCCACTTGACATCAACAGTATTTCCATAGACTGAGCTGAAGCCTCAGCTGGGGTAAATCCCTGTGTCTCCCTTGCAGCAGATGATGGAGGCTTACTTCCATCAGCTGAGGATCTGAACCATCCTCCTGTACATCCACGAATGTGCTTGTGGCATTTGTGTCTTGTATTAATTTTTCCTACATAAAGCCTAAAAATATTCCCATGTACATTCTGCTGGCTTTTGGCTCACACAGAGATGTGTCTTGTAATGCCAAACTGAAATTAATAAAAGCATTTTTGTAATTCAGATGTATGCTGGTTCTTTAGATTATTTTTTCTGAATCACTGAGATGTTTTTTCCCCAGTTGGTCCCATTTTAATAGTTCCAGTGTTTTTTGCAGGAATCCTGACATGTAGGAAGTTTTAGGATTCCCTGGCAAGGGAAGCATTTGTGCTTCCATTAAACTTAGAATACACAGACCTCTGGTGTGGAGCATTTCTCCCATAGGTTTGATGCCACAACACTGAGAGGCCAAAGAGAACACACATCTTCCAGCTATAACCCCACCTCTTCAATATTTGATTAATCTGAATCAGTGACATTGAAAATGGCTTGAAATATTTAATCGTCTAAGAGACATTCAGAGACTAAAGTGCCTTTGAAATCACCCTGCTAACAGAGAAAATAATTTCTTCAATTGCTTTCTGGTACAATGTTCAACCCATCTGGGAAAATATTTGGGTTGCATTGCTGGCATTTGATTGACTCTCCTGCCACCACCAAAATTTTAATGAGCTACAAAAGGACAAAGTATTCCAACCACCATCTCTGTGTTTTGTGACGAGGCCTTGGGAGGAGAGGGAGGTGCTTTGCACTCATTTGCAGGTGCAGCTGTGGCTGTGGTGCCTACGTGGGCTGCAGGCAAACAAGTTCCTGGGGTGAAGCAGAGTGTGCTCCTGCAGCCCAAACCCTCCTGCAAAGGACAGGAGCATTGCATCTTCCATTTGGGCTGGCAGACCTGTGAAGATGCTGCCTTGCCTAAAGTTTGGGGATTTTATTTCATTCTAGTGATGCTGGTAGAGCAATTTCTTATCTTTTGGTTCTCCTTTAGAGCACAGGATCCAAAGATGCCTTTAGAAGCACACGGTGCACTGATGTGCAGGTTGGACTTGCAGGAATAAAATCACCCTGCCTGCTGTACACAGCCTTGAGACTGGTTTTACTCTGAATTTTACTCTATGTGCCTCCCTGTAAAATTGCCCCGCACAATTATCCAATCTCATGGCAACTATTCAGTTTGCAAAGCAAAAATAATCATGTGATTACCCTGCAATTAGCTGATAGTTACTAATCAATTACATCTGCAGAGTTTGCCTTCCACTGAGGAGGTGTGTGGTGGTGTTTTATGGGTGAGATTCCGTGCCTGCCCCGAGCACTTCACAGACTTCCAGCCTTGGTTTGCTCCATGGCGGAACAGGTGCTGGAAGGAGGAAAATGGGACTGAACTCTCTGTTCAGTGGCATTTAGTGGCAGGAGTCAGACACCACGGTGTTGGCAGGGTCTGGTAGGGTGGGCACCATCTCATCCACACTGAATAGGTTGGCTGCAAAAATGTGTTTGAATGAAGCCTGAGTAAAAATTTCCCAGACCTTTGGATATTCCTGTTATCTTCTACTGGCTTAGCACAGGCAGGGCTGCTTCAACCTCTTCATCACCCTGCAGTAAAAACAACCAATGTACATCCCACAGTTATTTATCTACCTTAATATTCCTGGAGGGATGAGCATTACAGTCTACAAAAATGGGCAAAAAGGAAATTTCCATATGTCCATTGACAGTGCAGGTTTACTCTTCCAGCATGTGGCTGGAAACAAAGGATTGGGATACCTGTCACCTTCCCACCCAGCAACACTGTCCAGGACTGGAATATTTGCAATTGGTGAGAAAAGAGGATTAGCAAATACCTTTGAATGGCCACAAAAACCTGGCTGAGTCCTTCATCTCTGGGCATGCACCCACACAAAACTCTCCCAGAACATCGCTGGCTGTAGCTGCAGTGTTCATTCAGTGCATGGAAAAAAGGATGATTCTGCAATATAAGGAGCAGTGCTGGGAAAACTGAAGGGGGAAGTGAAGCTACTGGCAGGTTTGAAGAGCAGTTTGATAAATATTTCTGCTGTGAAAGAAGGAAGTAAGACATGACAAGAATAGAGATGTGTCCATGAGAAGTTAGACAGGAATTTAAGGAGAAGGCTGAAAAAAAAAGCTTGAGCTTGGTGCTGCTGGGGAGAAGCTTATTTTTGAGAGAGAAGGACGGAAAGAGTGAAAATACTGTGAAAGAGAGAGAGAGGGATAAACCCTGAGGCTATAAATCAGGAAGAGCCATGCTCGAGGGAGCAAGGGGAGGGAGGCTTAAGGCCCTTTGGGCAGGGAGATGTGTAGTCGGGTGCAAAAACCTGTCACCTGCCCAGCCAGTCGTGAAGCCTGGCACGACTGCACTGTGGTCCCACTGCCCTGATCCTGGGTGGCTGCTGCCAACTCCAAGGACCACGGTGCAGCTGGGACAAGCTGGGAAGTGGGGCTGGATGCATACACACCTGCACAGAGCGGGTGGAATCCATCCTCCTCGCCGGCACCGCTCTCCCTCCCTCTCCATCACCCCAACCTCTTATTAAGAAAGATCCCGACAACACCATTAAAACGTCTTGCGTCGATTGCAGATTCATTGTTCTCTAAAAGCTAATCCAGGCTCGGGTAAACACAATGGCCCCTTTTCCCCCAGCCTGACGTTTCATTTACACAAGAGCTCGAGCCGCCGCACCGGCGCAGCCGTCAAGCATTGATTGTGCTATTCAGCAGGATGGCTCAATAATTACAGCCCTGGATCTCCAAACCCCACCAAAGAGCAGGCTTACCACCGCTAGCCTTTGTTGCTAATTGTCCTTCAGGATACTTGAGATGAATTACTGTGGCTTACATTTTCCTGGTTTTCCTTTCCTTTTCTATTGGGTTAATATAAAGAGAAATCTTTCCACTTAGCGGGGCTGGACGGATCAGACAAGTGTAGCATTGACTGTTGACAGCACTTCATAAGAAAACCCTCTGACTGCAAACTGTCTCATTGATATGTTCAACTTGACACACAGGATTGATTTTTGATTGTTTTACAAAGCTCTCCTGCGCATGTTTTCATTATCAAGGCTGGGCAGTTTTCATACCAACACTTGGAAAATCTTAGAGCTATTAATATAACTTGACATTATCTATACTGCATCTAATTGTAACAATAACCCAACAAATTAAGCTTCTTTCACCAAAGCTCTCCAACATGGACTGCAGCCCTGATTATTCTTTTAGTTTGTTTTGTTTGGAGGTGCATGAGACAGCAGCAACAATATTTCAGTTCAAAGTTTTTAATCCTACTTGTTGTGAAGACAGAATTAGGGCTGGAAGTTTTAAATTCAAGACAGTGAATAGCAATCAGCACTGAGCCTGTGATCATTCCCAGCAACTTTACTGGGAATGGGATCAGCTCCCGTGCAGACTGTGCTGGGCTGCATCTCGGGAGGTGATGGCACGCCCAGGGAGAGGACACAGTCAAACATTCCCCACACAGCAGTGACTGTCCTTCATTTATTACCTCTGGGGTCCCTAACTATACCTTCCTGTGTCTCCAGGCTCTAATCCACCCTTCCCCTTTCTTTTCCCATCTTTAAATGACTATGCTACTTCCTCTCAAGCCTCCCTGATGCTCCAGAAACCCCAGAAAGGATCTGGGGTGTTTCTTTCTCTTTCCTGTACAGTCACTGCACCCCTGCTGATGGGAGTCTTTGTACAGCAGTGGCCTGGAGCCCACCCCAGCTACCCCTGAAATTTGGGAGGAACTTCCCTCCCTCCTAGAACAGATTGAAGCCATGGGTTATGGTGGAGTACCGTGATGCTGGGGGTAGCAGGCCCACGTAGGGAACAAGATCTTTCTGCCAGTCCTATTTAGCAGTTACCCTTCGGGAAAAACCTGCCTGTGCTGCCTTTGCCTTTTTTTAAATGCCATATGTATAAAGGAGGAATGAAACCATCTAAGCTGAGTTTTAGAAACAGGAGCCCACAGTCCATATGCAAACTGCTGCTGGTTTTTCTCCCATGTCCCTGTTATCCGTGTGTGCCGCCGGCGGGATCACCCACTCGGGAGCTCAGCAGCACTCGCTGACCAGGCAGCCTAAATTTCACAAGATTGTCCTTTTTTTCTCCAGACACAGGGGAAAAAAATCATTTTCCATCACTGACCCCTCCCCTTCTTTTCCCCAACAAGTGAACATTTACTATTCCTCAGTGCTACGCATCATTTTTCTGAGCCCGCAGTGCGATTCCTCGGTTGCCATCAGCTGGGAATTTCCACTCCTGAACAAATGCCCATCTTGGTATTCTCTTTATAAAAGAAAAAAAAAGCAAGGCCCTAAATAGTGTGTAAGCACTTTCCTGTGGCTGTGCACCCTCTTCATAACCCTTCCACTCGAACAAAGTGATTGTCTGAACTGAAATCATTTCACTGAGATGATTAAATTAGTTCCTACATGTCGGAGATGTACAGAGGTCTTGACATCTATATTTGGGTATTAGAGTCTGACATTCAAATGTATTCCTGTTTGAAAACAGTGTAATTTAAAAAGTAGCATAAAATCCATTAATATAATAGGGAGAGATGGCGATGCTTTAATTTGTGTGGGGCTGTGCAAAATGATCATTTCCAGGGGCTGCAGCAAGGGCAGCGCTGTGCTGGCTGGGCTGGTGTAGGCAGGGGGGATGTGCTCCTCCAGGGCCCCCCAGACACACCAAAACCCCAAATATTACACCCATGGAATCCAGGATAAAATCAACCATGGGCTGAGATGTCTCTAACCACAGTGGGATTCTTTTACAGGATACAATCCACTATTTCTTCCCACAGCTTGAAGCACACCTGTGGCTGGGATGTCAAACCTACAACGGGTTATAGCTTCAAAAAGGCAAAACAAACAATTAATCCTGTCCTCAGGGATCCCAGCAAGTGAAAAGTGATAACACCTATGCAGGCACTTGGTCCCAGATTCACCCATCACCTCTGTAAACAGAAACCAACCTGACATTGAGCTCTGTATTGTGTGATGGGGATGTTTAGGCTGTGGCTTGCCATTATTTAGGAGCCAAAATTATATGGGTTTTAAGTTTTTGTCCCAATAATACACTTATTTAACAAATTTATTTAAGAATCTAAATCCCAGTTGTTTATCATGACTTGGATACCCAAGCAGAGTCTCTTTTGCCTGGAAAAAGACTTTTTAACACAAGCAGAATTGACACTTTTCAATGTAATTTAGGGTGAGTGAATGCAAATGACATTATTCAATTTGCAGAAGCAGTTTCATCCATGAGGTGACATTAACATCTGGTACATAAAGGACACATTCTTCACCAACTAAAATAAAAAAAGTCTGATAAACTCCTGACAGCAAATCCCCCACTATGCCAGCAGCAAAGCAACCCAACACTTTCATTCTTTTACATCAGAACAAAACTCTGTGTTGGGATAATCTTGTTTTTCCCAGGATATTCCTCAAATGCAGGAGGAGGGGGGGAGAGAACTTAAAGGTCTGAGCTGGTGCATGAGTACAGAAATGAGCATGGCTGTGTTTTTCCATCGTGTGCCTGCACATATTTATGATTCTCATCTGCAATATTGATGACCACGGGCTGATCTCGCTGCACATGCGTCTTCCTGCCCTTCCCCTGACTTGCGCAGCTGAAAAACGCTGGGATTTTTTTTACCGCTGTTTTCTCTTTCAGCAATAAGCAAAATGCCCCATGTTAATGCCAGTTTATTTTCCCAAGCAAAAAACAATAAAAATAATAAAACCGGTGTAGGAATCAGGGCAGGCCACTGCCTTCAACCAGGGCTGAGGGACATTGTTCTGGCTGTTGGGAGCAATAAAGAGAAGGGGAATACATCCTAATTTTAGGATTTTATTATGCAGGGGCACCCTCATTTTAAAGCAATGGGATAAAACGGCGTTCAGGATCAAGATCAGGCTTCAAAATAGTGAAAATTGCTCACAGAGCTCGGAGGGCAGGTATCTCTATTTTGGAAAAACAACTCCTGATTAATGGGTAAAAATGAGCACAATTAGTGTGAATATACATTTGTATACATGGGTGCATGTACACATACATAATACCCCTTATTTATTATGCACGCACTGGGGTGTGTGTGTGAGTGTGTGTATGTATGATAAGAATAATGAGATATAGCAAAAATGAGGGGACAATTATTCTGGTCTTTTGTAACCCAACTCAGCTGGGTGAATTATCATTTTGAGCAGTCTGAAAACAGAAAACTAAGCATAGTAGATGATAGGGAGGCATATTTAAAAAAAAAAGAATTAAAGAATAAAATGCACAGAGACAGAATGCCATGTTTTGTTATGTCATTCCCTGCCTGCCTTTCTTCATGAGAGAGATTTCAAATTAAATTCAAAGGCTCTACTTTTAAATAAACAATGAAAATTGAAAATAAGCTTCCTTGTTAAAATATATATCTGTATTTCCATTTCCTCTCTCTTTTTTTTTTTAAGTAATGCAGTACTGTGAAACGATTAAAAAAATAAGAAAATAAATAAATAAAAGAAGGGCATTAGGTATTAGGATTCCAAACGGGATAGTACATCTTTAATGATACATATGATAATTAAAGAATACAATAAACACAATTAGCATATGTTTTAAACAGTTTATTAGTGAAGCTTACCATAAAATCAGAATATATAGAGCTCCAGGGTTTGTTGGGATAACAGCTTCTAATCCTTAGAGTCATAAAATCCCTGGCTTGGAAGAAATGGGCATCTTTAAAATGATTGAATCAGCAGGCCTCGAGTGAAAACACACAAATTAGCAAACTCCAGCAGCCGGGCACCGCGCGGGGCTGCGGCGCACGGAGGTGAAGCCACCGCTGCCACTGCCCCGGCTGCTCTGATGGAGCTCAGCGGGGACGCGGGGATGCGGTGGACATCGAGGAGATAATGACTTTAACTCCTTCCAGACCAGGGAAACCCAAAAATAAAATTAAAAAAAAATTAAAATAATGATGATGATGATAATAGTAATAAGAAATAACGAGAAATTCGTCTTCTTTTTTGTTTGTTTTTTACAAGGGGAGAAAGGGAGGGTGAATAAGGGATGGGGATAAAGGAGATCGCGGGGGGTGCTGCTGGGTTTGGGCTGCTCTCCCTCCTCCCTCCTTCCCTCCCTCCCGGCTCTCGGCTCCTGCGAGGCAGAGCACAGGGGACAGCGGGGACAGGGGTGGGTGGCCCCCGCCCAGGGGATGCGGGAGAGCCGGGACCCACGGGAGTCACTGCAGGAACAGCTGCGAGTTTAAAACTTGAATAATTCAGTCCCTCAGTCCGGACAGGGCTCTGGCCGCTCTCACACAGCAGACAAACAACATTCCTGGCACTCTGTGTCTCCTGCTCTTGCCTTTTTTTCCCTTCCAATGTCCACTTTCCCCCTTTATATCTTCTTTTCTTTCCATCTGACTGCAGTTGGGTTGTGGAGGGTTTTTTTTCTGCTAATGATTAACATATAAGCTCTTTACTTTCTTTTCCCTACTGTAGAGATAATTTTCTTCCCTCCTTTGTTATTTGTTTGTTTGTTTGGAGGGGGCGAGGATGAGTTTAATCCTGCAGTTGGGAAATTTCAGGTTTCTTTCGAGCAGCAGGGAAGGCTTTGGATGACAGTCAGTGTGGGCTGAAAGGAATGAAACTCTGCAGAATTGTTTTTTTGAAGAAAAGGGGCAAATTGTCAACTTCATAATGACTCCCCATCAGTTGTGATGACTTTCCAGCTCTGCAGCGAAGAAGAATAGCAGCCAAGCAATGTTTGAACACATTCTTAAGGGGAAATTGGGGTGTTTGGATCCCAAAATTAGATCTGAAGACAGCCAAACATCTCCATTAAAATGAGAGTTCCACTCAAATGAAGGCATTTCATATTTGCTCAGCTCCTGGTCTTATCTGAACCAGCTTTTCCTGCTGCATGGCAGAACTGGTGGTGCTCTACATCAGAGAACTGCCTGCTAATTTGGGTGGGAATGCTGAAAACCCATGGAATGCATGGGGATAGAGCATTGCTTCACATTTATCCCATGCTTGGAATTTATGCTGATACTATTTTCCAAAACTTCTGACTGGACCTCGAGTCCAGGAGGTGGAAGCACTTTGTTGTAGTAATGCCAATGCACCATGCAAGCCACATTTTGCCCCAGATATTTATCTATTTTTGCCCCATATAAGTCTAAAGACGAAAGGAACAAGCTGGAGGAGAAATAAAGGTCCAAAAAGATGAAGTGACTTTGCCAAGGTCAAACAGCAGGACGGTGGCGAAGGCAGGAATATAAACATGAATTATACTGTCAGTCTGCTGGAGAAAAAGGTTGAAATGCAGCTCATTTTTTTGCTGTAGTTCAGACCCAGCTTGACGTATTTGACCTCTATATTCAGCTGGCCAAGGTCCAGGGAAAGAAATATGAAAAATGGGATTTTCTGTCTACTCTGGGGAAGGACATGAAGGAGGACTAAAGTGGGTTAACTCCACAGCACTGGAGTTTAAGCAAACCAAGGGCTGAGTCAGGGTCTGGTTAACTGCTTTTCCTATTGACTTCATTGGTTTTGAGCTGTATTGAAAGGTATAAAGAAATTTGGCCCAGGGACTGGGGAAGAGGAGAGGGGATGCAGCAGCAGCCATTTGTTGCTGCAGTGTTTCCCCACTGCCATTCCTACTCTGATCCATCAGTGCTGGACAGACACCAGACTCAGAGCAGTGGCAAGAGGTCCAGTCCCAACACCTGAGCTTAACTCCATCTCCAGTTTTAAGCAGAGGAATTCAGCATCCAGGGGAGCATTCACAGCAGACTGGCAGGGAAGAGCAGAGAAAAAGCCAGTTGGGATTCATCTCAGCCTGTAAAACCCTCACTTGGGCCTGCCCTTACCTGGAGGGAGGCTGTGCACACCTCCAGCCCTGCCTCCTGCTCCTGCTGTGGAGCAGTTCATCACCTGGGAGGTGTAAGGATGTGTGCAACCCTCGGATCAAGGGCTGTGACACTGCTGGCCCACGAGTGTTGCATGATCTGTGTGCCAGGCATGACTGGAGAGGAGCTGGTGGCACTGGAGGGACCCAGCTCTGCTCCCTTGGGCCACCTGCCCACTCACATTCCCTGTCGTGGGCACAGGGGCACGGGGGTAGCACTGCCACACTCAGCTCCAGCACATCCTCCAGGAACGGGCAGGAAGGGGAATCCAGATCAAAATCAGGAACAGAATTCAGTGTTGGCTGCCGCTCTCTGCTCTTGCCATTACAGAGAAAGCCATGAGAATTTAGGGAAAATATTTAAAATAAGGATGTGTGCACTGCTCTCTTTGCCACCCAGGTGTAAGCATTAACCCACTTTACTTTTCTTAACCACGTGGCACAAGCATTTTTGTATTTTGAATGTAAGGTCAATTTAGCATATGTGGAATGTTTTCCTGTTCACTCTCAATTAGCATTTTATATTTATTAGTGAGAAACTCAGAAATAGTGGATACTGAATTCAACTAAAAACCAATTCTACACTGAATATTTAACTAAGACATGACTTTAAACTGTGTTAGTTATTTTTATAGGTATTCTAAAAATAATACCACAGGGTTTATTACCTAACCCATATCACACAGAATTTGACATTTGGATGTTAGGGCTCATATGTATGTTAAAACAGTGAGAAAATATGCACAGAAAAAATTCAAGGCTTCCGTAAAATAAAACTTTAAAAAAACCGACAAAAATTTATTATGTGTCCCAACTACACTGCAAATTGAAAAATTGACAGTGGTGGGCATCCTGTACACCAACATTTATCAGCTTGGATCCTCTGCACAGGCTCTTAGGATGCTCTATCACAGATTAATGTCTCTCAGCAAAGAACCTACTATAAAAAAACAAGGCATGCAGCTGATAAAATTAATGAAACAAATCATTGTTGTAAAGCATTTGGTGAGGTGTGAATTTGAAAACTGGTTTCCTAATATTTGTAAAATAAACAGAAATTAATATCCATTAATAGTATCATAATGATCTTAACTGAGAACGTTGAACTGTTGCCCGTTTTGTTCTTTTCAACTGCAGCATCTCACTGCAACTGTTTTTGTGGCTGGGGAATAATCTGCTTGTGTATTCTGCAATGACACAAGAAATAAAACACAATAGGAGGAATAAAATCTGAATTCCCTCCTCAGCAAAGAGTAATTCCACAATCCATATATTTTTGGTAGCTTTCCTATATAAGGCACAGAGCTTTATTTCCTGGGCCCATTTTCACTACCACCTCAAGCTGGGCTCACAGGAGGAAGCAATTCTGCTTCATACAAAAAAACTTTACCCCAAATCTTAACATGGCATTGAGTGATCCTAAATTTCCTAAAGCCTTGGAGGGTGATGCAGCTGCCATGGTGGCCTCTCTATGGGACAGTGCCTTCTCATGGCCTTTCCCAACAAGGATGATGGGTTTCAGATCTTCATATCTCTGTGCAGAGCTACCTTCCAAGCCAGCTAAAATGTGAAAAATGCAATATTTTCCATGAGAAATAGCTTATTTGTAGTTCTGCAGATACCGCTGTAGCTTGCTGGTGAAACTAGGCACTGTGTGGACTGACGTTAAAACACCAGTACCTCACAAAGTGAAACCATGGAAAGGAAAAAAGGGAATTTATTTTCTTAATCAGAAGAGCAGTACATCACAGGTTCACATCCTGTAGTTCCTACATTGTTCTTTACCAAAGGCAAACAACGTGGTGCCAGATGGTGCCAATGGGTGAAGGGACGAGGGAGTTCAGACAGCCAGGACACAGGACAGGCCCAGTCCCTCCCCTCCTCAGTGCCAATACCACAGAGCAGCAGCTTTATCACGAGGAAGCCTCAGCAGCAAGATGGGAGAGTTTCAGCTTTGGCTTCCATGCTCTCCTCTGCAGTTTGCTCGGTCCCACGTTAGTGTTTGCACGCCTGCCCACACAGGGAGGGAACATATGTTTTGGATGGGATCCTCTCTTTGAAAATGTGTTTGTGAAGCAAAAACAAATGTTAAACATTCTCCTAGCAAATACCTCCTTTTAAAAGCCTTTCCTCGTCTATCTCACGCAGACATGAGTTAGTGTCTGTCCACCACATCATCATTAGTGGTTGTGCAAAGTGTCCAGCAGGCCCACTCCAGAGGGACTGGAATTTATGGGGGTAACTGACTTTTCACCCCATTGGCTCAGCAACCTCATTAATTTGGCCTCAATCAAAATATTTCATCCAACCTGAAAAAAAAACCCAACATAGTTTATCTCAATATTTCTCAACCACTTCTATTACTGCTACCAAGATTTTAGACGTTGTTTTGAGATTAAAAAACCTCTGAAACATTTCATTTTGGAAGTGTGGAAGCGAAACTTTTTTTAGCCCCTCTTCCAGCCTGCCACGTTGCCATATTTACCACGGTGCTAACAGTTGTCAGAGATTATCTGGCTGAGTCACAGCTTTTATGGGCTCCACTCTGGTCCTAGAGACGTGAAGCAGCTCCTCTGCAGCCCAAGGTTTATGTTGGCATAAGCGAGATCAGAATTCGCCCTTCTGTTTACCATTTAGCTGAATCACCCCATCACAGACCAACTGTCATCTGTCACTCCATACTTTTAATGGTACATTGCACTAATGTTGTCTATTTTTTCCCCTTCCCAGCAGCCCTGTCACTCTGGTATGTGCTAATCTCTTCTTCCAGGCTTCTGTTGGATCTCTTAACGATGGTGCCACTGCAATTTAGGATTTTTTTAAAAAAATAATAATAAAGAAAAGGACAAGAGAGACTTTGGGGAGCTGGAGGCAGAATCAGATTTGCCCTGTAACTCAGTCTGCAGACTAAACAGACTTTGGGCTATTGGAAGTGCCTCCCAGGCTGTGTTTTATGCATCCAGTCCCAGGCATGGCATTATCTGGGGAGCAGAGGAGGTACCCCCACCTCCACCACCAGAGCACGGCTGCAGCTCTCTGACAAAGCTCATACCAGAGAATTAACTTTAAAATTGCAAACTCCTCCTCATGCCAGGGCCTCTCTGCAGCTCTGTGCTCCTGCAGCCAACGGACCAGAAATCTTTCCTGAGTGCTTGGCTTCCTTGGGGCCCCAGCAGTGACAGAGCCTGGCTGGTTAACCCGTGTGGTGACAAGGGACACGCGTGGGGAACTGCGCCATGGACCACCTGTCCCCTCAGTGTTGTGACAAATGAAACAAGGAGAGAAATGCCTTGCAAAAGGCAGTTTGGCTGCGGGAGGGACTACCCACCCCGGGCAACAAAAAGTATTTCATTGTATTAAGATTATTCCCTTTTTTTCCCAGAGATGGGTGTGGGTGTGGAGGGGATTAAAGCTGCAATAATCTCCTGTGCATTTTCTGTTTGTACATTCTTAGATTGGTCAGCCAGTAATTTTAGCCTGATATTATTATTATTTTTGCAAACACACAGGAAAAGATTTTGAGGTCTTCTCGTGGCCTTTCCAAAATTACCCATATGCATGCAAAACAAGCAGTAACACCAAGCAGTGAATTTAATGTGAAGTAGAACTTAAACATTGCAGGAAGTGCTTGTGAATATGAACCCTTTTGGGGGTCCCCACGTTTTTGTATGGGCAAAGGTTTTTCTCCCTGCAAAATGCAAGTTAACAATTCACCATTCTGGTCAGTCCAAGTCCAGGGTGCAAATTATTTCACTGCTTTGATTGCTGAATGTCTGCAGGATGGAGTGTGCAGAACTTGTAGAGGTCCATCTGGTAAGAGAAGTAATACTGTGTCATTGCAAAATATGTGTCTGGGTGTGCGTGTATTTCTCTGTGCTCCTTCTTTGTCATGATTCTTTGGTTTAATTTAAATACATGTTTCACTTCTCTCCATATTTCAGGTTTATTGCAGAGTATGAAAATCAGGAAGCTTTTTGTTCACTTCATACATCTCCTCCAACAAAGCCAGACATCCGAACCCGGCTCAGACTCCAGAGTGATTATTGTTACACATGATCTATGGAGCAGATAAATTACAGCTTGATTTTTATAAGGTATATTGAGCCTGCAGGCTTCAGCAGAAACAAAAACAAAACAAAACTCAAAACCTTGGTTTAACTAGTAATTTGAGGAAATATGACAAACCTGACATGGAAGTCACAGAGCAAATAAATATACACATCCATCATTTTGTAAAATAATGCCTTCACTAGAGAGACCTCTGCTTGCTGCAGTCTGCAGTGTAAAATTTCTTCATGGTTTACTGGCCTCAGATCCTGCTACACAGAGAATCAAGTTAGCTATAGTTGAAAGAAACAATTCTGTGTAAGAAAAACAGTGCTGTGCAGTAAAACAGTGTACATATCAATCATGTGAGAGAAAACTAAGTTGGTCTTAGGATATACTATAATATTCTTGGAATGTTTAGAGGTGCTTTTTTTCGCTTGCTAAAATGATTGGAGAGTCTTTGCTTTTATTGTGAAATAATCTAGTTCCCAGAAATAAAATCACCCAGTGGTTATTGAAGATAGAAAATCCTACTTCATACAAAATACAAAAAAAGGCAGTTTCAGAGTCATCTTCTGAGCACAATAGTTTTGTTGGTGCACTGGAAAGGACTAACACACACAATTCTCCCTTCAGGAACTGGCTTTTGGTGCCAACTCTTTTTTTGTAGCTTGCCAATAGTTGGAAGGTTTTGTGTGAAACTAAAGAACACCATCAGTGCCCTTTGGATGAGATCTTCCTCTCAAACTGTTCCCTCCCTGCAGATTCAGGAGCTGCAGTTATCCCTGAGCTGGAGTTCACAACACAGCAAAATGTACCTGCTCAAAGAGGAGACCGTAGGTTGGGCACTGACAGGGATGTCACCTTTGACACCTGGAGGAGAGTTTTACTCAGAGTTTGGGGGTTAAATCCAATAATTTATGTCAAACTGTTTCTGG
Source organism: Thryothorus ludovicianus (assembly GCA_013397245.1). Lineage (NCBI taxonomy): Eukaryota > Metazoa > Chordata > Aves > Passeriformes > Certhiidae > Thryothorus > Thryothorus ludovicianus. The sequence continues at coordinate 479,973 of VZTB01012399.1, forward strand.
ACAAAAAGCAAAACAGACCCAAAATGCTCCACTCCTAAAGAAGCATCTTCATCAAAGCCACAACTCTTTTCATGCTCCATTGCTGCTCCAGCATGTCCTTAGGGTTTTCTCCATTTCCAGGGATGCTTCTTGAAGAGGCAGGATAGAGAGGAACCAGGTCACCACCACATACAACAATGCAAAGTACAAAACATCCACGGCCCAGAGAAGATGCTGCCCCATGCAAAGATGTGGGTCAGGGACCTCCCAGATTGCACAAGACCTGGATCTCCAGGCCCTGTGCTCTGTCTCTGCTTTCAGGGAAATTCCGGTGCCTGGAAGAGAGTGGAAGAGCCTTTGTGTGCAAGTTCCCAATGGGTCAGATGTACAAATCACAAATTGAGTGGCTCGGCCACACCAGAACTGCTGTAAACCTGAGGATACACAGAATTACTGCTGTGGGTACCAGAGAGCTCTAACACCAAAGCTGGAGTGCCAAAAAGGGAAGATCAATAGATCCAATAGATCTTCCAGTAGGTCAGGAAGAGGGCCTGAATTCCCTTTTGAGGTGTTGATCTGACCTATGGAGCCGGGCTGGGAACTCTGCAGTAAAATGTCTAAACTGGGCCAGGAATTTGCATCTTCCACCCTTAACCACACAATTGTCCTGCACACACAGCAAAGAGAGTGGTCAGAAAAATAAGCCTAAATTTGACCTCTACAGCTGCTGTTTTGGTCTGACCTTGTAGATTTTGGTACCCAGATGTGACCTTGTCTTGGTCTGATCTTGCAGTTCTTGGCCAGGCAAACTTTATTTATATCACAGTTTTTAGGAGAGGTCCATTATCTGCCTCACTGTGTCTCCCAAGCTGCATCTTGCAGTTTAAAGCCCAAGAGCACGTTCACTGCCCTTAGCATTGCAAAGCCAAAATGACTGGTTTGTGCTTCATCCATAAAATTGCCAGCTAAATATTCATTCTGGAATCATTACTCCAGGTGTTTGTCAAGGAAGATGTACAAAGCAGCCAGAACATGTTTAGCATTTCATGTACCAGGCTGAGCTGCAGGAGTGACAGGTTGAAAAATCTTGTTTGGACTCATAGACTGAAACCGTTTAATATAGAAGTCAGTGGTGGACTATAAATATGGAAAGCCAGCGTGCCACATTTTTATAGAATCCCCATTCTGCGTGTCTTTTAAACATATTGAAACTTCAGAGGAGCTGTAGAAGTTAACTCACCAATTTTTGCTTCAAAAATCTGCAGTTCTTCAATGAGAGAACCTTCAGAAGCTCAAATGTCTGCACAAAATACACTTTATTTGAATGTGCACTTAGATTAACTGATCCCACAAAAGCCAACTCTGTTCATTTAGGCCAGGAATTACCCAATTTGCTCACATAATCTCAGCAATTACATGTTCATCTTTTTATAAATATCAGACCTATGGTGTGATTTACGTGGCATGTGATATTTTTACTTAACCTCAAAGATATTAATCTTTATTAAAGCAGATGAGAGGCAAAGAGGGGGAAGAGAAGCTGGTGACAGGTACTCTGACAGCAAGGAAAAGTCATTTATAAAGTGAATATCAGTAAACATTAGGAGTGACATATTGATAGCAGCAGCCAGGGAATGGCTGGCCAAGCTAAGATGAGGTATTGCACCTTAAATTGTGGCAACCATATTTTTTTCCCAAGGTTGATCTTTTATATTTTTTAAAGAGAAATTTACTATTATGCCTCCTGCTTCCCCTGTGGTAAAATGCCAGAAATTTGACTGAGATTTACTTAAAGTGACAGCGATGCCCCATTTTGTCCAAGAAAGATGATTACTAAATGTCACGTCTATCTACCCTCATGTGGATCACTTCTTTGACATGTTCATGTCTCAGCTTCATAGCAGTTTGCAGCATGTTTCCTGGTGCTCTGAGGCAATCTCAACTCTTTGTGGTGAAAACCTGAGCTGGCCAAAGGCAGTTCATTAAAATAAATAAATAATGCAGGTGGGATTCGCTGCTCTCCATTCCAAGGGTGTCAGGCCAGAAAAAGGCATTAAAAGCCCTCACAAAATCAAAAATGCTTCTGGTCAGGCTGCCAGAAGGCCACGCTGGTGGGATGCTCCTGCCACCTCAGCTGAAGCAGAACCACAGCAAAAAGCAAACATTGGTGCTTAAATACGGAAAATAACCTGGTGCCATTTACTCTTTTATTTATTTTTTAGGAAATCTGGAAAACAGCACACTCTGAACCAAGACAGAGTTTGGATTTTCCCACTTTGCTGAATTCCTGGAGGGAGAGATGCAAATCCCAGCTGGATGTGAGGGAAGCATCAGCACGAGCTCCTGAGGTGGGGAGCCCATTTAAATCTCCTTTGCTGAGCCTCAGAAGTGACCCAAGCAAAGCTAAATGGAAAGCAAGGCAGAAAGGCTTTTTGCACAAAATGGAAAAGTAGTCATGAATAATTAATGGTTCCCTACCTTCTTTGCCATTTTAACTTGTCTTTCTTAGTACTTACTGCCTTCCAGTCCAGAAATGTGTCTGTAGATTAATTCATGCATGTTTTGCAGCAGCAAAGTCAAGAATTAAGGTGTGTGCTGGAGATGCAACCTCCCACCAGACCCAGCCTGATTCAGCAGTCTCCCAGCAAGAGCCAGGGATGCTCTCACACAGATCCACGCTCTAGGAGCCTCTCAGCAAGGCCAAGAGCTCTTTTTCTCATCCTCTTCTAAAAATTTCTACCAGTCTTGCCCAAATACAGAAGTTAATATCACAGAAAGGGCTCAAGATCTGAATGCAAGGACATAAATACATGTCATGGGAAGGAGACACCTTTGGCTTGTTCCAGCACCACAGGTTCACAGATTGCCGTATGATTATGAATTTTGAGGTGCATAATACTACAGTCATGAAATACAGTGAGAATATTTAGTCCTGGCTTATCCTGTTGTGCTATCAGTGCAGTCATACCCTCAGTCAAGTGTGTTTTATCAGCCAGTCTAAGGGAGGTTCTCTAAAATCCCAAGTTTTTTCTCTCAGACATTCCCTTTGATGCCCACCTGCCAGCTCCCTTGTGGGCACTCACCTCAGACACAGTTTAACTCCCAGAAAACCTGCAGGAGCAGCACAACCAGCCCAAAATGCATCCTGTGTAATAAGCAGAGTTGGTTGTTTTTTTCTAGTGCATGGTGGGAGATTAAAGCCATTCTAAATGAAAGTAGAGTGTGTAACAGGGTACAAGATTTCTAAATAGGTGGCACATGTCAGCAGGCATTACAAGAGTGTCTTTAGGTGAGCCTTTGATATTGACTGCTGAATAGTTCAGTCAGAGAGATGCAACCAAGCAAGAGTTTCATGGCCTTGATTTGTTTTCCAGCTAAAGTAGATCTGAATAGAATAGACTTAAATTACCTGTGATTTTTCTGTCTTTAAAAGGACACATAAAAGCTCACGAGATCACCGTGCTCCCTGGGAGAATAAAAAAAAAGGAATGGGAAAAAGAAACCAGGAAAACCATGAAAGATTCATTTTAATGGAATCCAGGTTTAGCTGTTTCATTTTTAATAATGTTTAATATTTCATTTACTACTGGGGACTCACCTTTTTCAGAAGAATGTAAGATTCAAGGCACTATTGTGCATTAAGATTTTATATCTGACTGTAGCAATATTATAAGGGTTGGCATTGGAGCTGCTCAAGCCTTATGCAGAAAGCCTGGAAGCAACAAGGTTTCTTTCTTTTTTCCTACAGCCAAAATAGGAGCTGAAGCCCCAGAAAGTGGTGGGGTAGAGCTGTGAATCCTAGCAACAGGAGGGAAAGAACTGTACGTTTCTTCACGTCCTCCAAGTGTTGGTGCCTTCTGGTACATCATTGACAGGAAGAGGCAGAGACCATGGAAAGGCCCTCCTTGCTGGTGCATCAGGAGAGGGCACATTTTTTCCAGTGGGATGGGTGAGTTGTTGCAGTTTGGGGGGAAAAACAAGCAAAGCAACACCCCACAGTTCATACTGTTGTTGCTGTTGCACTTTCCTTCATCACAAGGCACTGCCTTTTGGTGCAGGGCTTTTTTTTTTCAATTTTCTGTGCTCTTAGTCTTTTTTTAAGCCCTTCTCAGTGATAATGTGGGCTTTTCTTTTTAAGTGAATTATGAAAATTTGCACTCAAAAGTGTGAGCATAGGGTTCTGCCAGAAAAATCCATCATTCTGTGGCCTGCAATGAAATCATGGGTGATAAAAGCTACCACCCATGTTCAGCAGAAAGGGAACTGAAACCAGAGAGCTTTTCCTGGAAGAAGAGGCTCCTGTTAAATATGCAGCAGTCTTGTCTTGCCAATATTAAACTAGCTTTTCTTCCTGGAGAGACTGTCAATACAGTTTGACCTCTATCTTGGATATTCTTCAGAGCCTGAAGCACTCAGATAATCTGAAACAGTTCCCCAGTACCATCCTGGGAAGGTGGGTTTCAACCAAAAAAAAAGTCACTGAGCCTGGGACGAAGAGCAAGAAGGGATTCCAGACTCCTTGATCCCATCACTGTGTTCAGAAATGCACCATTTCCCAGGTGATGCCAGTTTGTCAGGATTTGCCACCAGCTTTGCCTTTGGGAGAAGCTTGCAGATTCTTAGGAGCTTTACCTGGATGTAAACTGGGGGAAGAGGGGTGTGGAGAAGAGCTGAGGTTGTGGAACGTGGCCTGCTGCTTCTGTTAAAAGAATAAATTTGTGGAAAGTAGCACTAGTGGGTTGTTGCCTTGGACTGGACCAGCTGCTGCAAAGATGAAGCACAGCCCCAGACAGAAGGTTGCAGCACAGGAGAAGGATTTGGCTCCCAGCTCTCACCAAAGATGAAGAGTCCTACAAGCCCTTCCGCCTTTTGGGACAAGTTCAAAATTCACCCCCTTCCTGGAGCAGCTCCCTTTAAAATTTTCTAAAATGATTTCTTACCAGGAGAGGGGAAGCTTTTTTTTGTTATTAGGGGTTTTTTGCTCGCGATTTCAGTCACAGACCTCATTGAAGGGCGCTGGCATTTGCATAACTTCCCACGGAAACTGAATCAATGTTTGACATCATGGAACAGAATCTCAGGCGTGATTTAGCATTAGTAAGCCACCAGTCATCAGCACACTGTCATTCCCCTGTAGCTGACATCTTAATAGAGTCAGCTCATGCACACACATGTTCACCAGCAGCAAATTCTTCTGCTCTGGTGTCCATGCAGGAGCTTTTCTTTTAACATGGGTTTGCACATATGAACATCCAAAAGACACTGGTCCAATATGATCAATTTCCAGGGCTCCAAATGCATTTTCCCTTTAGGTAAGAAGGCAATTTTAAGTCCTCTTAAATAATTGAAGATACTCCTGATACAATCAAAAGTCAAGCTCCCCAAGATGAAAATGTCTGGATGATGAATAAGTTAATGGAACTAAAATCCCAGTCGTGGCTGATTAGGGGACCAGGAGAGTTTATCAGAGATGGGAATGTACAAGTCCAGTCACAGCCTGACCTTGTAACGAATGAGAGCTGGAAAGCAATTAATTGAGAAATTATCAGGGAAAAGCGAAGTTGTATGGTTGGTTAGCTAAAGCAATATGTCAATGGGCCAGGGATTGATTTGCCTGGAATACCTCAAGGTCTCTGTTCTGATGATTCAGGACTTGAAGGAACTGGCCCGAGCCAAGCAATAAAAATAAAACAGGGTCAGGAGAGAGAGTCATCAGTCAGCATGGTGGAGCTGTTCATGTATTATTTAGCTGGTAGTTAAGGGAAATTATCAAACAAGAGCAGGCTTTAAACCCAAGTTTTTTCCTCCATGGGAGGGGAAATGAAGGGAGGGATGAGAAAATGTTCCATTGTACCAACACTCACTGAGTGAGTGAGTGTCAAACACTGAGCTTGGGAGCAAGAGGTGCCAGGGTTGGGTGTTCAGAGAGGGATGGCCACTCCTGACAGTGGGCACCATTTATTTCTGAACTATTTCCTTCCTTCCTGCCACCAACAGACTGCACAGGACCTCTGCTCCCCCTCTAGCAGACACCAGGACCTGTCCCAGGCCACCAAACTAACAGTGAACTTCTGCCCATTTGAATCTTGATTAGATCAATTCATCCACACATCAGCTTCCCATGTCCTACACATTTGGCAAACTCTTGGTAGGACCACAACTTGTGCATGTTGATCTGAGCTGCAAAACATGCCTGCAAACAGAGTTCTGCTCCTTCAAAGATTAATATAAAATACCCTGAATGAGACTGTAGTATCCTGTAGTTCAGGACAGCAGCAAAGCAAACGAAAACAGCAAAAAAAAAGATATTTAAAGTCTTCTAGAAAGATCAGTGGGTTGAGTGAGAACGGCAGTGTCTTGTCTTGTGACAATTCACTAAATAACACAAAACTCTGTCTCTCCCTTGCGGAAGAAAGAAGAAAACTCCCCCAGAATCAGCCAGCGCATGTTTTGTGGCAGGATCAGGCCCTCAGACACCACAAACTGTTCCTTTTTGGGATCAAGATCCTGAGATGCTGCAGCAAAATTCTTGTTGGAAAATTGCAGCTAGCTTTCCCATCAGGACAACACTTCAAGTTCTGTTTTTTTTAATAGAAAAGCTTTCTAAATACCTCAGATTTGATATTAGGTCTTTTTTTGTCATGTCTCCCACTAACCAAATTTAGAACAAAGCTATGATTTTAGCTTCTCATATTTCAATACATAACAAATACAAGAAACTCCAATATTTCACTGCAAATTGCCATAGCTGATGTAAAAACAGATTTCTAGAAGGAAATCCCAACAGCAACTGTGAGATAAAGGAGCAGCTTTATCCCACTGGCTATGGACATATCTGACCACATTTCTGGGACTCACAGCATGTCACGCTCCGTGTAATGCATTTTCCTTTTGTCCTGACCTGAGAGCTTTGCATTCAAGGAGCAGATCCCCCAAGTGAATTCATCAGGAGGAATAATAACCAGTGCACGAGCTCGGGCTGCTGGGCCAGCAGATCCATCCTGCAGTTGTCAGTGTGCTGAAATTCAGGGTGGCACAAATGCAGCCTCCTTTCATTAAGGACACAGTAAAATTTCCCCAGTCTATTTTATTGAAACGAAAGAGAAAGGATTCTTCTTGGAGATTGCATTGTTCCTCTCCTCTGAGGCCAAGTTGCTCACAGCATCTGGGAGTTTAGGAGGTGATGGTGGAGGTGATGGAATATCCCAGCCCTAATCACCTATTATCACCTTATGGTAATTATCAAAGCTGATTCCAAATAAATCCTCTTTGGAGCAGGTCCTTGGCTGGCCCTCTGCTCTACAAAGTGCACAAGGTGCTGCTCTTGCAAACACAACCACTCCCAGTAAAACCAGTGGAATCCCAAATGTGACCTCAGGTTGCTTGAAGCAGTTACCTGGGTATTATCACTGGCATGGAATAAAGTCATATTGTTCTGCTAGGAACCAGGAGATCTTTTTTTGGAGCATCCTGCCCCACAAAAGGTATGCTGGACTCTGATCTCATATAGCTGGAGGAAATTCAGAGATTTGGCCTCTTTATTTTTTTTTTACTGTTTTCAATGGCATTCAAAGACTTTCCTTATAAAGACAGTGATGCTTTAAGATTGTCACAATGTGGAAGGGCAGGAAAATACCCAGTCTGGAGTCTGACACAGTTTCCATTATAAATTAAATGAAGAAAGCTCAGCAAAGGCATGAAGCAGTTCACACCAGCAGTACTTTTGTGTAGTAGTACTGGTGTGAATTTTTGTGTGCCTGAGCCCACCCAGGAAGGGGGAGGTGGTCAGGTACCACTGACCCACACCCAGGACTCCAAAGCAGTGTGAGGTGCTCCCAGCTCTCCCATACATTTCTTACACAGGTTCAGCCAAACCATTCAGCTCCTCTTTTTCCTCCATGTCCTGTTAAATGTGGAATAATCCTAATTTCATTCCCAGCATCTGTGAAAGCCCTGTTGGTGGGTGGGATCTCAGTTCCAGGCACCACTGCAGTGGGGTGTCTGGGAGCACTGGTGTATCTGCCCCCTATACATGCAACAGCAAATTAATTTATGTTTGTGATTCTCTGGAGAGGAGGAAGTAATTCAAGCAGGTAGGCTCTGGGGGTCTAGGCTCTAAAATATTGGGTACTGACCTCAAAAGGAGCTTGGCATGAGATACAGGCTTAGTTCCATCTCTACATCCCACATTTGGGCTGGTTGCTGTTGTTGCAAAGGGTTAACAGACACTGCAAAACATTTCTAGGATGAAGTGCTAAGATTTAGTGTGCTGAATTAATTCTTAAATTAGAACAGGGGATTTGCACATGATTTCTAAGGGAAATTATCTTCTGGGTAAAATTAATACAGGAGATGTTTCAACATCTGGGATGGCATTATTATGAGCAATGATTACCCAGACATTGCCAAAAGAAAGAGATCACAGTAAACTCTTTCTTTTCCCAACCAAAGCAAGCTCCTCACCCTGAAGGGAGGAGAATATTTGCGGAGCCTTCGCTTATTTGGAAATGCACAAGAGGATTCTACATGAGAAAAAGGCTGCTTGCTTTGCTGATGGATGACTGGGAAACAGAACTGCAGACAGGGAAGGTTCTCTCTGCAGGTGGGCTCTGGGCACCCGCCTGCCTCCCTCTCCTCTGAGCTCCTCATCAAAAATAGGTGCTTAATGCAGTGCTGCAGCTGTCCAGGTGCTTAATGTTGGGAGGTTAAAGAGGAAACACACTGGCAGATGTGACCTGGAAAACCTCCAAAAGGGAGGTTGGTCCTTCTGCTCCTCGTCCAGAGACCACAAAACTCCTCCAAACGCCTCCTATTCCTCCAGCCTTTAGAGGGACGGCTTTTCCCTGACGAAATTTTAAATAGGGCAGAGAGTGAAGGCAAAGCAAGACCTGCATCAAAACAATCACACCCCAGGAGGAACTCATAAATATTTATTTTCCTTCGGAGTGTTTCATTTTGTCAGGGAAAGCGGAGGGCGCTTGAGTGGGAAAAGGAGACCAGTGGCACAGTGCTCCTTTCACAGGGAAAAACACCAATGTTTAATTTAAAAGGGCATAAATATAAGAGAAATGCCTCTTTACTCTCGTGTTAGTAGCTGGCTATTAAATTACATCACAAGTGCTACGTGTGGGACCAGGCGAGTGCGTGGTTATTTCTGTCTCCTAAACCGGAGTGCAAGTCTCAGCGTAATTACTTTGGATCCAAGTGTAATTACCAGCTGATCTGCAGGAACATACACAGCAGTGACATCCATCCCAGGCAGCATTAGAGCCTGATGATAGCACAGCATCATTAACACAGCTTAGCACTTCCCTGCGTGGCTGCAGGCCACGGTTTTCCCGGGAAAGGGCCCGAGGTTCGACGCCCAGGATGGCTCAGGAATCACCTGAGAGGCACCAGGGGCTGCTGGCAAATCAGTGCAGACAACGGCAAACATGATACCCTAATCATGGGAAATTAGGTTGGGACAGAGTTTTTCCCAAGATGGATCCCTTTGTTTTGGTGTTTCTGCCACCTGCCCCTTTTTTTTCCCTAAGTCCATGATGAGAAGGAGGGTGCTGAGTCACCCTGAGGCCACCACCTTTTTGTTTGGCTTTCTTCTGTTTTATTCTGCTTTACTGTGACAGCATCATGCTCAGATTATGGAATATTTTCTCTAGAGTTCTCACCTCGTCTATCTCCTTTTGGAAAACAGTGGGTATAAGGATTTTCTATTCTTTATCTTCTTTTTTATTTTCCCAAGGCTGAAAGCATCACAGTAAATAACCTGCTTATTCTGATGATCTTGGAAGCTTTCTCTACACCTTCAAGAAAGTCAGAGAAATGATTCAGAAAGAGAAAACGAGAGAAAAAAAGTCCTCCTTTCTTTTCATAATTGCTTATTTTGTTACCACACCTTCTTAGTGCTATGGTGTTGCAAAGACAATGCAATAGACCACTATAGAAATGAAGATGCACTAAAGAAAAATAAAATGGATTTATTTTTTCAAGTTGATGTTTTCAGGTGCCTTTACTTGTGTCCATTCTAGCTCATCAACACAAACAAATGAAAAAATGATAAAACATAAATTGACATAATCTCCTGTAAGAAGTACAGAACCTAAGATTTTACAAATAAGCAAGGAAATTTCTCCCAGTTCCTGTGGGTAGCAATGCATTTGCTCCCAGCTCAGGGTCAGTGATGGTAAAGTGAGATTGACAGGGTAACTAACCCCTGAAGGAGCTTTTCCATTTTGGTCAGTCCTGCTAAGCCATGCTTGCTGCTTTGAATGAGCTCAGTTGCACAGCGAGATCTTATTTTTTTTCCCTGATTCTGCTTCTGTGTTGGTTTTATCTGAGCAGCTCCACAGATGTCAGTGAAACACATTTTGTTTTGAGTTACATCAGCGTAAATCACAACTGATCCAGTGAACTCAGAGATACCCTCTTTGCAGTGAGAGCTGTGACACCAAGAGTTTGGTGCCACGGTATTGTGACAGCTTAAAACCCCTCCATGAGGAAACAAAGTCAGGCTCAGCACTGTCCTGGAACACATTACAAAGCATGTTTGTTATTGCACAGAAGACAGCATTTGCCTTGGCTGTGAACAAGAAACCCAGATCTGTAACAGCTAAGATTTCATCTCTACCATTTATCCAATGAGCTTCCCAATCCTCTTGCACAGATACCCTGCTGCTAACATAGCAGTCAAGATCAGAGCACTTAATCAATCACTCACTGAGGACAAATATGCGTAATCTAAATTAGAACAAACCCAGGCATATTTTATATGACAGCCGTACAGATTTTTAAGAAAAAGCATTGGCAAGAAAATTGCATGAGAACAAAATTGTTTTGTGTTTATGCTTAAAGTGGAAGATTTCCTAAAAGCTTCTGTGGCATTAGGTAGCCTTGAATATACAGGGGCAAAATTCTGCTTTCACTGCTTTCACTTCCACATTTTCATCAATAAACCAGGAATGCATTTGGTCCCTCTGGCTCTGAAGCAGAAATGCTGCTGCAGATCTCAGTATGATGTAGAGTCCTTCTTAAAAACCTTTCATATTTTATGATCGCTGTCGATTCTCTTATGATCAGTGTTGGTTCAGCCTTTCATGAATCAAAAATCAGCTCGTGGAACGCATCTTAGAGCAACCTATTTGTCTGCAGGTAGCAAAGGAAAGTGGTACTTTGAAGAATAAACCCCTCTGCCTTCAGAACACAGCTCAGGCTGCACAGGAGGCTGGAGCAACTTACAGTTTCTATTCAAGCTCCTCTCTGGGCATGCTGGGTGACCTTGTGTTCTCCCATTTTCCTCTGGGGGAGATATTATTTATCCCTGATAATAAAACACAGGATTCTTCAACTGCGACTCGTGGTTTAATCTATTGTGTCAACTTACACAAGCTCCCTTGGAAAAAAAAGAAAGATCAGAGGCAATAAAAGGAGTAAAAAATGAAGCATCTTTAACTGAAGCCGTACAACTTTCATCTGAGGTCAGGCCCACATTGCCCTGACTCTGCAGGGTGGGATCTCCAGAGAGGAGCATCCCAGAGATGGTCTTTGAGAGAGGGTGGCAGCCCTTGCACAGCCCACAGTGCCCATCAGGCTTGGAGACCCTTCAGCTTTGGCTACAAACCCCACAGGCAGCAGGAAGGCTGAGCCCAGCCTCTAACAGGGCAGACAGCACTGCCTCCTGAAAGGAGGAATTGTGAAGAAATGCTGGAAGTGTCTGTGCAGTCATCCCTTCTCCACGCACCTCTGCAGATCAGGCTCTAAAGAGACTTTGTTGAAGTTCTGTCTCTGCTTCTCCAGGTGGAGCAAATGGTCCCAAAATAGTTCACACATCACCAAACATCCCATGGAGATTGAATTTCAGTTTATTGCCCCGTCCTGGGACTTTTCAATATCCATTTCAATTCCTGCATGAAAGTAGCTCTGATCCAGAGTGCAGCAGGACTCATTTGCTCTCCTCTGACTTGGTTTTGGAGATTTATGTGAGATTTTCCAGGGACAACTATCAAATTCTTCTCCCAGTCATCTTGCTGAGGTAAGGCACTGCTGTCAGCACTGTTGGCATGGGCAGGTTTGATTGAATTTGTCAGGGAGAAGTTGATAAAAGCAATGACCTAATATTGCAATTAAAGGCAATGGTGAATACCTATTCCCAGAAAAGTCTGGAAAAGCAGCACAGACGACTTTGGAAAGCTTTCTCTTGGGTATCCAAGCAGGGATTTGTATGCCTACTTGCTTAATTTTCCACCCAGAGGTCAATTATGGATTTTACTTGGATCTCTCCGCTTCAAAGATCAGATCTGAATGTGAAGCTTCTTTCTGCTTAAGGACAAGACTGCAGGTACCAGAGACCTGGAAGCAGGATTTCCACTTTCCACCATCCATACAATTTTCAGAAATCACTTTGTGTTACATTTTGAACTTAGATGCTCAGTTAATTCCCCCACAGATCCCTCTTAGAGTGCCTCAGTGCATGGCGTGGTTTTGCTTTTTATTTTTTTTTCCTTAACTTGACTTTATTTTTTTTAACATCTCAAGTTTTGACTCAGTCACTTGCCTGAGAGGCTGCTGTGTGGAGATGTGTGAGGATGGACTGGAGCATCTAAATGGAGGCCCCCAAATAGGAGCATTTTTCCCTCAACCTTCTCGTGCCACTGGGAATAATAATTCCTCGCTGGGCTGTTGCACAGCTTGATTCATTAAAGCTTATGAAGTGCTTTTAGCTCCAGCACTGAAAGGCTCTGTGCAAGATATTTTGGACTGCTCAGGTGTTAGGAGGAGAGGCATTGCAGAAGGAATACAAATAAATCAAGAGAAACTGCCCCTTCCCTCCATGCATCCCCTGCCCTGCACTGCTCTCCATCACTGTTGGTGTCAAACAGTTAATTTACAAGCCCAGCACTTTACAAAGCCCCTGGAGCACCAATTGTCCCTTTCTCATGCAACATCAGCTCCTCGAAACAGCCAGCTGAGTCTCCGGGGTCAGCCTGCTCCTGCCCTTCCCAAGGCAACTTCAGCCTCTCTCCGGAACCGCCTGGGAATTTATTTTTGGACAAATCAGACCCAGCACCACCTCCCCTGCAGCAGAGTGCACTGGGATAAGCCCGGGGTGCAGGTGGCTGCTCTGAAATGTGCCACGTGCTTGGCCCAGGAGGGAACATTGGGCTGGGGAAGGTGACCCAGATATCCCACCCAGCCCCACCACCCATGGGAGCATCCCCGCAGAGCGCAGGGAGCGCTCAGGCTGGCAGGACAAACCGGGAGAGCCATGGCAAAGGGACAGGCTCGTGGCTGGGCAGGGTGAAGGCGGTGGATCTCTCACATGGCTTTTCTTCCCCCTCCCTCCTTCACCCGGTCTCCCTCCCCTCCTCCAGTCTGTTGCACGGGAGCTGCCGGCCATGCTGTTCCAGTTCAGGGGCTCCTGCAACAGAAAAGATCAGCTGTTGGAGAACCCATGGAAAGCCCTGGGGGAGAGCCATGGCCGCAAGGTAATCAGCAGGCAAAGTTATTACCATTATGCTGCTAATTAATTCCCAGCTCATTACGTTTCCTGTGGCTAATTTGTACTCGCCGCTGATTTGATTAAACTCATCTCTATGCTAATAAATGTGTTTTCCATTTGTTTTAGCGACTGTAGGAAGAGAGCCCGGTATTTACATATTTTGACGTTTATCAAATAAAACGCGGCGCCTGAATTAATTCTGCTCTGATTTATAAGTGGAGGGGGGAGGCAGGGGAGCGAGGGGATGCTGAGGGTCAGGCGTGCATCGCGTGTGCGTGGCAGAGTGAGCCTGGGGGGCTGTGATGCTCCTCACATTTCACCCTCCCCGGCCCCATCCTGCCATGGGATGCTCCTTCGAGGCGGCCTCCACCTGCTCAGCCACCCCCTGCCATTTATTTCCCCTTCCCAGCTAAGTTTGGGGATGTGGGGCTTTGATTTGCAGGTACATCACACGGTTCAGCAACATCTCATCAGGTGGATTTCTCTTTGTCTTTCAGAAATTGCTCTAAATGAAGATTAGGTTTACACTGCAGCACCTCATTATAAGCAGTGACTGTGTTTCCCAGTCCTGTTTGTCAGGACTCGCTACAGTAATATCAGACAGCTTGAATTTCTAATCAGAGGGAGGAACAGACACCTTGCCATGCACACAGATTTATTTTAGGGATGTGTTTTACCCTCTCTACCCCGGTAACTTGCAGGGCAGAAAGCTGCCCTCCAGCATCTGCCTTTTAACACAAAATTAACTCTTAAGGGCAGATCTTCAGCAAAATAAACTCCACTCAAAACACTCCTGTCTCCTGCAGTAAACTGCTTCAGTATCACTCTCCTCTTCATTTGGGGTAAATCCTGACAGAAAAACACACTGAGAGTGTAAATCAGTGGCACTTGTGCTTGAACACTACCAAGGGTTTGTGAAATCCAGACTTTCCTTTTCTCAGGAATACTGGCAACTGTCACCAAGCACATGCCCTCTCTCTACATGTGTGTTCATACATGTCATCTTCTGTTGGTGCATGGACATCTGTGTCACACGGGGTGGAGGCCAGAACCTCACAGGAAGCGAGGACTGGAAGGGCTGAGATGGGAGCAAGGCAGGGAAATGCTCCTCTCCTGGGGCTGGAAAAGGCCCAGTGGCTCAACAGGGATGTCTGACAATCCAGGAAGGTCTAACCCATCCCAGTCCTGCTTGGTTTTGTCTAGAAAATTGGCTCAACCCAAGAGGGATTTGTTTTCCCTCTGCATGCTCACTTCGGGCTGGATTGTCTGGTTTCTCTCCCAGGTCACACCGGTGGCCCCGGGGCAGCCCACAGCTTGCTTTCACGCTCCCAATAAAAGTTTCCCAGTGAAGAGGAGCCCCAGCGACGCCACTTCTCACTCTGGCAGTGAGACACCTTCCACCGCCGCTGCTTCACCCCAGGCAATCTGAAACAGCTTCATTGCTTAAGTAACAATTAACAGCCCTGTCTTTTGGGAGCGCTTCTGGAGCGCTGCGCGTCCCCGGCTGCGGAGCCTGCGCGCTCCCGCCGTGCAAGCCGAGTTGTGAGCATCCCCAGCTCCTGCCCACCCTCATCCTGCGGCGTGCACAGGTGGGGATGGGCTGCACCGTGCTGCCAGCCCACCCCCGGCTCAGCCAGAGCCGCGCTGGTGCTTCCTCTCCTCTGGCACTCGCTCCGGGGCCGCGCAGGCACCGCTGCGACGCTCCGCGGGATGCCCGGGAGGAAGGTGTCCCCATGGCCGTGTAGCACAGATCCCTCACAGGGCTGACCCAGCTGTGCTGCCGGAGCGTGGCAGGCGGTCCCTGGGCTGTGTTTAAAGCAGGTGCCCAAAAAGGAGCTGGCAGAGCCCTGCCTGGCTCCCTGCTCAGCTCCGGGGGCTGCCGGACCGGGAGCGCTGCCTTGGCCGCGCACCCCGAGTCCCAGCAGCTCTGCAGCATTGTCTCAGCATCTCTAGAACAAGCAGCTAAGCCGTGCAGCGGTGGATTGCTGGACGTTTCTCTTCCTACAAAACCTTTTAAGCCTTTGCAAAAGCGGGAAGTGTTACGGACAAAAAACCCGCCTTGTTTCGCGCTAACAGCCTTTGCTTTTCCCGGCGAAGGTGGGACAATAGCCACACGCTGCATGGTATCAGTGTCACAAAGAACAGAACCAAAAGGCTTCAGCTCAGGACAAATAAAAGTAACATTGATTCCTTTTTATTTTTCTCTCTTTTTTTTTTTTTT
>VZTB01012399.1:495687-511774 GCA_013397245.1 Thryothorus ludovicianus
TTTTTCCAGCTGGTATCAATACATTAAACAACCACGCTGGAAAAGTGAAATTGATTCAAGGCCTTCAGTGCTCCCTGCCAAAAAAGCCTCCTGCAAGGATCTATTCTGTATTGAATTACAGTCTGGAAAAGTTCAATAGGTTATTGTACAAACAGAGAGCAAAAGCCCGTCAACAATGGAGCCAAAGTGATTGTGCAGCTCCTTTGTGCTTGCCAGCCCCGCGCCCCTCACGAGCTCGGATGTTAAATCAGTTTAATTAAAATGGTGGGCTTCAAATACCTCGCATTTTTTTAATGCATGTCCCTGTGTAAAGACATGTAGGCTGAGGTTTAAAGCCACCTGCCTGCACTGACAGCCCCTCCATCTCTTTCTTGGACCTAAACTGTGGTGGATTTTTACAGCTGCTCAGCACTTTGGGCAGATGCTGGGGCTGAGTAGGATCAGCAGCCCCACCAGGAGCAGCTCTGGGTTTGAGCAGCACCCTCAGCCTCAGCTCCATCCAGAGCAGCTCCAGGTCTGAGCAGCACCTCAGCCTCAGCTGTGATGTGTTCCCCTTGGCAGGCTGGAGCTGTGCTTTTTGGGGCTCTCTCCATGTGCAGGACTTGGCTGGGGGACCCTGCAGCTCCAATGTCCTCCCCAGAGGGACGGGTGCTCCCCAGAAAGCAGCAGGGTGAGGTCCCTGATGCTGCAGCAGGTTTGTCACAGGGCTCACCACAGGCTCTCCTCCTCCAAGGAGGCAGGAGACACTCGTGAGCTACATCAGGGTTTCTAAATCCCCCTCTCCATCTCTAATTAAGATTCAAATTGAGTTTAGAAATCATGTGTAAGTAAGATGCTAATTATTAAAGTCATTGATCTCCCAGACAATAAAGCAGCTTTGCTTTTCTGGCCCTGCCCATGTTTTGAGGCAGCTCTGAGCCCTCACCATCATAAATACCCAGGATATCTGGAAGCCACACTGGAGAAGTGTGAAAATGATTGATTTTTGTGGAGAGGTGAAGACTCCATCTTGCTCTGAACAAAACCTCTACTCCAGCCTCAGCCCCAGCCCCAGCCAACCCTGCAGCATGTCTGGCTCTCTTGATAGCTCAGCTCCCTGTAATGACCATTAAACTTTGGTGCCCCACCTCACTGGACATCTGCTTATGCCCTTGGCCATCCTGCACCAGTGCATTTATTTTCTCATTGGAGTAAGTGGGATTTAGTACTCAGTGTATTTAATGGGATTTAATGCTCACTGCATTTAATGGCTTCTTGTTCCCAAACTGGACAACTTTCATGGCTGAATATCCTATCTAGGAGTTACAGGGGTTGGGGAAAATGTGCTCTTAGTTTGAAAAAATATATGAAAGAATGGCTGGAAAATTACAGAGAGGGAAAATTCTCTGGAAATCAGAGCAAAACCAGTATGGGGCCAGGCTGGAAAGTAGGGGGCAAAGCCACAGGGCTGGGAGGATGAAGGTGGCCAGTGCTTTAGTGGCCACAGGAAGGACAGACTCACAAAAAAGAAAAGGCTTGGGCTGCAGAAGAGAGGAATGCTAGCCTGGAAACACAGAGTGCAGCACCACACTGCACCAAAACGCTGGAATTAACATCAAAGCAGTCCTGGAGCAAATGAGATTACGGTATGCATGTTAATGAGGCAGCAGCACTAATCAGCCAGGATGCCTCGCTGGGAGGACTGCAGTGCCAACTTGTGATTTTTGTTGTCAGGCTGGACCCAGCCTCCATTTGGAGTGAAGATTTTGTTTGGTTTTAAAAGCATCAGTATTTTTGTGGAGTTTCAGGCAATCTCAGATTTGATTTGATTTCTTCAAGTAGATGTCTGGCCCTTCAGGGTACAGAGAAGAACTTGGAAATGGGATTGAAGTGGTCCCCAGGGCCAAACTGAAAACCACTCCAAAGCCAAGGAGCAGATGAAAGTTGCCCAAAACGCATTTTACTCTATTTTAAAACATCGTTATTTTTAAGCCAATCTCACCAGTTTGCAGGGCTGAGTGCATGGCTTTGCACACTAAAGGCAGTATATTTTTATGCCAAGCTTTCCCGAGGAATGTGAAGCCACTCAAGATGTGAAGGGTCCAGTTCTGCTCACATTTGCAGTGGGTTTTTTCCCAGTGCCATAATGCTGATGTTACAATTATACTCCCCCATTAAGCTCCAGAACTGGAGCTTTTTATTGTCAAGAGCCCTCAGAAAAAACCACTTGCTTGGGAGATATGTGGCTTCAGGCAAAAAGCTGTAAAAGGGGCAGCCCCTCTCAAGGGAGGCTTAGCTGGGCTGGGGAAAAGGATGGCAGGAAGGTGAGGGCAAGGAGGGAATCCTGAGGAAGGAAGGAAAGAATTAAGATAAGGAAAGGCAGATAAGCTGCTCACAAGCATTAAAAGGGCAGGACCCACAGCAGAGGACAGACATTAGCCCTCTCTCTGCCTGAAACATGGGGTGCTCCCAGAGGCCAGGGAACAAATTCATCTTGGTCAGGGGAATTTCAGAGCAGGGTCAGGAAAAGGGAAGCCCTTCTGGGGTTTTTCATCTGTCTCTGTGGCAAAATAACCCCTTGGGAGCCAGAGGAACGGGGAGAAACAGCCACACCAGAGTATGGGATTGCTGCAGCGTGTGCTGCAAAGGTACAAACTGCTCTGAGGATCAGCCCCAGCCTTTTCAAGGTCCATCTCAAGCCCTTTTTATGAAAAATGTCATTCTGATAAACTCCTTCTACAAGGAAACCACTCTTGTTTTGATCTGTTTTTCAAACAACCTTTCTTCTTGATTGGAGAAATTGGCTTAAATGAGTCTCTCTCCCTTTTCCTAAGCAAGGCTGCAATTCACTTCTGCTTCCTTCTCTTTCACTGATAATCTCGTTTGCTGAAATTGTGAATAAAATAGAATTTGAGACATTTGAGTGTTTACAGAGCAGAACAACGTGTTTTATGTCTGAGTCTGCCATGCAAACGTGTCTCTTCTGCAGGTGGCTCTGAGCAAGGCACAATGCGGGCTGCCAGAAGAGCTGATCCTCAGGTCCCACCTCTTGTCCAGCTCTGAGAAAACATTTCTTTTTGCTTTCTGGAGAGCAGCGATGTGGCTCAGCTCACAAAAGCTTTCCTGCCTCAGTGCAGAGGTGCTGAAGGAATGGAATCCCAGAGCTGTCTCTACCCAGTGCACAGATCTGGGCAGAGCAGTGGAGGAATGGGGCAGTAACCAAAGGAACCAGGGAAGGTGCAGATGTATCTCCCTTCTGCCACAGATTTCCATGGCTGGGAAAAGAAGCTGTTCAGTAGCGCTTTCCATGCCAGGCAGATCATTAGCAAATTAATCATTTACTAATTAAACGGCATGATACCCATGTAAAGGGAGTGTGATTACCCTCTTTTATAAGTCAGGAAACTAAATGGCGTTTCTGATTTTCGACCACATTTGCCCTTCTGGCAATCCCACAGTTTTGCTCCATGGCCAAAGAAGGTTCTTTAGAGCACCCACCTCTGCACCCTGACGTGCACCTTGTCAGGACCATCACTGCCTGGTGCCTGTTCCCAGGCTCCTGTTGGAAACTGCTGGAGCTGGGCTGGCTTCATTCCCTGGCCTTTCCATGTAGAGTGGATGCCAGAGGGTGAGAAAATCCAGGCAAGGAAATGGGGCTGTATCCTTGCTGGGCATCCCAAAGGCTGGCTGGGTGCATGCATATCCTTCATCACCTCTCCAGATGAAGATGAAAATCATCCAGAGTCAGGAGAAGTGAATATAATGAGACCTAAAGTCTGATCTTCTTCTTTTCATTCTTTTGATATTATTTGGATCATGTATGTGAAATTAACCCTTTGTTTTATCCCAAACGAGAGCCCCTGGAAACAGGCTTGATCTGCAGCATGTGAGTATATATTTATTTAAAAAGAGAGAAGAAATGAAATTGGGCAGGCAGAGCAGTGGCAGTGCTGTTCATGAAACACACAGGAGTACCTTTCTCATTGTGAATTGGAAGCAAGAGTGGAATGCAGAAAGAAAATTTATAATTTAAATGCCAAATTATTGCACTGTAGGAATGTTTGTCCTTGCTAAGATCTCTCATGCCATCCCTACCACAATGCCTTCCACTGAAGCGCTCACAAACAGCAGAAACTCCCCAGAAATAAAGCCAAAATTTTCCTCCTCTCTTCACAGTCTCGAGGGGTCCAGCTCACAGCGCTGACACAGCGCGGCAGCCCCAGCCCTGTGCACCTCCACGGAGCTGTCACAGGTATTTACTCTTGCTAAGTGCAGCTCATTATTATTGCCTCCCCTGGAGCTGTAGTGCAATGGAAACTCATTCCCCACGGCCTTGCCCAATAACTTTCAGAACAATATATTTTGCAGTTTTCTTTACTTTGTGTCCGGTTTCCTGCACTCAATCAATTGCGGGTGTCGTGTGGTGAAGAGTCCTGCCTGCTGCAGAGAGAAAAGCTGCACTTTGCTGGGTGGATGTTTGCTTTGTGTTGTATACACAGAATAAAAATTAATTCAGGAGCAGCTAGGAGAAAAATAAAAGCCCACTGAGATTAGGAGCACAGAGATATAATGGTCTGAAAACTGAAGCCTTGCTGACTCCAGGAAAGTAAGCAACATCTAAGGCAGCTCGTTTCCCCATCATAACTCCATACAAATAAAGAGAAGAAGGTGGATGGAAATGGAGTAAATTATTTCACTGCCTAGAGCGACAGATGAGCAAAACCAACTGGGCTGGCTTCTCCAGGCTTTCAACACTTTTGCATGCCCTGAAAGACACCACATTCAGCCTCCTGCTCTTGAACTTCGTGGTGGCCAGACATCCAAAGGTTACAGCAGCTGGGCATCCCAGTATGGTTTCTCAGCTTGATTTCCTCAGCAGAATTTTGTAGGGATACAGTGGCACAGGGGTGATGTCCAAGAGCCTCCTCATCCATTCACTGCCCCCGGGAAAATGAGGAAGCTGTATCCTTTGGGCACAGCAGCAAAATGCAGTTTGTGTTGCTCGTACAGAATTGGATTTGGGCTGTAGCTCCTTTCAGAGGCTCCTGACTGCCCAGTGCCTGTGCACACCCAGGACAAGCCCCATTTTTCTAAGTCATAGCACATCTCTAATGTAAACACAAAGTGAAAGGATGCTGGAAAGCCACTGGCCTTTATGGTTTATTAAGCTCCTTGTGCAGGCATAATTTCAGGCTTTGATTTTTTTTAGACTAGACCCTGTAACCTCCATGTTGCACCTCACAAAGCCCACCAAGACACCACCCCTCCTGCAAAGGGATGGAAGAAGCATAGGGAAAATCCCACTTTTGTTACTGAAAGATTCTATGATTCTAGGTTTTTTTTTAAAAAGGAATAACAGTCACATTTCTAAACAGCTCTTTATTAAACCGTCCAAACATATCATCTGCACTGGAGGATGTAAGGGCTGACACCAGACAAAACCATCAGATTGCTCTGAGAAAATGCACTGGCTTGTCTTGACAATTTAGGACTCTGTGGATTACCCTGTTCATATTTGCTGTTGATTTTAAGACTGAAATTTGCAGTATGAAAACAGACATGTCCAAGAAAGCATTGCTCAGCTTAAACTTAAAAGGACAGAGATGCAAGATTACAGCAGAGAGATGCAGCTCCTGGCTCCCAGCCCTTTCTTAGGAACCAGCTTTCACTTTGCCTTGGGCTTTTGGTCTATCAGCATCTAATGAAAGATGACAGTGCAGGCTCCCTTAGGGGCTAACGTGGGCAATTTCAGCTCTGGCATTTTAATTTATCTGTAACCAGCAGTTTTCAAAAGGGTAGAGCTAAAAAAGAACTTGGCTTGGTCACACACACACACAGACGAAAAAAAAGGGGGAGTTGTGACATAAAATGCATGAGGAGGTTTGCTTGGGTTTAACTCCTTGGGCTCCTGCAATGCAAGCACTGGAGCCTGGGGCCACAGCTGTGTCCCTTGGCACTGTGGCTGCTTGCTGTTAACCCTGTCCACCAGGAATCTGGTTTTCCTCTAGGTGAAGAGAGATCCTCCATGGTTTATGGCTGTTGGTTTTAGTGCCGGGCACATCTACTATATTCCTGACAGTTAAGGTCTCGACTTTTCCCGTTTATTAATCCCCAAAGTTGCATTCAGGCACTGTAATGGCCAAAGGTTAGCTTAGGATCAGTAGCAGCCATAAATCCAGAATTAAAGGCGGTGACTTCGTTTCCAAGTCACCCCGTGGTGCCTGGGTGCTGCTGCAGAGGTCAGAGCCCTCCGTGGCCACGAGCACTCCCGCACCACCCCATGTGTGCAGCCAGAGATGAGAGGAGGAGCTCAGCCCCCAGCCTGCACCTCCCATGGCATTTTTCCTGCCCTGTTTCCTGCGGTCCCACGTGCCTGCCTGTGCAGAGCTGAGGGTTTTCGTGGCAAGCTCGGTGCTGACGCAGCCGGGGCTGCGGAGCGGCTGCTGAGTGCGCCTGGCACCGCTTCACATCCGACCCTCATCAGGAGCTTTTGACTCCACCATTTATTTGTTCCCTGGCATGTTCCGCACGCCCTCCAGGCACCTGGCGAACCTCCGGGCACCCGGTACCATCAGCGAGCTCTTGAAGGATGGATCCAACCCAGCTCCTGCAAAAAAAAAAAACATCATTCGGGATCAAACGGGTTAAATCTTTCATTTATTTAATTATTTACTTTACTTCTTTCCAGGGAAGAATTTCACTTTTTTTTTTTTTTTTCCTTCCTCCCTGCTGCCTCCAGAGGAGCAGGCGATTCCAAGCAGATGGTTTTGGTGGTGGAAAGCACGAGGGGATCGCTCCCAGGAGCTGCTCAGGCAGTTAAGTCAAAAATGAACTGATGCATGCAGCGAGCCCCAGCCTGGACAGCTCCCAGGGCTCTCCCCTCTGCACAGGCAGCCCGTGCTGGCCCTGGTTATACACCCAGCTTCCTCTGTGCCTCATCCAAAACCTGCTGGAATTGGGGAGCAGCCCTTTGCCGAGCTGGAGTCAGAGCAAACAGCGTGTGAGCCCCAGCTCAGCCACCCCTCTGTGATCCCCCTCTGCAGCCCCACCCCGGTGCCCAGTGCAAACCCCATTGTGCCAGAGACCAGCAGATTATTCCTTTTTAATGTTTACATATTCTAATGTAAAACCTTCACCTTGTGCCCATGGTAAATATTGCCAAAGTTGTGGAGTTGGGAAAGCAAATCCATATTTTGTCAATATTAGCCCGATAAATAAAATTTGAGAATTAAATGCATTCTGTGCTTAGCAAATGAAAATTAATTTCTGATAAGTGAGAATTGGTTTTCTTAACAATATTTCCCTTGTTTTAGTGAGATAATCTAGAGCTATATTAGGAAATACAAACATTTTTCAGAAGAAGTATACATAATTTATAGAGAAGCAGGTCTGAATTAGCTCTAGCATTGCCCTGAGCTTTTCTACAGCCCATAGGTCTGGATCTCAGCTGTGCTCATGGATCTGCTCCCTCTCTGTGATGAAACCCTCTCCCAGAAACAGTTAAACACAAGAAACCAGAAATGATCCATAAATTAGGTCTGGCTATAGGTTCAAAATCATAAGTTATGGCCTATTGACCTCATACTCTGAGGGGAAATCAGAAGCATTTTTCTAAAGAGCCACCACTGGAGGAAGGGAGGTTTAATATATGGCACAGAAGAACCCAGCTGCAAATAAATACAGCACTGCATAATTGCAGGGAAAAATCAATAAATACCGTGGTGGTTAAAATAAAGATATGCATATTGAGGGCCCGGGTTTGTGTGTGTGAATGGTTCTTTCCCCAGAAGCAGGAGATGATTTCTCTGTCCTGCATTAAAGCCTCTAAAAACAACAAAGGCAACAGCTCCCACGCTGCCCCTTTTGCAAAGAGCAAGTTTCAGCTATTGTTTCCCTCGGAGCAGCTCTGTGGAGTCGTCATTATTACCATAATTAATAAGTGCAGTTTGCTCATTTGAAAAATTCCGGCAACATTCGCCGCTCGGGCATCGCGTCAGCGCGCCACACAAAAAATCGCTGTGACAACTGTTCTGCAAGTTCAGGTTTTATTGACGAGCACCACAAAGAGATGGAGCCCAGAGCAAGTCCCTTTTCACTTTAATATTTAAACCTCTTTTAAGAGGACGTCAATATTAACTCCCGTAATTGATGCTGACAGGTGACTGCCTGGCCATAAAAAAGGCAAGCGATGGAATTCAAAAAAACCTTCACAACAACCAGAACTTGCTGGTCAGTGCACTGAAGGACACTGGGGTGAAGGGACAAGGTCTCCTGCATCCCTGATGCATCCAAGGGGACCTGGTGATTCACCCAGGAATGGATGGGACCCTTTGGGCTCAGCTGATTTTGTTCCCCCAGCTAAATCCCTGGATGTTGTGGGTGAGAAACCTGTCCTTGTTCAGCCCCCAGACCAGGCAATGCTTTCAATAAATAAATACCAGTTGTAACTAGTTAACCTCAGGATTTCCAGCATTAAAGAGATTTCCCACAGGAGCCAGAGAGCACCAGAGGAATGGATAAATGCAAAGTTCATGGGGAAGAGGACATAGCCCTTTGTAAATCCCAGTGTGAGGGGAAAATACCCAGAAACTGCTACAAGAGAGGCTCCAAAAATAGTAATTTACTGGACATAATTCCTGATTTTCATTGATACTATTCTTAGAAATTGGTGCATTTTTTCTGTTAAAAATTTGGTTAAAAGTAGTTAGAATTTGGAACAATGTGAAACCAAGTTTTAATGTAAAACACTTGATGACCTGAGCAGTGTTATTGTCTTTGCTCCATGTACAATCCATCCAGAAGGAATGACACAGTAGATCAATCTCTTCATTTATTTAAATGGAAATAAAGTTCTGCTAGCTTTGAGTTCTACTAATATGCAGATCATAGAGTAAGCCCAAACCTAGAGTGATAATGTTTTCATTAAAGTTGATAAAAATATTTTTAATTCTGACTTTTTCTTAAAATTTTGAAATTGAAGGGAGGGAAAGCACTAAAATACCTTGTTAACGTTAAAAAAATGTTCACTACAGGGAAAAATATTTCATTAATAGAAAATTGGGATATTTAAAGCGAGAGGTTTAACAAAAAAATTATTGGTGACAATATTGGCTGCATAGACAGAAACTTTTCTGAATAAACCCATGGCACTCCAGTTAAGATGTTTTAGGTACTTCCACTCTCACACTCATTCTTAAACTGAAGCCAGAAAAATTCCTTCCCAGCAAACAGCTCCTGCTGCACAGATATTTAACCAGGATGTCCCAGCCAGCCCTTTTCCTTATATCCTTCATGTTTTTTCTCTGTGCTTTGAGATTCTCCAGGCAGTTTTTCCTGCTTGCAGAGGAAGATGCACAGCAGCAGATTTGGGATTAAAGATACAATAAAATGTCCCAACCACTGCCGTGCAACAGAGAACGGGGCACGGATTTAGTGCTAACAGCAGAAAACAGGAGAGCTTTGTAGCAATTAAAGCTGAGCAAAACCCACCAAATGCTGGAGAAAATATAGTGGGGGGAAATCATTGTGGTGTTACGAGTCTGAAAACAAAAATCAATGATCTTATTGTTCCCTGCAAGAGTCTCACAAGGAGGGAAGGGCTGTGCCCAAGACTCTGGCTGGCTGCAAAATAAAAGATCAGATCCTTATCAAAAATGGGACTGGGAAGCTTTTGTTTAAAAGGCCCACTTGAACCAAAGCTCTCCTGGCTGATTGCTGCTGTTATGATTTGAAATTGCCACTATTGTACATATATAGTATTTAAAAGAGAGATGACCACTGACATGAGCTAGCTGGCAGCAAATAAGTGTGCTTTAAATAATCATATTAATTTCTACAAGTGATACTAAGTTAAAGCTGTATTTGTGTGCAGATATGTGTGTGTGTGCACACATGTGTTAGCAGGTTTCATGCCAAGGAATGTGGCTGATGGTGAAAATTTGGCAAAAATGCCTCAGCTTGCTCTTAGAGTTTTCTTTCCATCCTGGCATCACAAATAAAATCTCCTCTGTGTTGTACACTGCTGCTCTGTACAGCAATGCCTTTGTTACCACTATGGCTCTTACTTAAGCATCTGACTACAGTAATTGTTTTATACATTAACTATACTCCCTAATGGTTGGCCTATTATCTCTTTTCTTTTTTTTTTTCAAAATGGTGCTTGCAGATATTAGCAGCTTGATTACTCGTTTTATTAACAATTTCAACACTGTGTCAGAGTTGATTCGGGAAGCGGGATGGGGTGTCGGCAATGGTGGGGTTGAGTTTCTGTGGTGCTTTGGTGCTTCACAGCAGCTCTGAAGCCTGCAGGAGATTCACGTTGCACGTTGACAATCCATTGGATGGAGACTCTTGGCTGCAGAGAAGAATTTGCATTCAGCTTCCATCAGGGCCAGTGCTGGGCAAAAGTGATTTGTGAAAGGCAGGCGTGGAAATGATGGATTAGGAAAGGGAGAGGGAGGCACCAAAGCCACAGCTCCTGTAAGCACCGTGTGTGTGTGTGTGTGTGTGTGTGCACATGCAATAACAGGGGAGCTCAGGAAGGCAGCACCAAATTTGAGAAGTCTGTGCACCAGTGCCTTTTAGACACGAGCCATTTCCAGTGGGAAGTGGAAGGGATCAGGCCCTGGAAGAGGCAGGCGAGGTTTCTGCAGCACAAAGCACTCCCCTGCCTTTGCTCGTGCGTCACTTCTGTCATCAAAAGGAAAATCAGAGTCTGATGCCAGTTATTAAATATCTTCATTATAAGGGCATTCCTTCCAGCTGACTTTCAATTTTGTTGTATCTAGGGGCTCTGTGTTAATAACTGCGTGCTAAGGACAAGTGTTCTTAAAAAACACTGACTATTGAAATCCTTATAAATAATATGCAGCTTCCTGCTTCTGATTGATAGATATATTGTACAGCTGAGCCACCATAAAGGCAATAAATACATGTACTGTTAAGGGTCATGAGTCTCAAAATTAAATCGAATGCAGAAATTGAGTCTTGACAGAATCTGAAGGGATAATGTCTTCGCTTCTCCAATTACGCAGTTCAACATTTGGATAAATCATATGAAAGTAAGTATTTAGCCCCATTTTTCATAATCACTATTAATGAGAACAAAATGGGAGCTGAGGGCAGAGGGAGAGAGTTCTGACAAGATAAATAGCATATGGGGTGTGTTGTCAGCCACAGAAAATCAAGGCTGTTTAAACCCCCTAAACAGCAGGAAGGAAAAATGCAGGGGGAAAAATAAGAAGTAGAAAGAATAGTGGTCATGTGTTATTATCAGCGACAGTCTCTGTGTCAAGGCTTTTGAGATATGCCTTCCCAAACAGCACTTAGGGCACAGAAGCATCATCTAGAGCTCCCCAGGATGGTGTGAATGACTGATATCCAGAGCACACAATTTGAATATTGCCTGTTTGCACTATGCAAGCAGCACCTAAAACACCGCTAAAAAACATCATTTGAAATCCCACAGATTTCCCCCTGACTGGTCCCTGTGGATGCAGGACAGGTGGCTGTGTACACCTTCAGTGGTCACCTCTTTGTGTCAGGACAATAAAGCCAGGAGAAATAGCTTTGCTTGCACAGGGTTTTCTCCAGCTTTCATGCCAGGACACGCACAGGATGTGCAGGGCTTAAAGCAAGGAGAGGGAGGTATAAATTCCATAGTCATTTTCTATCATCTTGTCTGTCTTTCCTGCTTTTCAAGTTGAAATCACTTTAAGCATCTGCGGCAAAATTATTCTTAGAGAGTCTCTCATTAAATTAGATGTCTCTGAATTGAATTCATTTCCACTCCATTTTGTCAGCTGCTAACGCAGCGAGAGCCAGATCCCGCTCAAATTGGCTTTGAGGTTTGGTCCCTCTTTTTTGGGGAGGAAGAAGCTGGGGTTTCACACTTGCGCTGAGTTTTTCTCAACCCTGAATTCTTGCCCTGCATTTTGAATTCTTAGGGAGCATCCATTGCTCTTGCTCAGATGCTGCCAGTGGCTGAACTCTGATGCTACAAATCCTAATGACTCACTAGGAACCAAATTATATCCAAATATTCCTACAATACAAAGCACAAGGCCACTTTTTGTCATAGAATTAAAGCTACAATATCCCCATGAAAGTCCCCAGCAGTCTGTGCTCTGAGCCACACGTCCACATTCTGTGCTGCTCCGAAAATGAGCATTATGCTCTAAACCTTTGCTTTCAGCCATAAATATCCCAACAATCCAGGGGCAAAGGGACTGTTTCGATACCTCATGCAACGTTAGCAGCTCACAGATTAAGCACGTGGGGCCTGGGGATTATCTCCTTGAATCAATATAAGGCAGGGAAGCAAACAAACAGCTGGCCGGGTTCCCCAAAATAAAAGCGTTTGATTGTGGCAAGCTTCAAAGCAACTGGTTGACACGAAGTAGGTTGGGTGCCCTCCCCTTCTGCGCCCCCAGGAGCAGAGGGTAGCAGGAAAATTATAAATAAACATCTAAAAATTACTGCTTACTCCTCCCCCCGCCGACAAACCACCTCCCAGAGAAAAGCAGGGAAGCACGGAAAAGCGCCCCAGAACATATGGCAGAATCAAGCACAGGATCCCCGTAGGTTTGGGTTGTACAAGTAAATATTAATCTGGGGGGGATACTGGGGGCTGAGATCAAAAGAGCTGCTCCCGTTTCTATAGGGAAAAGGAGCCCTTTGATGTCACGGCGTCTTCCCTGCGCCACCTAATGAACTGAAATTGTGACACAGTGACATCCTGCAAGGTTTGAAAGCACTCAGCACAATGACACGTCTTTGGGGCTTGCTGCTCTCTTTTTCCAGCAGCCTCCTGTGCCAGCAGGAAGGGTTCTGCTGGTGAGGAACAGAGGTGGAGGAGACAGAGGGAGCTTTGGGGAGTGAGAGGTGAGCGCTTCTCCCTCGGCTGCAAGGGGCTCACTCCAGGTCACGCCCGACCAGGAAGGATGGGGTCGGGATCAAACAGAGGGAAGCAGCTCGGCAGGCTGTGCACAAGGCAGAGGGTGAGTGAGCCCAAAGCCCCCCACCATCCCAGGCTGGCAGGACCAGAATCATCCTCACCCCACACCTTGTGCCCTCCACACCCAGCTGGAGCCACAGCATCCTCAAGGGATGATGGACATGAAAAGAGTTTCAGAAAATGCAGAGCCAGAGGAAGGATAATCTCCTTGCCTGGGTTCCACAGAGGCAGAACTTCAGGCCAAGAAAATACCCAGCAGGTAGAAAAACCAATCCCACACAGGCTTGGTCAAACAACAGCCCTGAATATTTCACCCAGTCTCCCAAAGAAAACCACTAGAACAAAAACCTGTGCCTCCATCCCAAGGAGGGCAGGGGAGAGCAAGGAATACCCTGCATGGGATGGGCACAGCTGCCCAAACCCCCATTCAGGATGTCACTGCTCCAAGGGAAGAAATCAAGAGAGAATGAAAATAAAATAAATCCTGATAAACTGTGCAGCAAAACTCTCAGGGCAGGCAGAGAGGGAGGAAAGATGTAAAAGTGGGAGGAAGAGATGATTTTGCTAAGAAGGATGACTTTGGGTGATTTTGGGTGGATCTCCTCCATTTGAAGGTGGTTGCCCTGCCATTGCTCGTGGAGTATGGGGTGTTTTACTGGTTTATTCAGCATCTCTTTACCCAACCTATGGCTCCTGGCAAGGACTCAGATCCCAGTAGGCCCTGGGCAACACCACCAGTCAGGGCTGCACACAACACCCAGCCAGCACAGGGTTAAATCCTGTTAATCCCAGGGATCTACTCTGGATTAACCCGGGGGAATTGAGAGCAGCATTTGTTCCTGTGTAAAAGGGTCGGGCCAGGATTTCAAATGCAGAGGAAACCCAAGAGCATCGCCCACTCAGGGAGTCACAGAGCTGGGTAAGAGAGTTGCTGAGGCAAGTTAGGAAATGTAATAGAGCAAGAGAGAGCTGCTGAACCAGGCAGGGAAATGAAACTTTATTCAATCATCAGATTTACTTATTTCATAGCCAGGAAATCCATCTATTCCTTGGACTTGTTTGTGCTGTGAAAGCTCTGTGTTGCCACGATGCAAAGAAATGCTTAGAGAGAATCAAAAGGGTGATGCTGAGCTGCAACCTGCCTTAAAATGCTGCACCCACATAGGGAGAATAAAACCAGGAATTAGGGAAAAGAGCTCCATGGCTTTTCTAAAGCCAAAGTGTGGTGTGATCACTCTTCACCAAGACACTGGGATTAGGAAGGCACTAATGGGAATGACAACTTGATGGGTTTTAGTAAAGCATCATGACATTGTGATACCACCACCTTTCCAAAAAATACCATATTTGGGTGTGTGCACATTGAAATCCATGTAGAGACACACCCACAGACACAGCAGGGAAGCCTGTAAGGACTCTGGGTGTCATTGGAACAGCCTGAGGGTGGCACTGAACTGTCCCAGGGAGGGGGACAGAAATGCACCCGCGTGATTTCAGCACCTCAGAGGCACTCAGAGGAGTTTGCAATAGGGCTCAGGCATCCCAAAGCCTCCCAAATCAAGGGAAAAAGGCAGGATGGCTCCCAGCACACATCCACCTCTGTGGGAAACAGGTTCTGGAGCAAGGGAAAGCATCAATCTTATGGAGCTTCTGTTATAGGAAAAACCACACAGAACAGGCTGGGGCTGGATGCAGCTCCCATATGCTGTGTATAGAAATATTCCATAATAATAATAATAACAATAATAATAACAATTATAATACATGGGGAAAAGGCTCATGTTGAGAAAATTATTGCAGCTTTGGTGTAGCCTTGGGGTGGGTGGCCCCACACAAGGCCAGATCGTGGTGCTGTGGTGGCCAGGACAGGATGTCAGCACCCATGGGCCACCCATCACCCTCCTGCACCCCTGTGGGGGGAAAGCACCATGAGGGGAAGTGATAAATAACCTGTGTCTCATGGAGGGATGTTTCTGGGTGTGAATTAGAGCCCCACCAGCCTCCAGCAAGATGCCCCTTCCAGAGTATGGCAGCTCCAACCTAGGACAGGTTTCCCTTCAGAAATGCAATTCCCCAAATCCCACTCAAACTCAGCTAAGCTGCATTTCTTTTTTTTCTTTTTTTTTTCCCAAATCAGCCCTATGCAGATTCCGCCCTCTCCACTGGTTAACTCCTGCAGCACCAGCATGCACTAAATAACTTCAAGGGCTTCAGGGGGCTTTTGGTTGTGGGAATCCTAAAATTTTGAGATATGACACAGCATCTGAGTCTGGAAATTTAATTTTAAAAAATGGCACAGAGGTCTGGGTGGCCTTATCAGCCATTTTCCTCATTTTTTGATATCACAAGACCTCTTTGCATTAAAGAAGTGCTGTTTGTAGAGCATTAAGGGTGTTGTACCAATCTGCATTAAAAATGTAGATGTTTACTGCAATTTCTCTTAGCTCATAGCTGTATTTCACTAATAAAGTGTGAGTTAACCAAAATCCAATTTACCCAGGGATATCTTTGAGTAACTCACAGCAATTTTATACTTGATTTGTGATGACAACAGATGTGGCCATCCCTTAGCTGGGCAGAGGGACAGTGAAAGGGGACACTAATCATTCTGTGAGCTTCCCATGATGGATACATCTGTGCCTAAATCAAGGCAGTGATGCTTGAACTAAAAGTTCAAAATCAGGATGGAAGAGGAAGTTCAGAAATTATCAGAAGCAAATTGCCTCATCAGATCCTGCTAAGTCAGTAACTCAGGGTGGTTTTAGAAATCTTGAACATGATTTAGACATCCTGCTAGAGATGTGAGTCCTGAACAGGAATCCTGTTCATAGTCCCTGTTTTGCTGCATGGATAACATGGGAAGATGCTTCAGCCAGCCCCAAATGATGATCCTTCCACTGCCCTGACCATGGCATGCAGAGACATGGGGCTGATCCTGACGTGGGACAGAGCAACTCCCTGCCCAGGTGTGGCACGAGTGGGATGTGGCTGCAAATGGAGCTGGCAGGAGCTGGCAGGGTGATTCCTGCACAGGGCAGCTGGGATGGGATGCTGCGTGCTGGGAAGGGGCATTGGAATGGGGTGTGCTGCACCCTGCCTGCATCCCATCCCATCCCATCCCATCCCATCCCATCCCATCCCATCCCATCCCAT
>VZTB01012399.1:512539-545930 GCA_013397245.1 Thryothorus ludovicianus
GGGTCCCACCCCGGCTCTGTGGGGCCGTCCGGCCACCGGGGCAGTCCCGAGCGAGCAGCGCCGGGGCGGGCGGGCAGCGCCATCCTCGTCCCCGGCCCCGCGTTACTCGGGAAGCGGCCGCGGCGCGGATTTCCATTCTGTGCTGGGTATTACCTTAACACCGGGCCGGGCCGGGGGCAATGCCGGCGGGCACGGAAATATCTCCGCTTCCGAACATCCCCTCTTCCAAACACGCCCGGCTTCCCAACATCCCCGCTCCCGACATCACCGCCTCCAAATATCCCTGCTTCCAAATGCCATCACCGCTCCCACGCGCTCTACTCGCAGCTGCTGTTCCCCTCCTCCTCCCCGCGCGGTTTTTCCAAGCCCCCCCAAATGACCAGCCCGGGATTCCCCCTCCTGCCGTGTGCTGGCCGGCACGGCTCGCTGGGAGGGCTCTGGGAATTGGCCCGTGGGCTCCGGCGAGTGCTGGCCCGTGCCCTCGCCCAAGGCGGGGTGCCCGCCACCGGCAGCCCCCCCGCTGCCTGATTAGGATTCGGCCCGCACGCCGGCGGAGGAGGGAGGGCTGAGCATCCCGGCGAGCGCCCGCCCCGGATCGCAGCCCATGGCTGCGCTGCAGCGGCCATCTGGAGGGGGAACAAGGGGCCGAGCGCTGCCAGCATCTCCCCGCCAGCACGGGAGGGGGATGCAGAAATGCCGGGAAGAAGGAAGGAGGTTGGGATGCGCGGGATGGGAGCGGTGGTCCCAGTGAGGCCGCAGCCCCGCGCTGCAGCTCCGGACACCCCAAGAGTAGGTTCCTGCCCAGACGAGGTTCCCTGCTTCCATCTCTCACTGCACAGAAGCTTTGCAAGGATTTCCCCCCCACACACAAATTAGTATCTTCCAGCTGTTTCCTTCCACATAAAATCTCCTCTATTTCTTCTCTT
Source organism: Thryothorus ludovicianus (assembly GCA_013397245.1). Taxonomy (NCBI): domain Eukaryota; kingdom Metazoa; phylum Chordata; class Aves; order Passeriformes; family Certhiidae; genus Thryothorus; species Thryothorus ludovicianus. Next base: position 513,466 of record VZTB01012399.1, read on the forward strand.
ATTGCTTTATATAAACAAACACGAGAGCAGCTCGTTCTAAATAAAGTTATTTGTCTAAGTAAATTAATATATCATATTCTCTCCTGAAATATAGAGAGCTATTTGTCTCCAGAGAAATCATGTTGAGTGACATAGTATAACCCTATTCATTTGCATATGCAGATATGTCTAATTATTCAGCTTGCAATTAAAGGCTTGTGTGTCAGCAAATGAGACTAATTAGAATCATAGAATCATGGAATCGTTTAGGTTGGAAAAGCCCTCTAAGATCATCAAGTCCAACCATTCTCCCAGCACTGCCAAGCCCACCACTAACCCATATCCACATATGCCACATCCACAGGTCTGTTAACTCCCCTCCCCAGAGATGGGGATTCCACTGCCCTGGGCAGCCTGTGCCAGTGCTGGACAACCCTTCCAGTGAAGAAATTTTCCTTACTAACCAACCTAAACCTACCCTGGCGCAACTTGAGGCCATTTCTTCTCATCCTGTTGCTTCTCCCCTGGGAAAAGAGTCCAACCCCCACCTGGCTACCAGCTCCTTGCAGGCAGCTGTAGAGAGCAAAAAGGTCTGGCATTACAAGCAAGAGGATGGGTAGCATGAAAGGAATGGTTAAATGAAGCACTGTCCCCAGAATTTTCAGTAGCCCTGTCCCAGTTTCCCAGTTGCCTGAAGGAAGGCAGTGGGGCACTTTCCACACGCATCATTCCTCACTTTTGCACTGATTGAATGATGTGTCACATCTCCACAGTGTGACACGGGGCCAGCCACCACCACAGCCCTGGTGCCTGCAGGACCTGTGCCTCTCCCTCTCATAATTGTCTCTCATCCTGCTCAAAATCAGGAGGTACAGATAAATCCTGGAAGTGTTTGAATTAGAAACAAAACTATCTGTATCTGGAAACTGCTGAAACAAGACTTTTTGGCCTTTTCTTCAAAAATTCTGTCTGGATATGTTAGATTATGGTTGGGAAGCAAATCTCAAGTTGTTCATCAGATTGTTATTCACAGAATGATAAGAATAACATTTATCATGGTCACTCAGGGCAATGTTTTCACAGTATGCACTTTGCAAACCAAAATAAATGCATTTTCAGGTAACAAGTTCATTTTCAAAACTCTGTTAGTTCTGGTGACACCACAGACAATTTTTCATGGGTATAATGCAGAGTTAAATGAAGACATATTTAAAAAAAGTAAAAATGATCATATTTTGATAATTTTCAAACCAATACTTCAGGTAAACAGGTCAATGAGGTTTCACAATACAGGAACACAAACTGCACATCTCTCCTTCCCATTTATGATGACTACCTTCCAATAAGAGGAATTATTCTCTGGACGTGCCCCGTTTTAATTTGAAAATAAAATGGGATTTAAAATGAAAGAAAGGGAAATGAAGGTATCATCAATGCAAAACAGTGGCTCGTTCTGTTGTTTTTCTTCCAGTGAAAGGAAAAGGAGAAGAAAGAAAATTAATTTCTAGTTAATTCAAATAGCTTGGAAATTGTTATATTTATCTGTTGGGTGAGGAGAAAAACAGTGAAGGGAAAAAACATCTCTATTCAGAAGCACCTTGCTGAAAACATGTTTTATAATCATAATTCTGCCTTTTCTATCTGTTCTGGCATTTCAAAGGTGAAAAAGCACAAAATTGTGGGAACACTTTATGGCTCCACAGATCTGGGTGTGAGAAGTCAGGCTCTTCAGCTTTCCAAGAGACCCAAGATCCTTCCTAGGACCCCAAATAAAAGCTGCATTTCCACAAAAACTCAAACTCATTTGCTCTTCCCGTGATGCTCATGGCATCCTTCAGAGTCCAGCGGCTCTGGGCACTCGGGGGCTTGGAATGTCCTCTTTGTTCTGCTCCTGCATTACCCATTTAATGGGATCTCATCCATCACTGGGGCTCTTAGTGCTTTTACAGCAATATCTGCTCCTTTCCCTCTTTAGCACATCGTCTGTAAATTGAAATGATCAGGCCAAAACAGGGCTGGTGGTCCTGGCCTGGCTCCTGTTGCCTCCTGCATCTGGCTGGATCACGGGGGGCTTAAATCATTTTTAGCATCTAGGGATCGCTGACAGGAGTAAATAAGTATTGTATAACCTTCCCCAAAAAGCATAACAAAATAATAACGGGGAAATGAGGTTAAGTGAAACCATTTCAATAATGTTATAGACCTGCTTCCAATCAATGAACGCTGGGAAATTCAATGTCTTCAGAGGCTGTGATTTTATTTGAGCTCCCTCCACTGCTGAACTCCACAAAGCAATGAGTTAAAGACTTAGCCACAGATTCATAATACATCTAAAATGTACTTTTTGTGTTTAATATTCACTGGAATGGTTGACTGTGCTGGGTTTGGTTATCGAGAAGAATAATAGTTTTCAGTTTCATTGAAGCATAAGATATAATTCCATTATCTTCTTTTTCTTTCTTTTTCTTTTTTCTTTCTTTTTTTTTTTTTTGATAAAATAATCTGGAAGAAGTAGAGCAAAATGGGAGAAGAAATGATTCTACAGACACTGTTAATTATGTATCCATCATATAAAATAGCAATAATAGCATAATAATTTTTCATTAAATAGAGCACAGGAATATTTGCAATCTCATACTGTCAAGTAAGAAATGGCTTTAAAAAAACCCCACTTACTCTATTTCAATAATGCTAACTAATTTTGGAGCAATTAACACTAAATTTAGGTGCCTACTATAGGAATTTGATAATTTGAAGATTTGTGCTTTGCTCTGTAGCATTTAGCTATAGCATTTAGCCCAGATTCAGTCCCTTTAACTTCACAGGTTTTAAAGTTAGGCACCTGCTCTAAATTAGGCACTTGCACCAGCAATTTAGTTCAGGGACAGGGACCTTGGACTTGGGCTTTGGCACCAACCTGCTCTGCTTTCCAGCCCCCATCTGGCTGCAGAGCAATTGCATCACCATATTTTAAATGAATATGATTGAAAGAGGTGCCACCCTATTCTCCCTGCAGGGAGCATCCATTGAGCATTGATCTTAATTTCAGGTGGTTCAGGGTGGAAATGAACTGACTCCAAGAAATTGCCAGTATTTCATGTGGAATGCAAAGCTCCTGGTGCCTGGTAAAATGTTCAGAGAGCAAGTTCAGAGAGCAGCATGCTGGAATGTTTCCTTTGGTCTGCTTTTCCTGTTTCTGTGGAATACAACAATTTTTGATGATGCTCTCAGTTATAAAAACTGCCTGATGAACTGGGTAACTCGGATGCAGCTCAGCTTTTTCCCTGTGTGAGTTTATCCCACGTGTCTGTCGAGGAATGCCATGCTCCATGTAATGGGAAAATCCCTTTGCAGGCACTGAGGGTTTTCTCATTCAAACAAAACCCAGTGTGTTGGGTTTCAGCAAAGCAGACCCGTTCTGCAAAGCACAGAGCAAGGTTTGGTCCTTGCAGAAGTCCAGCATTAGAAAGGGAAGTGATTGCTGCTGGAAAACACAGACCATTTGATATAAAGAGCATGAGAAGAAGGAAAGAAGCTGCTGCTGCTACTGCTGCAGCTTTAAATTAAAATGCTGCATCAGCCAGTCCCTGAGGACTTGATAGAAATCTAATTAGTCAGACAATCTGGCACCAAATGTCCTAATTTCCCCAATCCATGTGGGATTTGTGTATTCTCTTATTCACTGCAGTTCTAAATTTCAACCTGAGCCTTTCTAACCCCTCTCTTTTTTCAGTGCAGACATGGGACTCCAGAGAAGGTGATCCCTATCAAAACCTAATTGTTTTTCATAAACCTTTAATTAATTAGACTCAGGCTCATGAAAGACACTTAAAATATTAACAGTTTGTTTAGAGACAAGTGCTGGATGAGGACTGCTGCAGCCTGGTATTTCAGAGAGAAACCCAAATGTAATTAATGTGGGTGGGCACGGGCTCTGTGTGGGGTCCCAAACTGGGAGTCCTCCCCAAAACACACCAGGAGCAGCACAAGAAGCACGGGCTGGGCCATGGCCAGGAGGATGGGGGCAACGTGGACCCTCTGCAGCCAAAGGTTAAGGGCAGGAGCAGCCCTGGAGGGGTGGATTTTAGCAGAGCTCTGGAAAGGCACCAGAGTCCCCCCAGGGTGGCTGTAGAGGGCACAGTGAGCACAGCAGGCTCGGGAGGCAATTAACCCTGTCCTGGGGGACCACGAGCTCCTGGAGCAAGGTGCTGAGAGCCTCTGAATTCCCCTGGCACCCTTGGAGAGTGAGGATCCTGGCTCACACAGGATTAAGCCATTCGGGAGTAACAGATTTGATTTTTTTCTTCCCTATTTTTTTTTTTCCTCCAGAGCAGCTATGACCTGTCATGTCAAAGCTTTTTATTAAAGTCTCTTAATCCCCAGATTATCACCACAATAGTTTCACAGGCCCATTCCAGATAAGGCAGGCCCCATTGTGAAGATGCACATTGGAGGAGTTCTAATCTGCAAATTATTGGCATGCAAGACCATGATGGGCTTGCTTTGCTGTGTTGCCCGTTGCGTCAAGGGGAATTGAATATTTATAAAGAAGACTTCAAATGGGCCATGCACTGTATTCCTCCCACATATGTGCAATCCCCATGTGGCAGAGGGGCCCTGCTGAAAGAGAGAAAACCTGCCGTGCCACCACGGCACACACGTGGAAGCCGAGCAGGGCTGTGTGGAGAGAGGGAGAGAAAGGGCCAAGGGGAAGGGGCAGGTCCCCTCCTCCAGACACCCCATTTCAGCCACAGAGGATGCACGATTTGATTTTTAAGAGGGCAGTAATGAAAGTGGAAAGGCAGAGCTGATGATGGAATCTCCATTTCTTTCTTGAGTGCCAGGGGAGGACAGCAAACAGATAAAGTCCCTGACAGGGATCCTTCGCTGACACAAAATATGCCATGTGGAGCGAAGGCTTATGCTGTATACAGAACTAATTAGCAGTTACCTTCTAGATTAAAGAACAACTCAAGCATCTGTTTCCCTGAAGCGTTTTTTAAAAAAGACACAGCCCTCTTTAAAATAGCCTGACAGATTTTAAAATGCCACCTCGTGGGTCTGGGGGCTCCCAGAGGAGGTGCTGGGGGGCCCAGGAGGGACCATCCCCTCTGCGAGGTGTTGCCAGGCTGTCAGGGAGTTGCAGGGCAGAGCAGCAGGTCCCTCTCTTTTCCCTGGAGGTGTTTGTACAAACACCTTGCTGCATCTCCCTGCGAGAGGCACCAAACAAAACATTAACATGGAAATTCTGTATAAACAGGAATCGATTGGGAGCATCGCGAGTCTGGGCGGGGTGGGCTCAGTGAAAAGAGGAGCAAAGCCCCTGGCACTGAGCTGAACCTCGCCAGCTGCTGAGGGAGGCAGGCTCAGAGGCACAGACATAGCTACACATCTGCATTCTGCAAGAGAAGCTGCTCCTCCAGGTCTCCCAGCAAAGCTGCTCCTGCACAAGGCCAGATCCTGGCTTCCATCCACAGAGATCCCCCTCCTGAGATCCCAGCTCCCACCAGGGCAGCTCAGCCTCAGCCCTCAGCAGCAATCTGAGAGCTCCTCTGGCAGCAGATGGGGCTGAGGATGGCCCAGGACAGAGCCTGGCCCTCTCTGTTATCTCCTGCTGCTCTCCAGGCGAGGATGTCACTGGTCACAGATCTGGCTCAGGATCTGCAGGCTCGGGCTCAGCCCTGGCTCTGCCACAGCCTTCCCTTATGACCTTGGACCAGCTGCTTAGGTTTCCTCCATACCTGTTTCCCATCTGTTAGAAAATGACTGGGTATATTAAAGGGTTCCTGGGAAGATAAGTAAACTGTGAGGCCATTATTAGCTATTACACTGATAGGGCCCAAATGTTCCTATTTTCTGTAACAGCTCAAGAACTTAAGCAAGCACTAAAAGGCTCTGGGAAAATAAAAGTTTGCTTTTCTGGGGTGCTCTCTCAAAGGAGGGTGGTGTGTCTCTCTCAGAGCCAGCTCCCCATGCATTTTATGAAATTGCAATGCCCTTATTTTCCCTAACAGCCTTTGTTCCAGTCTGTGAAATGGCCTTTGGCTCGTGGAAACCTTCCAACGTGCTCAGTATTACCTGCAATGCCTGTATTAATCATAATGTGCAGGTGCCAGAGCCTCCAAAGGGAAGAAGGGAGAGGCTGGGTAATTGATCTCCAAACAGCCCCAGCAGGAGCTGTTGCATTAGTCCAAAAATTACTTTGCTTTCTGGTTCCCAAAGTTCTTGGGAGTATAAAACAGGAGAAGAGATTGTGAATCATCTGTCATCTCTTGGCTACAACCTTTTCATGACTCGTGGAAAAAAATTATAAATAAAGCATGGGGGTGGGGGAAGTGACTAATTGAGTGCAATAATTAAATGCAGACCCCGAAAAAGCTGAGCATGTTTCTTCAGCCATCAGCACCCTGAGTGAGGGGTGGGAATGCCTCTGGGATTTGGCAGGACTTGGCTACTGTGGAGCAGCAGTGTAAGGAGCAGCAGCATCTGGCAGGGTGCAAGAGAGGGTTTTCATGTGATGCAGCCAAAGCAAAATGCTGGGATTGGACATGCTCAGGCCTGGGCAGTGGAGCTGATGCAGGGAATTGGCTCCTCTTGTTTCCCTGTTTGGAAGAAGCCAAAATAAAGGAGGGTTTATCAGTGCAAGAAAATTAAAAGTGAAGAGTAATCCCAGCAGGAAAAGTCAGAGCATCTTGTGCTCACCTGGGCCACCAAATTTGCAGATAAGGCCACTAGCTTCCTCCAGACATGTGAATGCACTAAATTAAACTGGTACCCAGCTTGGAAAACTTCCACCCCAGCCAATAATATTTGCAGAATGGCATCAGTATTTCCCATGGGCCAAGCAGAACCATTTGTCTCCAGTTGCTCCCCCTCTGGTTCCATTAATAAAGGCGGCCAAAGACACACTGAGCACATTCCCTTTCAGAAATCTCCCCAAACTTGGTGACATTTGGAATCACACGAGGCAGCTGCACTGTGAGATAAAGTTAAATGATGTATTCAGACACGGCTCCGTTCGGAAGGTTGCATCTTTCACGGGAGCCTGGCGCTGAAACCCGTGTTGTGTTCTTTAAATGCAGAATTACTCTTCCTCCTGGCTCACACATATTGATGAATACACTGGAAAGATGGCTGGATTTCTGCAGAGCACCATTCTTTCTTTTCCTGACACATGGATCCCCCTGCCAACACCACAGACCTAATTAGTGCTCCCTTATTTCTGTTCACCGGCGAGGAAGCATGTGGCACCTTTCCACAAGCCGAGAAATGCTCCCTCGACACAGACATGCACCATATTGCAATGGGTGGGACAGAAACTTGGTGGAACTGGCACTTCCACTGAGCTTTAATGTCATGGCAGCCAAAACAAGAGGGGCCAGCACCCCAAACACAGCCTGGCACTGCGAGGCGAGGGATGCGGTTCTGAGTTTCCCATCCCTCACCCCCCCACGTCCCTGTCCCCTGAGAGCCACACACTCTGCTTCTGGCTCAGTTGGTGAAACTGGATTTGTGTGTTATCCCCAAAAAATCCAGGATTGAGGCTTGGTCATAAATGCAGATGTGATTTGTGCAGTTTAATATAATACAGCAAATGCAAGAGCTGGGAGGAGGAAATGGCAGGGACAGGATGAACCCTCGAAACACAGCTCTGAGAAAGGAGAATTAGGAAACCCCTTAAATGAAACAGAGAGAGAGCAGGGGTATATCTGCCATTAGTTCTCCTCCAAACAGAAAAAGGCACATCCCCTCCCAAACCTGGCCAGCCCTGCAGGTCAGAAATATTGTGTGAATATGCACTCGAGGTTATTGTTCTTCCCATGCTGGGGAGAGTTATTTGGAGTCTCCTGCTGGTGTTAAATTAAATTACCCATATAAATAGCACCAGAGGTGATGGACAATAAATCCCACTGCTTTGCAAGCAGGCTCCTGCAATGGGCTGAAAGGTAGAGCTATTGTTACATGGCCTAAAAGGCACTTATTTAAGTTCCATCTCATCAGATTTCACCTGGTATAAGTTACTTTACTGCCCTCCCCCTGCATTGATATCCAGCTCCTGCTGTACAAGAGCCAAGCCCACCAAATGTCTAAGGAGGAGCAAAATGCCTTAATTATTCTTACAGTGTTATTTTTGGGTTTGCACTAATTTTGCTAAAAATCTACTTGATTGTTTCTACACTTATATTTCTAATTATTATTATTTTTTAAAAGTGCTTCTTATATATATAAAGGCCTGCTCAACAATTACTTTCTTTTTTTTTCCCCTTAAATATCCATCTCACTTTGCAAGGTTACTCCCTACTGCTCCTTTTCAAGATTAAAACAAGAAGTTAAAACAAGTGAGAGAATGAATTTTCCCCAGGGAAGCTAACAAAATTCATATCCCAGCAAGCAACATCTCAGGGAGCAGTGATGCCAGACACATACAGGTGATGTAAAACGCCTGAAATTAGGAATATATTTAGTGTTCAAAAAACAACAACAGCAAAAGGCTTGGCAGTTTTGTGTTTAACAAGGGTATGAGTGTCATTACTGGATTGGTACCCACCAAACAAAAGCATTGATATGATGAAAGGAAAATTGGAGGCTTATTTTTTAAAAAAACAGAATCTTTCTAAGCCAAATTAACCCCTGATGTACACCCAGTAAATCTGATGGTGCTGCTGGGCAACCAGAGATAACCTGGCTCTTTTTCTTCGTTTTCCACTTATTTTAGAGGAGACAGCCTATTTTTATGCTGCTGGCCAAGAAAGAGAGTGTGAGGACTGACAGTCAATTCAAGGCTGTAAAGTGCTGCATTGCTGTGAAGTATTTAATTTAGATCCTTTTTGTGTTTCTGGGGATGTTGCCTGAGCTGTCTACAAGAAAAAAAGGTGAGGTGCAGCTCAGAAATTGCAGCGATGTAAAAAATTAGGAGGGATAAAAAAAAAATAAGGCTAAGAAAATGAAACAACAACAAAAACCTATCACAGAGTGTGAAATTCACCTGGATGCCTCCTAAGGGGTTTGCACATTTGTGTGATTAGAGTCATATTTATAGGAAAATCTTGTCACTTCTCCTCACACTCTGCGGGGCTGTAAAACATCACTGCTGCTCTCAGGTTTTGGAAGAAGATGCTGGAAGCAGGTGAATCCATGCACAAGGTGCAAAACCCGTGGTCCAGGAGGACCCTTCCCACCTAAAGGGTCCTGAATAATTTACAAGAGCAGGATTTCCTCCTGGCAGCCTGTCAGAAGCACAGGCTGGCACTAAAATTAACAAACAAGCAAAGAAAGGCTCCATTAAAACCTCACAGTCTCAATTAAAGGGCCTTGCTCAGTTGTCATCTTAAAAATCTCCATGATCTCCAAAAGATTTATTAAGTATTGTAATTTCTGCAACCAGTGACATCTCAAGCACTTTGTGTGTCACGTGAATAAACAGGAGAGTGAGAGGAAGAACCAGAGAGGGTGGAAGAAGCAATAAAGAGGCAAAACATAAGAGAAGAACCCAAGACTGTGCTGCCAATCTTTCTGCTCATCTAAACTGATATTTGATTTCTGAGCATATCATAACACAGCATTGATAGATCTATTTCTCTTGCAGGGCTGTCCAGTTTTATACATTTCAAGCTGCCAGTGCTGCACTGTGAAACCTCGCCCAACCCATTTTCCCCAGGAGGAGCTCCTCAGGCAGAAATGAGGATATTTCTTTTTCTGGTTGTCACAGGGATGTGTTGGGCAACTAATATATATACATTTTTTTTAAAAAAAAGGCATGCAGAAAGCAGCCAGAGCCCTGAACCAAAGATAAAAGCCTAAACAAGTGCACTGGAGTGTGAGGTTAAACAGAGAGGGAAAAGCCATTAGGGACAGTAGAGCTTTGGAAAAGTGTAGAAATAATTCTTAAGGAGAGAGGGGTGGCAAAGTATGTCCAAAAGACAGAGAAGTCATAAAAACATGGAGAGCTGTTGTTGAAGCTCAGGACAATACAAGTTACTTCTCCCAGTCAAAACTGACTCTGGCAGAGATCTTTGGTTTTGAGTAGGATGGTATTTCTGACTGTAAACTCCTTTTAAGGCCTGGCTGCCTGAACACAAACAGAAGCAACGTTGTCACCACAAAAATAATAAAACAGCAATCGTTTTGTTGGCTTGTCACATATTACAGCTAATTATTTAATTACTCCAATTTAAAATTTTACTAGATTTAGCATCAAAGCATAAAAATCTAGTGATTGCAGTGTGAGAAAGGAATAATATAATTAACGTATTTAGTAGTAACATATTAAACTGTTGATTGCACTGCATTAATCAGCAGAGATGATATGATCCATGGGAGCTGTGTGGAGCACAGGCCTGTGTGGGACTGGGCTGCCCTCCCCATCCCATCCCTTGCACATCCATGGGATGGGAGCTGCTGGTGGAGGAGGGAGTGAGGATCCCATTCCTGCTGAGAGGGTCAGTGCAGGCACACTGGGGATGAGCTGCTGGCACCACCACAGAGGCACCCTGCACCATCCCCAGAGCACAGGTGACAAATCTGGGGACATCAGACTCTGAAGGGATGTGCTGGATGTTCCTTGAAGCTGCTCCGTTTTGTCCAGACCTGAGCTCAGCTTCTCACAGAGACATACGACCCAGACTGAAGCATTTAAATGAACCAAGGTCTAATTCCCAGGGCTTTCCACAGCACGCCAAATTCAGAAGGAGCTGGGGAGGTCCTCTTGAGGCAAAAAATTTGTTGTAGTCACCTCCAGAATTTGCTACCCAGCAATGAGAAGTAATGAAAATGTTTCTGCCTGACACAAGCTAATAGCATTTCTTTTTTCCTCCGTGGCTCCAGAGCCAGGCAGCCAACAGAGGGAGCAGGAATTCCTGAGCAGCACAACTGCCTGGGCTCTGCCATCCCCTCGGCTGTTTGGCTGCTGATCGTGCTGGCACACAAACCAGGAGGCAGCAAAAGGTGCCAGCCTTGGAGCAATGACGTGCTCTGAAATCCCTTTTTCTGCAAAAGGAACAGCTCAGCTCCAGAGGACCCTTCTCCAACCATGAGCAGTGATCTGAAAATAGGAAAATGAAGCAAGACACCAGTAAACACAAGGCCAGTCTGGAAGGAAGCATGTGAAACAGCAAGAGAGGATAAGGGGTTACATTTCTGAGCTTAGCTCTCTTCTACAAAATACTTCCCTGCTCAGAAAAGGGAAAGATAGTCGGTGAAAGAGATATCAGATGAAACATACAGACAAAACCAAACATACCTGTCTAATAATTACAAATTACACCAGTTCATTTTCCAGATTAATTTCTGTCTGAAAAGAAACACTCTGTATTCCCCTTTTTCTCTCAGCAAGCACAAGGGTCTTTTGCCTTTCTTGTGAGACAAGACACATTCTCCATCATCACAGAAATCCGTGCCCACAGCAGAAATCCTCCCTGCACCCATCCAGGTTCCAGACCCACATCTCTCCACAGGCACTTTGCTCTCCAGCCACCCTTGGGACAGATAAATAAATGTTTTTCTGTGGTGGAGCTGTTTCTTTATGCCAGCTGAAAATGCCATTATTCTACAACTTTATCTAAAACCTATAGATTTGTGTTTATATTCACATCACAGCCAGGTTTGAACTTCCCTGTGTGCTGCTTCTTAGGGACAAGGTGTTTTGCTGAACAAAGTTTGTAGGGTTTCACAGCAGCAAGTGAAAGGTGCTCCTGGGCAGCAGAAGGGCACATCAGGCTGATACAAACTGCAAAATTCCAGCCTGCCCCAGCTGCTTGTGACTTCTCAGCCACACATAAATGAGTCGTTGTTGCAAGACGAGCACAAACTGTATTTTTCAAATTAAAAGAAATAATTTACTTAGTTGGGTTTTTTTTTCCCCTCCCCAAATAACAGAATTCGAATATATTATTTGAAAAATTACATTTTCTTTTTCCACCTCACTGCGTCCAATGATTGTGGCGTGATTATTAAACACTTCATAAATAATAATGTGACATTTTTAGATTGTGTGTCTGATTAAGCAGCCATTCTTCTCTCCCTGGCTGCAGCCCTGGACAGATGAGATTGCTGCAGACGCCGCAATCTTTGTGGCTCCTTCCCTGGGGATCAGGGATCAGAAGTCACCCCATAACCCAATTAAATCTGAGAGGATATGAGCTGATCACTTCAGGCCAGCTCCAAAACTCACAGCTATCCATGGGGCATCTTGGCAGGATCTTCTCTGAGCAGCAGCCCTGACCCATGAACACAGCTTGGTGCATTTTCCAGGGGGGATATTTTCCATAGTGAGTCGCTTTCTCTGCAGTGGGAAATAATTTCACTCAATTAGGGTTTGGTATTAAGAAGCTTGCTCTAAGAGCAGTTCCAGATGAAGACAGAACTAAATCCAGGGAACTGAAATATAAGAGAAGACAGGTGTTACCTACAAGCAAATAAGTGAACTTGAGAGATAAATACTTTCTCAATGAGGGGTCAGAGTCCTTTGAGGATCAATGCATTGCCTCTTCAAAAAATTTGCTGCCCCTTTTAAATAGTAAAAAAAAAAATAGTAAAATTATTTTCTAAATAGTGACATTTATCCCCTGGTTATTCCAGTGCCTAGGATGCAGCTGTGCCTCTCAGAGCTGCCACACAGAGCAGCACAGATGTCAGTGAAAGGGACCATCTCCTCACCCACATTCTCCCTTGCCTGGTATGGCATTTGGGTGAGTTAATCCCAGTCAGAAAACCCAAATGCTTTCTCTTTTTTCCTAAGCACAATCACCATTTCAGAAAAATGACCAAAGAAAGCATCCCCTGTCCATAAACCCTCCCAACCATCTGTCTGGATATTACTGACCTTTCATATTATGCAGGCGGGAGGTGGAAAGGACGGGATAAGGAGTGCCGTGGGGGGGGGGGAGGTGTGGAAAAATGTCTTTGCTGTAACAATGACTTATTGCATTTGGATAATCTCTCTTCTTGTCCCGCTGCTAACATGGTAATCTCTCTCCACCTCCTGCATGTCAATAATGCAATAACCTGCTCCCCGCCTGCATCAATAACACAACAGCCGCTCTCCGCTTTCAGCGGCACTGATGAATTCTAGAATTGCAACAGCTCAGATGGTCCATGCGAGCTCGTCCCTGCCTCCCACCCTCATTACATTTTAATTTCACTTTAAAGACAGTTGCTATCAGCATTGTTTGGCTACAGCTTCTGTAAAATAAGCTCGGGCTGTGTGTGAACTCGGGAGGCTCCTTGGCTCAGCACAGGTGTCGGGATATTTTCTATCAGTGTGGTTTCTTTGTATATTCTCCATTGAAAAATTAAGGCAAGATTTGCCAAAGACTTAACTGGCCAACAGCTCAATGAATGCTCTGAAGAAGCTGCCCTAAGCTCAGCACTTCTGAAAATCTGTTACTTATGTTCAGTGTGGCAGGTCAGATGCTCAGCTCACTGTCCCCATTGCAACCTTCAAATCTGTGCCAGTTACACTGACACCAGTTCCCCAGTTATTGATTAAGCAGTGTTGGTTTAAAGCATAAACACACACAAGTGCTCTCCACAGACATGTTAAGTAAACCATGGTTTCAAAAAATTTGATCTGATAATAACAGCTAAAAAATAGTTAAAGCCAATGTGACAGGGTGGAAAAACTATCTGAAAGCATAATCAAGTATGCTTAATATCAGAGAGCATATGGCAAAAAGATCTTGTAAGAGAATCCTTAATACTACAGTGGGCCTCACACACTGATTAATATCATCTCCTCTACAGTCTAGCATGGATAGATTCGAGCAGAAGCTGATAATTTTCAGAAATGCCGCTCCTCATAATGATAGAAGATGAGATTTTGTGAGTTATGTTGAGAATTATTGGCAAAGGTTAGGTGATTTCCCACTGGTGCTAGAGGGAAAACATTGCTTGCAAATTACCAGCATTTGTCAGTACTAATATCACATCCCCCAGCCACCTCAACTGTCAACATTAATAGGTGTCTTTACAGCAAAAAGGGGTGACAATAGTCAGGCTTGATCAGACCTTGAAATGAGAAGAGGAGCATGATATGGAGAATAAAGACATGGAAATGTGCTTGCAGTGGCTCCTGCCTCAGCTCCCAACATCCCACCTGTCGCTGTGTGGGTGGCACTGCTCACCACGCTCTGCCAATTATCACATTTGCTTCCCTCTTCGCTCTCTTCCCATCTCTCCCTCGTTTGCTGGGTAGATTTCACTGTGCCTCTTCCATCCTCTCTCTTTCCAGTGACTGCTCTGCTTTCACCCAGCTGTCATTAGCCCAGTGTTTCTGTTCCCAAGAAGTAAATGCAAGATGCTTTTCCAAGAAAAAGAATGCAAGATGTGAGGCTTTCTGAAAGGTTTCCTGGTGCCTGGGTAATGGCAGGCTTTGATTATTCTCCTGCCAGTCCCCTGTAAAACCCTTGGGCACACCTGTAAAACCCTGGATCCCATGGCAAGGAGCCCACAGCTCCCCAGGAGGGAGGTGAGAGACAGGAGTGCTTACCAGGCTTCTGTGACCCACACTCCCTGCCACCTGGGCACAGCAGCATTCTGTCTATCCCTTGTAGACTCTTATCCCTTATTTCAACCTTGAAATCTTCCAAGATTCCCAGGATTACAAGGTTTGGATGACTGAGGAAGAGCCTAACACACAGCTGTATTTACCTGTTCTGAGTGCAGAGCTCCTCAGATAAAACCAATACAGGCAGAGGTCTACACTCCTGGCAGGGTACTAATCATCACTGGTGCTCAGTAATTAATTAGTGTTGTGCTGAAGAGTTCCTAAGGTATTTTCCCTCCCTTGTTTTCCCTCTGTACATGTCATGGGAAAGGACCTGACAGCACCTGGAATCCAGCTCTGGTGACCTGTCTTTGTTTCAAGCAGGCAAAATAAACTGTGGCTTCACTCTGTGTATCTTCATCTTCCAGGCTGCTCAGCCCATGCAGCTGGGGACAGGGACCAGCTTTGTCCCTGAGTTAATGCACAGGCTGATGTGCTGTTTGGTGCCCCAACCAAGGACAGCACATAAAACACAGACATCTGCTCTGCTGAGCCTTTCAGCACCAGAGGTAGCATTAATTTAGCTCAGCCACAACCAGAGATAAAAATCATTTCCATTCGACTCCTCCTTCTGTCATACTGAATAAAATATAGTTCACTTCCTCACCTCGCCTGGCCCCATGGTGATTAGCATTAGCAAACGCAATCAGCCCGTGGCCACATCACCACTCTGCATTAATGCAAAACTGGGGGAGGGTCTTGCCTACTATCAGCACAGAAAGAGAGCCTCACCTTTTAATATGGTCATTCCTCACATGGCTGCCGATGATAAACGAAGCTGTCAAAAGAGACAGACAGCCCAGCCCGGGCAGAGATGGGGATTTCTGGGGGATTCTGGGGGAAAGAGAAAGGAAAGCACTCAGTCAACACTGCACAAATCCTCCGGAGTTGCCAGTCATGGAGTAACAAGGTGCTCCTTGTTCACAGAATCATAGAATTATAGATTGGCCTGGGTTGACAGGAATCTTAAAAATCGTCTTGTTCCAACCCCTGCCATGGGCAGGGACACCTTCCCCAATCCCAGGCTGCTCCACATCCTGTCCAACCTGGCCTTGAACACTTCTACAACTTCTCTGGACAACCTTTTCCAGCCTCTGCTCAGAAAACTCTGAATGCAGGTGCAAATACTGATTCTTCGAGAGCCCTGTGTCTGAAGAGCCAAACCACCATCAACAAGAAAACAGCTTCTGTTTGAGGAAGGTTTGGTTCTTGGGTTGTAAAAACCCCAGACGTCACCCCTGAGGAGTGAAAATATCAAAAGTGTCAGGTTTAATGCTAAATATCTCATGTAACCCTGCCTGTGATCCCATGGTTCTGCAGCACACACCACCCACACAAGCACACATCCACATAATCTAAGAATTAATAGTCGAGTCTTTCACAGCCTCATTCACCCTCTGGAAAATGGCTGAGGAGACACAAGGTTGGTTGCCCTTGGGACTGGACTGTCATTGGCTTTATGCAGCAGTTTGGCTTAAAAAACTGCACACAGAATCTCAACCTGCATTTAGAAGACTTTTTTCCTTAAGACTACTTTCTATGATCCAAAGAGTTGTTGTTTTAAGGCATTTGAATTCATTATTCTTCTCAGATAACATTAAGTGCTCAAGTGCATTTTTTTTTTTCTTTTCATTTCTTTCCTACACTCTCCTCTTTGGCAAATAGGACTCTCAAGTCCCTTCTGATCACTAATAACATGGGCTTTCATACCCTCCTGGAACAAGTGAAATTTCTTTGACGTCTTAACTTTGCACAAATAGATTTTAATGAGGGAATATCACCTTGCCTTGAGCTAACTCTCTTCCTTTGCTCTTCCAAGGCTTTTGTAGTCATTTCCTTACAACTTAGAGAACATTAAAGTTCAGCACAGTGTTTGAACACTGCGTACCATTTCCCCAGAACTTTGTTTATTCGCTTCAGACTGTCACAGGAGGGACACACTTTCAAAGATGATGCAAACCAGGCAAAGGGAGAACATTTTCTGCCAGCCTCCATTGTCCTGACATGGTCTCCTGTGTCATCTTGGGGAGTTGCATGCAAAGGCATTTCCCATTGGGTGACACCCAGGGTGCTGCTGATAATATGAATAAGGCTCTGATGTCATGGTGCTGAGAAGCCAGACAATTGCCATGCTGTCATTTACAGAAAGGTTCCCAGCCCAGAGAGACACCAGGGGATGGGCTTTCCTCAGATCAGTTTGTCCTCTGGGGTGGAACAAAGTGTCCCTGTGAAATGTGGCACAGCACTGAGATCCTGGGCAGACATTCCCTGAACCCATGAGTGGGATTCAGCTGTCCCCCTGCAAACTCTTCCCTTTGCTGATAATTTACTGTAATTAAGCCATATGTAAGATTCTTTCACTCTGTCAGAAGCAGAGACCTTCTGCTGCCCATATGCCAGGAAGATAAATGAAGGGCAAAGCTCCCGTGAAGAAGGCAAACTTTTTGCTCCTTGATTAAAGAACAGTAAAGACCCTTCCATAAACATGTCTGCTGGTGCCCAGATAAACATTTTGATAAATGAGCAAAATCCACAGTGAGACACAAGGGGTCCCCCAGAAAAGGCAACAAACAGCTGGTGACCACAGGCTCTGTGTTTCCAGCTGCCCTACAGATGCAGGATTGGGGTTTTTACCAACATCAGGCCCTACCCCTGGCACAGGTCACTGCTGCTAGAGCTGGCTCTGTCTCCACATTTACACCTTTGAGTAAAGGCAGAGCAGCTGAGGAGAGCTGGAAACAGCCACACCCTCCTCAGCCGAGCCCACTGGGAGGACAAGAGGCAGTGGGCACAAATTAAAGCATAGGAAATTCTGTTTAAATGTATGGAAAGGCATTTTCCTGTGAGGGTGAAGAACACAAACCAGCTGCTATGGGGGGTGCAGAGGTTCAAAATGGGTGTGGACATGGTCCTGGGGTGGCCCAGGGGAGGCTGGACTAGACAATGTGCAGAGGCCTCTGGCACCTCAACCATTCTGTGAATCTGCTACAGAGCATGGAGGAAGGAGCCAGAATTTCGAGCTCTTGGAGCTGTCAAAACTGAAATTATTCCAATTTCTTAAAATAATAGAGAAAGGAGAGTTCTCATCTTATAGACAATTTATTTCTGCAGATCTGCCAGACAGAAGAGACAAATATCTGCTGTTTTTTATCTCACTGCACTTCAACAAGTGCAACAACAAAAACCTAAATAAGCTCAAACCTTTCATGCAATCTACGGTAAATTGTTAGCCGGTGTGGGTTTTTTAAATTGTAAATATATAAATAAGAGCAAGAATCTAGAGTTTTGTGCAACAGAAACAGAAAGCTGATTCAGCAGAACAAGACGCAGTCATAAAAGATTTATTACGCTTTATCAGCAATATCCACAGTCTTTCTGTGATTAGAGTTGCATTGTGTGTAATTATCTTATAGAAATTCTGCTCTTTGATGTGCTTTATCCACCATGCTGAAATACACTTCAATTCTAGTGGGTTTTCATGGTTGACTGGAATTTACATTAATTCCTTTGGGTCTGCAGGGCCAGCCTGGTCTGTCACTAGCAAACTCTTCATANATATGTAATTTTGTTAAGTGACAACCCTAGACGCTCTGTTCCCCAAAAAAATTACTGGAAAACAAAGAGTCTTGCTTTCCCAGAAGTAATCCTTGATTAGTATTTCATAGTCCAGCCTTCCCTTCCTTTTACCACGAATTAGAGAGTGATTGAAATGTTTACAGCAATTTGCAAGCAGAGGTTACACTCTGCTTTTAATTTAAAATGTCCGAGTAAATTGAGGAAATAATTTCATCTCAGTTCATTAAGCTTGATTTTTCTCAATCAGAAAAATGTCCTTTTTTTTATTTTGCTTTTTAAAGTTCCCTGATTTCTTCCTTACCCCCTATGCCCATCAATGGCTGCTATCAGACAGGAAAACTACAGGTGTTTGCAGGCCAACCTGTGTAAGATGCAAATGCTTCCAACTACCTTGGCTGTGCACCTGATTGTGCTTTTGTGGAGTTCAGCATGGGGGAAGTAATCACCTTCAATGGGAGCAGAATCAATTTTCTGAATAATCACTTCCTCCTTGGGAGATGCTCAGGACCATGAAGGAAGGGAAAAAGAATGGAGAGCAACGGGTGACAGAGATTTAAAGAGTTTGGGGAGGGAGGGAGGGCTATAAGCAAAATTAATTTTGTTCCCATGTTTGATAACTAAATGGAGGTTATTCTGATTAATTATGTCCAAATAATACTCAGAATTGTAGATCTGTGCCCTTTCAAGCAGCAGATACAGTTGAAGTGGATGTAGGAGTTATAATTCTGTCTGGTTTACATGAATCTCACCTCTGTCACCTCTCTCTGGGTGCTGCTCTGTGGGTGTGATTTGGTTTTCAATTCAGTAGCAGAGGTAGAGAAATGCACAGAGCAGAATGAACAGAATCCATCACTACAAACTGAAGGGACAGGCCACCAGTGGGTCTGCTGAGAACCTGGGAGCAGAAACCAAATGTGTCACCAAAGCCATCAAAAGCCAGGCTTTGTTTCTGCAGGAGCCTCCCTCATTCCCTTCAGCAGCACCAGAGCTGCATCCATCCCCCTGACCACTTGGCCAGGCTCCCTGTCCTGCTGTGGGATTCTCCATGTCCAGTGTAATTCCAGCACCTTCCAGGGCTGCAGCTGAGGGGAATATTCCACAGCCAAACCTCAACAGCAGGAACATTTCCCCAACACTTTCCTCTCAACTGCAGGGGGTACTTCATCATCTGCCCATGGATTTCTAAGGCGTACGTTGAATTAGATTGGATTCTAGATCACTTCAAGGAGGGAAAAACATCCTCCATTAGCACGTCAACCTGATCCTCACCTCTTTCCAGCCTCCTCCTGGGTTCATTATGTTCTTCTTTCCTGCTCCTCCTAAGACAGGTTTACTGAAGGACACAAAATCACCAACAGCCAGTTTGTTAATTGGTGTTAGTTGTGTTGTTCACAGATCTTGACTTATTTATGTGGGGAGGAATAATTCCCTAATTGCACATCCACGTCAATTGCCAAGAGATGAGGGGTGAGGGACGGAAAAGCCAGGTTCCCCAGTCCTGTTTTTTTGTTTCAGTATGGTTGGACATCACCAGGTGTGGGGAGAGCAGAAGCAGCGCCGTGAGAAAGAGGAGAGGGAGCGACGGGATCCGTGCATCAGAGTGAGAATTGAAACAAGTTAAGAGCTGCACGCCTGTTAGCTCCTCACAGCCAAATAATCTGCCACTGAAAGGGAAGAATATCAGAGTGGCTGCAAAGGAACACAGATCAGTTTAATAATATCAGAAACTCTTTTGAAGGCAGCTGTGTAGCTTAGAGCAGGTGGGTGCAACTCGACAGGGAGGCCTGTCTCTAGGTAGGGACTTTGTTAAAGAGAAGAAAGGGGGGGAGGGAGAGATATAAATTCTGTTGTCAAGTAACATCACGCTTTAATTTCATGCCACATTATGACAATCTGGTCTGTGAGGCACTCCCAGTGTGTGGCTGCAGAGCTGCTGTATTACAGCTGATAGGCCCGGGAGACCTGCAGCCCTCAGCTAATTGTAAACCCGATTAAACAGCAGTGTGAAGAAGTTTGATTAATTCAATCTATCTCCATGCATCAAGGCCAGAGCCAGACGTGGCACGAGCCCCAAATCTTTGGAGTATCAAGGTCTTTGTTCTATATGCTTAAAATAAAATAATAATAATAATTAAAATGAAGCATAAGGAAATAATGAAATTATAACATTATGAAATGATGAAACCTAAGTGACAACTTTACTTTTCTTCCTAGAAAATCTCCAACCTGTCTGCCTTCAGAAAATAATGCCAAAAAAGCATTTCAATTAGCATCTTTACGTGCTTACCCAGATAAATTACCATACTAATAAACTTCTGATAGACTTTCGGGGGCTGCTTAGCCAAGGGCTTCTGATCCTGCTGAATTCATGGTCTCTTGGACAGGATAGATTTGGACCTGATTAATTTTAGTTGTTTCAATTACAGAGAAACTGGCACTTGCTCTCTTCTAAGAGCATGTGAGACAGAGAAAGAGGGTGCAAGAGGAGCTGTTTCTGCCATCCCAGCTGGCCTGAATGGCCTTTGGGACACTACAGCACCCACTGCACTCTGCAGGGCAATAAATTCAATTATTGTACACGATTTCTAAATGCTCATGATAGTGCCTTCCACCTCCTGAAATTCTGTGAGACTTGCAAACAGCACATCCAGCTTCTGAAGTAATCTGTTTGAAGAGCAGTTTTGACCAAGAAAAGTGTGAATATTCCTAGGGAACATTTTGACTTTGCCTGTTTCTATTTGGAGACAACTGCAGCTGCACATGCTGGAAGTATTTGAGTCTTTTTCTCCACTAGGCAGGGTCTTCAGTTGTTTCCAAGGAACTGAGAGATTTTTTCATGCTCAGTTGGCAGAGAAAAGAGATCTCACAAGTCAAGTTGATCTTAGAGTAGATCTCTTTTGGTCTCTCACTAAAGAAAGTAATACAGGAAATGGTTTAAGAGAGATGAGACTCATTTCTGTGTCTCAGTGAGGGACCTGCACACGTGTGTGTCACTCTCCCTCCCCTCAGTCACAGCCCACTGCATGTGCACTCACCTGGTACCTCCTGCATCACATATTAAAGGGATGACTTGCAATGGCACCAGGAACAGCCACACAAAGAGTAATATTAGATTATTTCTGTTATTCATCAGCATCACGGTTGGGCAGAAACCTCTTAAATCTGCCTAAAGTGGCTTCCTATGGATTCTGGTGCTACCACCAAAAAAGAATATATTGTGCATACAGGTATAGCTTCCTTGCTACCCACAGGCTGCTTTTTGTGTGTGATTATAAAATACCTGCATGACCCTCCTAAACTGAATATCATTTGATGGCAGAAGCTGAGCAACTGTGCTACTCAGGAGCCTGAAACTTTTCAGGAGCTTTCTCCCTCCTCTTCCTTTTCTCCCCCACCAGCAAACGTGGAGGACTTCCCAAATCCCACCACACTCCTGGAATGCATTCTCTCAAAAAGCCCACTGAACCTCGAGTTATTATTCCATGGTGAGAAAAGCAGTGAACAGTAGAAAATGACAGTTTACCCAGATGGAGGTGAAAATGCACTTTCTCCTGTACTTAAAAGAAATAACAGCTTTCAGCAAAGATCTAAATCCTAGCAACAAGCACTACATAAATGCAAAAAGGTCATCTCTTTGTTAGAGAAAGGTTACTTTGCTGAACACATACTTTAAAAAAATCATCTACTAAAGGAAGTTAAGCTTGGCAACATTTCTGTTGTATTTGCACATGGAGAGGACAGATCTGTGCACTCCCTCCCAGGGCAGGAAAGTGAAGGACGGTTGATTATAATGAACAACTTTCTTCTTTTGAGAGGTACAAGGAAGAGAATCTGAGCTATGTTTCCAATGACTACTTAAAAAGAAAATTTGCTCTCTGCTGAGCAAAGCACTGGTTGTCAGCTGTGAATTCACCTGGATGGCAACAAAGAGGGACTTTACCCACTGCTAGAAATGGCCAGAATGATGAGTGCTCCTGCACCCCTGGTGCTGTCATGCAACTTTTTCCTTGTCCCCTCTCCTTCTTGGCTAAAAGAATGCTTGGAGTAAAATACTGGTTCCTTTTTGCCTTCAAAAGAGAGAGGAGACCCCAATGTTTGGGAGATGGGAGGCTCTGAGTCAAGAACCTCCCATTTGAACAGACAAACAGGCAAGGGGTGTGGAGAGAAACAGAGGCACAGAGGGCTGATCTGTGCAAATCCTTATTAAGCAGGAGAGTACATAAGAATATGTTTAATTTTACTCGTAGTCAATAAAGTAAGGGGCTCTGTAAGCCAGACTGGGTAAGCTGCTATTGAGAAAGAATCATCATGAGAAACAGGGAGGAATAAGATGATGAAGTCAAATGTAGAGGGGAGAAAGGAGAGGAATGCATAGCAGAAAGTCTGTCAGAAATGCCCAGAAAACCTTGGTCCTGCAAAGGCCATCAACGAGGATACAAGTTATGGGCTGCAGGAAACACAGTCTCCAAAACACTAGAGCCCAGTTCAGAAGGCTGCTGGTGGGTAAAAAATCTCCACAGTTTTATTATCCTGGTCTAGATCCATTAGTTCTTATGTGATTCAGTACAACATCCTCTTCCTTGGACCAAGCTCCATCTCCAAGATAAGTGTTCAGAAATTACCACATCTAAACAGGCATAGAGAACCTGGGCTTTTTTTCCAGGTCTCTTCTTGTCCCTGGGTGAAACTCGGCCTTGTTGATGTCAGTTGGCAACTGCTGTTGACTTTACTGGGAGCAAGGATTATATTGTCTTCTGGGGAAATACAAACAGTTGCCTTCAGAGCCATTAACAGAAGGAGGAGAGAAATCTCTGGTCAATAATAAGCTAAGCCTAGGAAAATAAAAATGCAGTTCTCTGTCACCTTGGAAAGATCAACATCATTTGTCATGTGGTGTTTATTCAGCAGAACAACAACTGCATTTGTGCTTTTGAAGGGAAATGAAAGGGGAAAGTAGCAGGAGGGGGAATGGGGGAGATCTGAGCACAGGAATGTACTGCCACTCCAGCCTGCTATCATTAAACCACATCAGAACTTCATAATCATGGTGTTTAATTAAACAACAGAGGCATGGGTTTATGCATTAATAATGAGGCCTAGCACTTTAGCATGTCAGGCTAAATACAGTTTTAAATTAATAATGTAGCACCGCAGCATTAGTGAGAAAATGAAATCTTATTAACAACTTAATAAAGTCCCTTATTTGCTAAAGTTCCAGCTCTCAGGGAACAGTATTATAGCAAAGCATTTGCGTCCCTTAAGGGGGCAGATGGGAGGAGGTGCTGCTTTCTCACACCCTCTGTAATTCCATTATATATAGCTCCCATAGTCACTAAATATTGCCTGGTGTCTGCCAAATGATGCCTTATGGTGCTTCTAAACCTGGGTGTGACATGCTGGGTAATCTGCAGACGCTCTTTTTAGACACCCAGGGAGGACATTGCCTCCCTTTTTTCTGGTGCTGCCCTGGGGAGCCAGCAGGGGCTGGCTGGAGCAGTGCCCCCAGATCAATCCTCTGTGGATGGTGCTCTCAGGGACTGCAAACACTGCTCTGTTAAAGGCAAGGCACTGAAGCACAGAAGGCAGCTGAGAGCATGGGGAATGGCAGAAAGGAATGATTTCCTGTGGCTTCCAGCATTAGAAGCCATCAGCTGATCCCTCACACAGTCTCTATAATCATTCTTGGGCCACTGCTCCGTTTAGGGTGTTTTAGTTTCAGGACAGACTGAGGGTGTGTGTGGTGAGGTACTCAAGTTCTGCTGATGGGAGCCACTATTTAAGCTACAGAAGCTCCAGCAATTTATAACCAGGGTTTCACAAGCTTTTAGTTTCTTGATTCCCACTGATTCACAGATCTGGACCACCTCAGGCACACAGTGAATCAGTAAAATACTAAAGACTGGAGCCTTACCTGCTCAGCCCTACAGCAGAATCTGAAGCCCAGGACCAGGTTTCCATTCATGTTTGACACAAATTCACCTACCAAATTCCCTTAAATCCAGAGGAACAGCTCAGTGTCTCTGCCATCCAAGTGCTGGGTCTCTCTCCACAGGTTTGGAAGTTCCATCTGAGCTCACTTTGCTGAGGAAACAAAGAGCAGGCTGCAGGACCATAATGAAATGAGTAATGTGGGGACAAGATCCAAAGTCAATGAGCTGACTTGGAATAGCTGAGCATCAAGGCCATGGAGAACTGACAGCAGCAAAGCCACAACCAGCCACAGCCATGAAATTCAAGAGAGATCATTAAAAAAGATTAATAGAGACAGGAGCAGACAAGGTATATCCAGTTATGAGTCTGTCAAAGAAGGATCTCTTTGGGATGTAAAACACTGATCAAACATCTTGTGCACCTTAAAAACTATTGAATTGGGGGGGAAATCAGCCAGCAACCCCACTGACTGTTGAAGACAGGAATGGAGAAAAGCAGTGGGACAAATCCTACTTTTGGTTGTACTCATGAGATCACAGAGCTGTTTCCTCTTCCTTCCCCTTCTGTCTGCATTCCCTAATTTTGCTCTGAATTTGTTGGACAACGTACCAACATAAGTAACCTTTTAGAGTGCTGGAAGAGCACATCAATGATTTGGGTAAGACCCTAAAAATTCTCCTTTTAATAGTTACAGCTCCCCTGAAAAGGAACGGTCTTCCATATTCCATGCCTCCAAATTTAATTTGCAATTTCCATTATCCCATATCTTTCTACAGAAAAAATACAAATCTTACAAGAAATTGGACATGAGATTCTCATTGTGCCCTCTTTTTGCCTCAGTTAGTGCCCAGTTTGATGGAATGAGGAGGAAGATGGGGCAGAATGGTCAGTGGAGCTCTCCTAGGAGAGTTCCAAGTGGGGAGCAGATTTCCTTGCAAAGCCTGTGTGCACTGGGAGCTGCATGCAGAGCCTGCCTGTCCGTTCACCTCCTCCTCAGACACCCAGGGAATGTGGGTTCCACTTGGAAACCACAGAGTTCATGGGAAGTAGCAGCTTGTGCACTCTTTGTGCAAATGAAACGTCTAGGACAAAAATCACCTTGCTGTGCCTTGTCTTCCATCTCCTCTGTTAAATAATAAATAGAAGCCTAATGGAACTGAGCATGAGCGCAGGATGCAGTGCAAGTGAAGGCAGAGCAGACCTGTGTGTTCCCCTTTACTTCATCCTCAGTGAGTAAATGGGTCACTGGTGAATGAGATCTAAGTAAATCTCCATCCCTTTTTTATTCTGTCTTTATCCTCAACCTACTGTAATGAGATATGGCTCAAAATCACACACCTCTGCTACAAAACACTAGATAGAAACATTACAAATTATTTCATCAAACTGCCTTATGTTTCTACTGTGAGCTCGAGAAAACTTCAGGAAATAAAGTTTTTCATTCTAGAAATCCTTCATTTGGTTTTAATTGTGCAGCAGAATGTCTTGGGATCTGGTCTATTTCTCCCCCCTTTTTTTAAATTTTCTATTTATTAATATTTAATCTCTGCACAGCGCAGAAGAAAATCATTTCTGCAATAACATCAGAATGGGAGGGTTAGAAATCAATAGCCAAGCTCTCATAAGACACATTCAATCCCTTCTTAATCCATTTTCGACTGCTCCCTTGTCTTATTAGAACAGCTAAGTTTTCCCTCACTCGTCAGGTTGGGATATTCACATTGCAGGAGGGAGCTGAAAGCTCCCAGAGAAGCACAAACCTCTGGAAAAGCAGGAAAGTGAGCAGAACATTTTTGTTTGATGTAAAAGCCTGGACACCATCTTGTACCCAAAACCCTGCTTTAAAAAAAACCCTGATTGAAAGCCTGTCTCCACTTCCCTGAATTGTGGCACATCCTGCATCCACTGCCAGCCCTGACCCACTGGAGCATCCTTCCCTTTTTGATTTTCCTTGGGGCCATCTGTCACACCCAGCTCTCTCCAGCATCACCTCCTCTTCTCATGGGTCAGTTCTGCAGAAGTGTAAGAGCCAAACGAGCACACTCAGTGGGAGAAGCCAGAAAGTCAGTGAGCAGGAGAATCCCCTTCACCTTCCTTAGTGCCCCTAAGGTTTAAGGGTGTGACAAGAGCTTGTTAAATGGGCTTGAGCACAGACACCAAAACCCAGTGTGACCATGCACCACCTTCACCAAGCCACACCATGACTGTACAGAGTTATTCAGCTCTGAACAGCCAGCCCACCCCTTCCTTCTGCATCCTGCTGCTCCCATCAGTGCTTTCTTCTTGGCTGTCCAAGCACCTTCCCATTGGTGTTGTGCAGCCCCTGTGCTTCCCCTGGCACTTGGGTTTATTTCATTGAGGGAAGGCAACACCTTTGCTTGGACTCCAGGGGGGTAATTGGGGTCCTTGTCACTGCCTTCTCTTCAGCAGCTGCATGTTCTGGGATGAAGTTCTGCATGAGAGAATTCAAGCTTTCCCTGAACATACCTGCTTACTCCTCTCTGTGCAGGGCTCAGTATCTGTGCATCCTTTCCCTCGGCAGAAGGAATAATGAGGGATGTTCAGTTTTTAGAGGGTGTAGCCAGAGCTAAGGATGGTCCGTGCATTTCTAGCTGCCACGAAGAACTTTGTCCTAGTGCTAAAGGGCTGGTAGCGTCAGGAGATCGAGTAGGAGGAACAGGAGAAGGAGACAGTGACTCGGGAGCAGCCGGAACTGTACATCCAGTTTAAACATCCTGTATCCTATCTGCAAGATTGAAGCAGAGCCAGATGGGAAAGAGGGAACGACATCCCCTTGTTCTCCTCAGGGGCAGGGGCTCCCGTGGCCCCCAGGCACACCCGAGGGTCCCTCCTGCCGAGCCCTGCGCTCCGCGGACCCTCCCTGCGGCACCGCCGCTGCCGCCGAGCCCGGCTGATGCAAGAAGGGACTTTGCCAGCAGAGGGAACTGCAGACCGGATAATCGCTCCTTCCTCCCTGAAACACTCACCAAAACCCGTAGCTACGCTGAGTCTCTCCTCTCCTACCTGGAAAAGAGATGTTTCAGACTCCCCTGCCGATACTCTTGACCAGCTTGCTGCTGGTTGGTTTGGTTGTTGAGAGATTTCTGTCTAAGGAGACTGCTAAAGAAATCCATTCAAATCAGAAACCACTTTAAAACTGTTTACTGTATTTTATTTATTTATTTTTTAATACTAATCCTGCAAATCCCTACAGCTATCTTCTTGCTGCCATCTAGTGAAGGGGAAAAACCATGACTTGAGTGACATAAGCAGAGCAAAACCTATCCCAGAGGCTGGTACTTGTTAAACAAACTCTAACTTTGAATAAACTGCTTCAAAACAACCTTTAAAGTTGCATGAAGATTTCCCTTTTGGAAGTCTCCTTCATAAAATGCCCTCCTAGGTCCACGAATGGACCACTGCTGCTGAAAGCTTGACTTTGTCATCACTGTCTGAAGAACAATCCAAGAGAGACTCTCGTTGTACTGAAACTCTTCATGCTGCTCTTAAAAACTGTAGGAATTGCGGTGGTCTTTGCAGGATCAGGAAGTAATGGAAGGTTTCAGTGATTTTTATATTACCATGAGTACACAATTACTGTAGGAGGATCACAAGCACAGGCTCTACACACCTGCCTAATTCCTCAGGGAAGGTTTTCTAAGCAAAATCAAATTCCTTGTTAGGACCTGAGTGAGCTTCAGGACTGAGAACAGGAGTCTTATATCCAGAGTCCTGTGCTTTAGCCATTAGATGTTCCTGCCCCTAGATAAAAATGGAACGTTCCTGCATGCCTCAGGATTTTTTTTTGGGAAAGCCTCAGCTGTGTGACAGACAAGTGCTAAACAAGGAGTCAGCAAAAGCACAAACACTTCAGCAGCTCCAGGTTCTCTTGCACTCCTGTCGTGCTTCCATGACCTCTGGTCTGTGGTTTTGGCACGCATTTGCCAGAGTGAGCTCTGCCTGCTTTTCCCACCTTGAGTTTTTATCTCTACTCACCAAGAATTCCCGAACAGCCAGAGCCAGCATAGCATTGCCACTGTTGTGCTTTTTCACCCAGTTGTTTTTGTTGGTTTCCTGCTGTTACACACAGGGGATGAAGTATCCACCCACCACTTCCAGCAGTTCCAGGGAGTAGAGTAACTCTGCTTGTCCCTCCACCTTTTGTACTCTGCAGAAAATGATCCAATCACACGTTTAGATGCTTGAACACCTCTTTGCTTTCCCTGTGTTTGCCCGGATGCGAGATCCAAACCCTGAGTGCTTGCAGCAGTGAGCAGGGATGTATTTCCCGGTATCCGCAGCAAAGGTGAGGGATTGAAACCGGAGACCCGAACGCGCTCGTGGCTCTCCTTGTGCTCCTCAGCCTTGGGGGTCACTTCGGAATTTGTAGCGCTTTGCCCACCTCTGGCTCGATGCCGAGGGGCCGGGGGGTGCCGGGGGCGGTGGGTGCCCGCTCCCCTCCGGTGGTCGCTAGATGTCAGCACGGGACCGCCAGCCCGGCCCCGGGGACGCGACGGAGCCCGGCACGACAGAGCCGGCAGGGACAGACACATCCCAACAAACCCGGCAGGGACAGACACATCCCAACAAACCCGGCAGGGACAGACACATCCCAACAAACCCGGCAGGGACAGACACATCCCAACAAACCCGGCAGGGACAGACACATCCCAACAAACCCGGCAGGGACAGACACATCCCAACAAACCCGGCAGGGACAGACACATCCCAACAAACCCGGCAGGGACAGACACATCCCAACAAACCCGGCAGGGACAGACACATCCCAACAAACCCGGCAGGGACAGACACATCCCAACAAACCCGGCAGGGACAGACACATCCCAACAAACCCGGCAGGGACAGACACATCCCAACAAACCCGGCAGGGACAGACACATCCCAACAAACCCGGCAGGGACAGACACATCCCAACAAACCCGGCAGGGACAGACACATCCCAACAAACCCGGCAGGGACAGACACATCCCAACAAACCCGGCAGGGACAGACACATCCCAACAAACCCGGCAGGGACAGACACATCCCAACAAACCCGGCAGGGACAGACACATCCCAACAAACCCGGCAGGGACAGACACATCCCAACAAACCCGGCAGGGACAGACACATCCCAACAAACCCGGCAGGGACAGACACATCCCAACAAACCCGGCAGGGNACATCCCAACAAACCCAGCAGGGACAAACCCGGCAGGGACAGACCCTGGCCCGACAGATCCGGCAGGGACAGACACATCCCAACAAACCCGCACTGCTCCCGGAGGGACACAGACCATCCTAACAAAAACCACACGACCAGAGAATATTGGTCTCTCTGAAACCTCCTCTCTTCTGATCTGTTCAAGAGATTTCGTTTGGTTCTACTTTTAGTATCCAGTTGGGGCTGACAAGGGTGGAGCTGTGTTTCTCACCATTGCCCCCTGCTCTTTTCTTATGGGAAAAAAATCCATCTGTGAGTTTGTCCCTCAATCAAAAAATGCTGTTATCCTGTTGAACAAGTTTTTAAATGGAAGTTGAAGTTTTGCAGCTAATATTCTTATACACTTCAATAATAGGTCCAACTCCCAAGGTCTTTACCTACACGATGGATAATGTGTAGCCCTGAGTAAAGGTTTTGGCTTTGTACCTTCATCCAATCTCATTCCACCCCTTTGGACTTTCAGGTAGTGGGCCCTGAAGTTGGGACGTCCACAGTTTGGTTCAGGTTTTAGAACTACAGCTGAAATTGAAGAAAATTCTTTTGATTATTTTCTCCTTCTCTTTGCATTAAAACTGAAACAAACTGTAGTCAAGTTCTTGCTGTAGTAACAGGTGCTGCAACCTCCAAATGTGCTTTTTTTTTCCTCTGGAAGGATGAGTGCAGTCTCCAAGAGACAGCTGAAGCTGGGATCTGTAGTCCTGGAGTAGCTCCAGCAGCAAAGGATGGGCCTTGGCAGCTGCTCCTGCTTTGCTCCCTGTGCATGGCTCAGCAGGGAGGGTTTCCCTTTGGAGACAGTTTTGCCTTGTCAAGCTGACACAACTGAATTTATGGAGCCACATGTAGGCAGTGTAGTAACCAAATCATTGATGCTGCCTATTATTTATAAAATGTGACTTGAAAGAGTCTTAGTGAAGGTATGGGTCCTGCCCTGAGGAACTTACAATACCTGTTATAATTACAGCAATTACAATCTGCTATTAATTATTAAATATTTACAACAAATTTTGAATATATAAAATACTGGGAGAAATAAATCCCACTTTAAAGTTGGCATAAATTCAACAACATGTGATAAATTTATTTCCTGCTGCATATGTCCATTTTTCCCCAAAGCACTTGGAAGAGATTTTATTTTTTGCCATGATCTTCCACCAGAGTCATTCCTTTCTTCTTTTTTTTTTCCCTTTTTTTTTTAATTGTTCATGTTTCAACATGTCAAAATCTAAATTCCTGTTTCTCAGTTTTCAGTGAGAAACCAGATTGAGTATTTTCAAAGATGCCCATTAAAAGCTGAAATTTGAGGGAGAAGTCCAGAGCAAATTATTCCATGTGCACTTTTTGGTAGCACATTAAACCTGAATGGATTTCAGATTCGTACAGGCTCCAAATGATTTCTCCCAGCTGTGTGTTTTGGAATTACATATAAAGCATCAAATCCTCCTGCTCTGTTCTGTAGCTGATGCACCTCCTAAGCTACCCTTCAGTGCTGAAATAACCCTTGAAAAACTGATGTGTTTAATAAACCATGCGAGAGCCTGTGTGAGAAGTGTTTGATTCTAATTTTCAGCCCACTTAGATGCACATGACATCCTGAGAAAGCTGGCAGTACTTGCAGCATGTCTTTACAATCAGAATTCCTGAAAGTTTGTAGCACCACTGATCCTTCTCATTGCAAGATCGTAACACGTTACCAAAGCAGTAAATAATTTTTAGCAGGGGACAATCTTGCTTTTAACATTTCCTCTACATCTTTCTGATGGGAATTACTTATGCCAGTGATGATATTCTGGTACTTCCTTCCATTTGTCTGTTATGACTTGGAGTGTGGGACTGGCTCCAGAGATGAGAAGTCACGCTGTGCTCGCTTGCATTTGAAAGTCACAGTGGATATAGAGAGTGTCACCGTGAATATATAGAGTGATCTGTCCCAGGAGTAGCTAAGTGGTTCAATTCTCATAAAACAATTCAGTTACTAAAATCAGTAATTGGTCTTCATGGTTGGATAAGCCCGATAAGGGGAGCAAAAGGAAGATGTGACCATATTGTAACATTCAAACACTGGAGGTGAGGTAAGAGAACATCAGTGAAAAGTACAATGGACAAACCTGCTGCACACTCTGAGGCCAGGCTCGGACAGAGCCAGTTTTATGTGCTCCAACAAGCTCCCAGATGTGCACTCACAGAGCAGGGAGCACTCACAGAGCCTCATCCAGGCAGCAGCTCTGCAAGCAGGGCTGAGGGTGAATGTGTCACTGCTCATCTCGGCTCTGCTGGCTCTGATGTGGAGAAGGAAGAGAGACAAGCTCGTCATTTCACGTTAGCACACCGCACACAGGGAGGTGATGGGAAGAGGACAACCCAACTCCGCTTTGGAGAAAAACAAACCACATTCTGGAAAAAGCCTCCTGTCACCGTAACACCCAGACTATTTACTACAGCAGATAATCTGCCAGGTGCATCTGCAGCAACTGGTTGCACCTGCCTGCAGGCAATATCCACCTGCTCACATCTATACACAGGATTCAGGATTCATCCTTTCCAAGCAGTTGAGGGCCCTGGAACAGGCACAGAGGCAAAGCCTAGAATGCCCTTATGCTATCTGTAAAACAAACCTTTGTGATATGAGGCAGTTTCCAAACTCTAGAAAAGAAAGAAATTGGGACTTCTTTCTGTTGCAACTAAAGTTTAGGCCCTTGTTGTCATCTTAATGCAGGAATATGGGACTAAACATCCTGATTGCCCTTCTCCATGGAGCTCCACCTTTGCCAGTGGTTGCCTCAGATCCTCCTCGAGGTTCCTCCATGGATCAGACACCACCAGTCACAGCGGTGATTCCTCCCACCCTGCAGGCCATGGCCTGGTTTGTTTCCTGTCCCAGTGTCACACTCTGTTGCTGGTACCCACAGCTGGGGAGGATGCAGAGTCCCTTCAGAGGAGAGCTAGGTCACCATGGATCTAATCTTTTCCTGGCACATGGAAGGAGGAACACTGTGAGCCCTTGAAGAAAATGGGAATAGACAGGGCCTTTGTCTTGAAAATCCCCCTGCACAACAAGTGCCTCCTCTGTCAACCCCACCTAAACCACCAGGACTGGATCTCAAGCACCGTGTGTGCCCTGGTGCTTCCCCCTGCTCCCAGCATCCAGGGGCAGTGCGTTAAACAGGTGATGCTCCAGGTCTGACAAGGGAAGGGAAGGGAAGGGAAGGGAAGGAA
>VZTB01012399.1:545972-614868 GCA_013397245.1 Thryothorus ludovicianus
CCGTTCTGCGCTCACTGCCCGCCCCCAGCCCGGGCGCAGCGCCGAGCGGAGCGGAGCGGAGCGGCGGGGCCGCCTCCTCCTCCTCCGCAGCGCCCAGGCAGCGGCGGCCGAGCGGGATCCCCGGCGATGGCTGAGCTCAAGTCGCTGGGCAGCGAGGCGTACCTGGCGCTGGCCCCGGGCTACGGGCCCTCGGCTTTCGCCTACGGGGCCGTGCGCGGGGGCACCGAGGGCCCGCGGGGCGCCTACGCGGGGGGCGGCGGGGCGGACTTCCACGCCGGGGCGATGGGCAAGTCAGCGGAGAGCAGCGGCGAGCAGAGCGGCGACGAGGAGGACGGCTTCGAGGCGGGCGTGAAGGGCGGCTCGGGCTTCGAGCGAGAGGGGAAGCTGAAGGGGGGAGCCCTGGGCAAGAAGCCCAAGGAGCAGCGCTCGCTGCGCCTCAGCATCAACGCGCGGGAGCGGCGGCGGATGCACGACCTGAACGACGCGCTGGACGGGCTGCGCTCCGTCATCCCCTACGCGCACAGCCCCTCGGTGCGGAAACTCTCCAAAATCGCCACGCTGCTCCTGGCCAAGAACTACATCCTCATGCAGGCGCAGGCCCTGGAGGAGATGCGGCGGCTGGTGGCCTACCTGAACCAGGGCCAGGCGCTGAGCGCCCCGCTGCCCGCCACCCTCAACCCCTTCGGACAGTCGCCCGTGTACCCCTTCGGCGGCGCGGCCGTGCCCGGCTGCCCCGAGAAATGCACTGCCTTCACAGGAGCCGCCTCCACCCTCTGCAAACACTGTAACGACAAGCCTTGACTTCTGCCTTCTTCGGGCTTTTCCTTTCTTTCTTTTTCTTTTTTTTCTTTTTTTTCTTTTTTTCTGGTTGGTTTGGTTTTTTTTTCTGTGCACTTTTCGTTCCACTGCCATCAACCCTGGCTTCCTTCCATCAGTTAAGTCTGGGTTTACTTTTTTGTTCTTCTCTTAAATACACCCCCCCTCCCCCATTTGGAAATATTTGGCAGTTCACGTGGACCCCCAAAACACCCACTTTCTACTTTATTTAGTTCCCCACTCACATGCAACTTCATCTGTAGAGTTATTTCCTTCCCAGCCTGTCAGTGGATTGTGAGCGTAATGTTGCTTTTCGCTTGCTCTGAGCTACAAAGTTTTTGAGCAGTTTTGAAACAGAACTATAGAAAAACAGTGAGGGAGAGAGATCTGGAAATGGAAAGCTCAGTGAATTTGCTTTGGCATGATCGACCTGTGTTAAAAATAGATCGAAAAGAGGGAGGGGAAGCAAAATCCAGCTGCAAACTATGCAATGTTTCAGAATCGTGGGCGGAGGGGGTTCTGTGTAGCCAGCTGGGGTTGGACTGCGCCCGCAATTCCAAATGGAAATCATTTGGTCAGAGCTCACGGGAGGGGGGAAGTCCAGTACTCTTGCTAAAACAATTGATGCTTCAAAGTAAGATGCTTTTTTTCTTTTCTCTCTTAAAAAAATTAACCCGTTCTTGGACTGAGAGGAACTTGTGATTGTATGCTAATGCTTGCTGTTTGCCTGTTTCTCAGCTTGGTTAAGTTTTCCGGATGATTTTCCAAAGTCGTTGCTCATCATGATAAACAAAGCAAAAGGTGACTTAACATATTTATATGTATTTATAATAAATAAAAGACATGAATAACCACTTTCTCTGTCATACATGTCTCTAAAACCAGCTGGCAGTCTCTGCAAAACCCCTGCTGGAGTCAGGTAAAGCAGAAATGGATGCAGCAGGACCAGCTGTGTGAACTTAGGGGAACGATCAGAATATTTGGAAAAAGCTTGTGGATATTCAGCTCCTTATCAGCGGGGATTTGCATTTTTCTTCCAGTTTCTCCTGAATCATGAGCACATAAAAAAAACGTTGCTTATGTCTGAGTCAAGCAGGGGTTTAGGTTGTGTATTCTGACATTTGCTGGGGAATGCTGTGCCCTGAAAGTGGTGTTTGTTTGACTGGGGTGATTGCAGCAGCGAGCTGAGCTGCATGGAAAACACGGCAGGGAAGGAAATCACTTAAAGACTCTGCTTATCCCTTTGGCTTGGTTTTCTGTTCTACCTACAGCCGGACCCTAGATCTACATCTGGGGCTTGGGCCACTTCATACCACGCCTGAACTAAGATCTCTTGCCAATATTGACTGTGTCCCTACGAGTCACAAAGCGCGTCTCTCGCTGGCTGAGTTTTTGCTGTCGCTTGCGTTGGTTTACTTTGGTTTTCTGGTTTATGTTGTTCAAAGCTTTGGTGCCTTGTATGCTTCACTAGTCATTATATAATAATAATAATAATAATAATAATAATAATAATAATAATTGAGGTGCATCCAGTGCTTTCTGTTCGGGTTGGAAATACCCACCCAATGTCAGAGCAACCACGTAAACTGGTACAGTCGCAGCCTCAGGGGCTCGAGCTGTCCGTGGCCATTTGTGTTAGGAGTGGGGTGTAACTATTTAGGGTTATTAAACCAATTTCCATGCCTGTCGTTAGTGTTATGCTAATTTGAAAAGGACTGCCATCCCTCCGAAGCGCTTGTCCATGGCACTTAATTTTAATTAATACATTTCCAAAAGACTTTTTGTGTTTGGAAAACGAAGTGTGTGATTAAGCCTTATTCATAAAGACATATGTTTAAAACTGGTTCCTGCTCATTTCCAATTTTATATCTTCATTTCTTTCCTGTAATTAAAAAAAGAAGGGAAAAAAAAAAAAAAAAAGAGAGTAGTTTTACAGAACAGTTAATCTCTTGTACCTTTTTCCGTAAAGGAAAATTTTGAAAATGCTCTTAAAGAATGTCTGATGAAGCGAAAGCCAACCAAAACCCCTACTGAAGCAAAAATGACAGGAAACTGCAGATCAGCAATGGTCACTTAAAATTTTGCAGACTGTGTTGTTGCTAGGAAATATTTGGAAAGAAAAAAAAAACATTTTAACAGAGAATCTTAATTTTTAAGTAGATGTATGTTACTTCTGATTAAAATTAGACAAGATTAAGAATATTTAAATGGAGATTAGCTTAACTGTTCATTTTTCACCAAAGCTAAATAGTTGGAGAATAAAGTATTTAACAGCTCAATATTTAATCTGAGTTTGGTTTAGTTCAAGACTTAGGGCTAAAAATAATGGAATTTGTAATTGCGTCTTTGTCAAATAATTATGGCCCAAAAAAGAAATCTTACTAATTTCAGAGCCTAAAAACTCCTCACAGTCTGAGACAAGCTATTTTTGGAATGATGGGTTTTAGTGCACTGGTTTTTTTAAATCTCTTGCTTTCATTTATATCAGTAAAAACTCACTCATATTATCAAAAGTACCTGGACTCCTAAAATTCTACCTTCTGAGAGTCCTTGAAATAGTCAGAAAGCTCTTCAAGAGCCCACTTGGAATTAAATGATATCAGGAGGATAAGTAAGGAATTTCAAATACAGAAGAAAAAACCTGCATTAAAATTTTTTTGAAAGGAAAAATAACAAGTTTGACTATTTAGGTGCTGTTAAAGGGCCAGGTAATAAAAACAAGTGCAGAACTTATCAAAGCAGTACCAAAGGCAACTAAACTTAAAGTACAACAGTTTCAATTCAAAAGAAAAAAGAAGCTGAATCATAAATTTTCCTGCAACAAACATTATTAAACTCAAACAAAGCTGACCGATTTCTCAGTTAATCTGGAAGTTGAGCTCTGTGAGGATTGCAGGATTTCAGCTGATGCTGAGGTGGAGCCCGTTCCGAGCGCTCTGCGTTTCCCGCGTCCACTCCGAGGTGATTTACTCTGTGCTGAGCTGCTGCTGAAACTGCCTCCAACTGAATGCACAATCCTTCTCAAAGATGATTTTGTTGGGATGGGATAAATGAGCAGCTGACCATTGCATTTGTGTGGGAAGCATCAGTGCTAACCCTGCAGATGTGTGTGGTTATCCTGAGGATGAAGTCCTGTACTTGTCATTTGTTTTTCCCTTTCTCTGGCATATTTTGCAAAACATGTAAGGTTTTAAGTGTCTGTTTCCATTTGGTGTTTCAGAGAGTATGAAGGGAGGACTTGAGAAAAACTGAAGATATTTTTTTTCCTCCTCAAATGTTCTTGTTATGATGCCTGCTCCTTTTTATTTTTTTTTCCAAGAAGGATTTATTGTATATGCTCAGATGGAAGTGAAATACAGATCATGTGTTCTAATGTACTTATTTTCCTGATTTGTTCATACTTGGAAGAAAACATAATGACAACTTTTAATTAAATATAATATATTGTTTTCTAACCTCACTTAGTTTTTCTTTGAACTCCAAGACTGAGCAGCAAGAAGTGTCAGAAAGAGGAAATGCTGCTTCGCTGCCTGTTGCGTTTTTTAACTTGTGTAATTCTTGTCACTAACCAAAATGAAGATTTCACTAACCAATATATATAATGTCACTAACAGAGGAGTGGAAACTGCTGTCAGCTTGCACTGCATCAGCCCAGGTTTAATATTATCAGTCTTGAGCCTGCAAGGTAAAACGCTCTTTAACCAAGTACAGGGAAGCAACAGGTTTGAAGATGGAGGGCCCAGAGGGCAGTTGTCTACCTCAGATACCAGTAAAAAGTTAAATCAGTTAGAGTGAGAATTATGAAGCTTTCCTTGTCCTTTGATCCATATCACTGATTTTGGGGCATTCTCTCACAATACCTGAATATTGCTGCAGGCTGAGCTTGTTTCCAAGACTTTAGAAAGCGATTGCTTACTGTTCTCAGATCACATATACATGTCTATAATTTCCATTTTATAAGAGCATTTGACATTTTTCAGTGTGAAATGAATGTAGGGCCCTGGTGCTGTTTTGAAAATTGGCAGAGTTGATGATATTGGTGACAGCAAGACAGGGCTTGGCGTTCCGGGGCACAGTGGTGACCCAACAATCCACCTTTAGGAGGCTTCAGAGGCCCAGAAAAATGTGTATAAGCTTTATGCCTATATTATATCAGCCTTGTAGCATGTGCAAGGTGTAGGGCACTGTGGATAAACCCCTCACCCAAAAGCTGTCGTGGCTTTTCAGCCTGAACCTGCTCCTCGGCAGCGAGAGTCGCGGCACGTCCCGCCGGGCTGAGTCCTCGCCAGTTCCCAGCCCAGTGTGCCACAGCTGGAATTATTTAATTTAAAATTTAGGAGAACAAAAGCAAGCATCCCGTGTTTCACTTCCACAGCATCGTGCTCATCAAGCGTGTTCCTTGAGTGGACCCATGGAAACAAGAGGTCGGACACTGCATCGTTACTGAAATTTGTTTTGCCAGCGCTTGTTCCTTGCCATGTGAGTTATCAGCAGAGAAATCATTGCTTTGATCTGAATCATTGAAAATTCTTCTAAAGAATGCTAAAGTACACCAACCAATATTTTCAATTTTCAAAACTGCTTTCACATTGTTCTCTATTATTTGATAGAATTTTGATTAGTATTGCACAGTAGAGAAGTTGGGTGGGGGTTTGTTTTCACTAATCCTGATTAAGGCTAGAAAAGACTCTTGATTACAGTAATTTTAATAATGTAAATTTGTTTGTGATAGGTCTTTAGTCTTTAATCCCCTTTGGCATTCCATTCAAAGGGAGATGAAAATTTCAGGGATTTATAATATTTACATCAGTCATTCCATGAATGTATCTCAGGCGATTTTTCTCCTACCTGAAATAAAGAAATACCTAAATGGGTATGTAACATATTTTGTGATCAGATTAGAAGTACATTTGCATGTGGTTTTTGTGGGAAAATAGCTTAATATCGAGCACTTTCTCTTTACAATAAAGTATATGTGCATAAGAGGAAATTGAACCAATTACTGAAATTATATTACAATAATATATTTGAGATCATTGCCATTCTTTTAGATGTTTTGAAGTAGGATTTTCACCAAGGACTTTATATAATCTTTTCATAATCAAAATGCACATTAACTCTTTTAGCCATTACCCCAAATTCTTATTTCTATTTGTACATATGAATACATACAGTTTTAAAATTATCCATTTAATTTTTTAAGTACTCTTATCTTCACAATAGTAAAATTTGAGTTAATGTTTATTCCTGAAACACAGCAGTTTTGAGCATAACCTTCATATTTCTTTAAGGTCAAATAGATTAATCTTAAGTATTAGCATTACAATAAACTAATGTATGGAGATATTTAATCAGGTTAATTCAGGATGAAAATAAAGGTTTGTTTTTTGGGGTTTTTTGCTATGCTTAAGGCAGTGAAATTTGCAGAACAAAGACTTGAAGACAGCAAACCACAAGTACTTAAGGTCTTACAACATAGAGGAGGGGAGCGTGCTGCTTTTTGAACTCCTTGCCCTGGTGAAGCAGCTCAAATATATCTATATTAAAATTATTTAACAGCTTATTTTAATTTTTAAGTCTTCCAATTTATCAGTGATTCATGTTCATTAAAACCTGCTCCGTTAATGCCATTTATATTTGCTCAGCTCCTCTTCCCCCACACTAACATCGATGGTTTTTGTGTTTGCGTGTATCGACACGGAATTGCACCAGGAATGTAACCCAACCTTCCTCGGCTACCAATGGTGGGGAAAAAAAAAAACAAAACAAACCCTATCTGCTCTTTTGCCTTAAGTATTTCAAAGGGAAAAACATGGCTGAGCAAAAAAACATCACCCCAGTTTTTCCTCCAAGCCCACTTTTGTCTAAAGTAATGAGGCCATAGTCAGTTGGCTCCAAGGAGCGCCGTGATTTGGTGTGACGTACAGTGAATCATTGCAGATCCATTCGGACTGCATTCGTTATTTTAATGAGACACGGGCAAATCTGTTTTTTGGCCGCAAACCTTAAGATGCAAGCATAATGTGAAATGGTTGTTGATTGCCACAAGGCAACTGACATTATGGATTTTTATCGCCATCATTATGCACTTTAAAACTCCCCACATCCCAGGATATTTAGCCCCTTCCCTTCCCTCCCAAGAATGACAGGCAGGCCACAACGCTGACATTTAAAAGCTAAAAGCTCATCTATTTAATTTCTGGGCTTATTAAAACCTTACGTTGCATCCTCTGGTCTGCGCTTTTTTTTTTTTTTTCCCTCCTTTTTTTTTTTTTATTCACGCTTTCCCAGAGGAGGAGGAGGAAAACCCCCACCGCAGCGCGGTCACCCAAAAAAGGTCACATTCAGTTGGGCGACAGCAGCACTAGGTCCCCACCAGCCTCTGCTTGATGTAGTATAAGAAATGACAATGAGGCGGGCATATCTGTGCCCAAGCAGTAATCACAGTAATGGTGTTCATCAGAATTTACCAGTGCTGAACTTTTCCAGAGTCTGGAGTAATGCTTCCTCCTCGGTGCTACCAGTAAGGGATTTATTGTGCTTGTGTTTGCCTTCAAGCAAAGGGCACCCATTCGGTTGTGGAAGAAAACACTTTCAAAATTAGGTTGTGCTGGCAAATGTGCTCGTGTGTGTGGGCATGTTTGTCAGTGTAAAATGCATATGTTGATGCTTATGTGGAGTGTCTTCATGTGTGCCTGCATGAATGAATGTTCCTATAATTTATTTACCTTCTACGTCTTTTTTCTGACATTTTTTGGTTGCTTTACTGGCATGGTTTTAATATGTTTTCATGAAACTTTGCTCAGCATCATTTGGCTGTAGCACAGGAAGTGCCACTGCATGAAAACCACTGGTTTCCTGAAATATTGCTTTGGCTTGTTCAAGCCAACAAACCCATGAATAATATTTTTCATCCTTATATTTTATCCTTAATAAAAAGAAGTGATGTTTTGGGACAGTGCAGGGTGTTAGTTTCCCACTGTGCCACCAGCAGCTTTGCAGTGAACCAGCATACCTTTGCTTTCCCTGCTTCCCAAATGCATCCATCCTATTTTTATTGATTTGATGAAAGTAAATCTCATGTTTTGTGCTCTTCACACAGATGTCATGAAGAAATCCTTATGCCTTCCATTTGAGAACTACATTACCTTAAGTATTTTTTATCTCCTGGCAGCTTCAGTGTAAAGCAAACTCCCCAGCTGACAGCCATAGTGGGTGCACTCAGTGTTTACAGCAGAACTGAGGCTGTAGGGGAAAAAGATGAAAATCTCTCAAAATGTTAAAATGGCTGCTGACTTGGAGGCCTCTGGCTCAGTTTTACATCCTTTCCAATGTCCAAGAAAATACAATTTTACTTCTAACAAGTTTTCTCCCCTCGGCCTTTTCCCTCTCGTGCCTCAGTCGGTTTCCTGGAAGATTTGAGGACAGAAAACACTTTACTTACAGGAGCTCTATTACTCCTAACGGTCCCTGCTGCAATTGGATGTGGCACTGTATAGAATAATCTTGGTACTTGGAGATTTGCACGACACAGGAGAGCTCCTTCCTGTCTGGCTTGACTCCTCTTTCAGGTGCTTACTTGTAGCAGTCCACAAAAACTCCTTTTTTGGGGTAATCAGTGCACAAAGAGCACCTTCTCTCTGCTGTTTCTCTCCTGTGTAGGTTCTTGGGGTCTGTCTTATATTATATTTCACCCAAACCAAACCCAAAATTCCCTGTCAGCTGTGAGTTTTTCCTTTTCTTTTTGTTTTCAACAGCTTGTTGAAAGTCTCATCCTTGAAAATTCTCCCCCCTGTAAATGCTTCTGCCCTCGACGGGCTTCTGGTCCAGCCTGCAGACAGACTTGTTCCTATATAAATACATGATAAATTCATTTTTGACTGCATTGAGTGTGTGTGCCTGTAGATATTTACTTTGTTTTGTTTTTTAGAGTTAAATCCAATCTGGAAGCGGCATCTGATCATTTCAGTGAAATTCTGTTGCTTTCGACTTCCTTCTGCAGTTGCCTTGCCCTGAGGCACAGAAAAGATCAAGGCATGTGCCCGTGGACACACAGTGACTGGAGTGAGTGGCTCACCAGATTTGAATTTAGATGATCTGTGCTTCCTGCTTCCCTAGAAAAGGCACACACTGCTCTGCCTCCCCGGCAGCATCCGCGCTGACATTTTCCCTCTCCCTCCTCAGGCTCGGGGTCCCTGGGAAGATCAACCCTCTGTTGTGGCAGTGGTGTCACCCAAGTCACCTCCTGGTTCCTTCTGGAGCAGTGACAGCCAATTGGAAAGGAGGTGTAGCTGCATCTTGGCTATTTTCTAGCAGTCTCCTGCTGCTCTGGTAGCCTGAGGCAACTTGAACCTACCCTGGGGACCAGCCAGTCCCCAGCTGCTCCGGAGTGGAGAAGCAGAAAGGTGGCTTCAAGCCATCTTTGTTCTCCAATCCTCGTCTTGTGCCGAGCCCGGTCAAGTCATAGGGGAGAATCTGGGCCAGGGTTTATGAAATGCTTTGCTGCAGAAACTTGCCCTCGCTGCCAAATGCATCTTTCTGGTTCTCTGAGCTCCCATGTCCTGCCCTCCTCTTCCTGCCCTGCAAAGATTCCAGCCAGGATCCTGGCTCTGTGAAAGCACCAGTCTGTAATGTGAAGTGTCATCGCAGGGCTGTCCTCTGCTGCTTTCTCTGCCTCTCTGCCACTGCTTGAGCCACAGGCTCAGCCCCAGAGAGAGCCCTGCACAAAGCTGGCAACCCCAGGCAGGGAGCAGGGCTGCTACACAGCACGAGGAGGAGGTGCTAGCACTGGCTGAGCAACTCCTTGTTTTTCCTTTTGCAAAGAAAACAAACACTTCTAACAGGGATTTTTTTATCTGTGTAGTCACATCCCCCCTTAACCTCTGGTTTTGAACCAGACCCGGTGCACATCCGTAGTTCCTGTCCCAGTCTGACACCCAGATTTTGGAGTTAATCCATTTCTGACACTTTTTTTTTGCCCCACTATCACTCTCCCAGCTTCAGAGAATCTTCTCATTTTCAAATGAGACTGGTGCCAGCATAATGAAATTTTACTTTTTGAGATCAGCATTATTTGGGCAGATTCTGATACTTCATTTCTACTCCCTGGCTCTTGCTGTGATGTCCTGTGTAACATCTCAACGCACACACAGAGTTGTGCTGGCTGAAACACTTTTAATGACTGGGTCTAGTTGTCTGGAATAAAAATCCTATTTTTGTCTACCCAATGGTATTAATGGAACTGAAAACAAGGAGTGCTCCAGTTAAAAGGGGACAACCCAGGTGATGAAGCTAAGGCATGGAAAAAATTTTATTGAGGCCAGACTAAAAGGTGTGTCTCTGCTCATTTGCACTGGAGTGTCATTCCCATCAGATCCTGCAATGGAGTGGCACTCATTTTTTTACTTTTAAATAGTCTAAAAATTTCTGAAAGCTCTAGGGGCTATGGGCTGGGGTTTTGTTGGGACTTGGCCAGCACAAAGTGTCTCATCCTGGCAGTGATGTGAGGGGTATCTGCTCAGGCAGGAATGGTCCAGAACCAATCCCATCATGGCCAAGGCTGATATTTATTTCGTCACAAATTCTGATGACTCTCCAATGACTTTCAGCTGATTTGCTGCACTGACCTATGATTCATTCACCACATTATTCCAGCTGCTGGCCTGAAATGCTCTCTTTGAGTTCGAACTGAAGTTTATTTGGATCTCAATTTCCATTGAGATATGGTTTTACCCCAAGTTTGTGGTTTCGTTTGGTCCAGCTGTTAAAATTCAGGAGCAGCATAACCCAAATTTGGAGACAGAGGATGGTGGAGTTTAAGCCAGATACAAAAACCCTCCAACACAGCAGACACTGATTTTGAGGTAAAGACATTAATAACTTGGGGTGGGATTGGAGAAGCTCATTTCACATAAACTTGGTCATCACAATTCAGAAATCTTGATTTCTAATGTCTATCTAAACAGCCATGTACAGAGCAGACAAAGTGTCTTCATTCATTCAGGAGCTGAAAAGTGGAAATTACATGTCTTTCCTCTTCATTTTCTCTGAGAAAATCTTTTCACTAATTTATGGAGTAGTTAATCTGGTTTCGCACGTGTGTGGGTAAATGAGCATGTCATGTGTCTTCATGTGCAGGAGAAAAAAATTATTTCCTGATGGCAAGATAATAGAAACATATTGGGGGTGAGAGAAGGGTTTCATTAGAAAACCACAGCTTCACGAGTACAATCCTTGCATATGAATCATGACTCATCTGCTCCAGAATGGAAAAAAAAAAAAAAAAAGGAGAAAAAAAGAATCACTGGGAGTCAGATTATTGTACCTAACTCAACATCTAAAAGTCAGACAACTAATTAAGCCTGGGCTGTCTCCGTCCTGAGGAATAATAGATAACAGCTTCCCAAGGGTAATTCATGTCACTGTAGAATAGGTGGACAAGTTGCCTTCTGGGGATGCTTATCTCTTGGCATTGACTGCAGAAGCTTCACAGATAGCTCAGAATGGATGCCTGGTTTTCAGGGGAAGGAACACAGTGAGAGGAGCCCCTGCCTTACAGCCTAGTGCTAGAATTAGGACTTGAAATGAAAGCTTAAAAGGTCGTGGTTTCCTAGCAGTTAGAATAATCTGTCCCCAATAAGAAGCAGCCCATCAGCAGCCAGAATAACCCAGGGCAATGTGAAATTAAAAGCAGTTTTCATTAAGGTTGCCAAGGGAAAATGTTTGTATCTGTGGGAGGCAAGTCTGGTCACTAAATAATATGGGATGATAACAACAAAGGAGATAAATGAATAGGGGCA
This sequence comes from Thryothorus ludovicianus, assembly GCA_013397245.1. Classification (NCBI taxonomy): domain Eukaryota; kingdom Metazoa; phylum Chordata; class Aves; order Passeriformes; family Certhiidae; genus Thryothorus; species Thryothorus ludovicianus. The sequence continues at coordinate 557,588 of VZTB01012399.1, forward strand.
CATGGAGTGAATTCTGCTGACAAATCTCAGAGTTAAGCTCTGAAAGTTGAAGGTTGTAGACAGTGTCTGCCTCTGGGACTTGGAGTGCTCAGCCAGGTCAGAGCCTCTCTCAGAGACCCATTAGAAAGAGCTATTGAGTCACAGAGCCCTGGAATAGTTTAGGCTGGAAAAGCCCTCTAGGATCATCACCCAACTGCTAACCCAGCACTGCCAAGCCCACCACTAAACTGTGTGCACAGTTACCACATTTTTAAATCCTTCCAGGGGTGCTGACTCCACCACCACTTGGACAGCCCTTTCTGTGAGGAAGTTTTCCTGTTCCCCAATGTAAACCTCCCCTGGCACAACTTGAGGCTGTTTCTTCTTGTCGTATCACTCGTTACTTGGGAGAAGAGACTGACCCCCAGGCAAACTGAATTTATCACAAGATATTTGAGGGAGGTTAAATTTGTACTTTTCTGTTGCCCAGGAGCTGTGAGCTGAACATGGTTGATGTTATTTGCTGTAAGAAGATGATGCTCAGACACACTGCAGAAATCAGCCAGAATGAATGGAGCAAAAATTCCCAATTCCAGAGCTATAAACTGGGGGAAAAGCAGTGCACATCCAAGATGGCATTTTGCACCTGAGAACACAGCAAACAGTGGTGCATTTCTGAAATGCATAGTGTGCACTTCCCTCTGACTAATGCCATGTGAAAGTGGCCTGATGCAGCGTGTTATTTGTCCTGATGTATTCTGGAGCTTCTATGAACAAATGTTAAGGAGGCTGTGAAGCTGTCACACTTTGTAGAGGCTCCTCAAAGGTTGTAGGTTTAGTAACTACAATTCTAAAATGCAATCGTGTTTTTAAAGCTTTTCTTTTCCCTGGGTGGAGCCTTCACAGACATCCAGGAGGTTTTTTTAATTGATGTCCATAACTCTTCCATGGTTAAAGCAGGGCAGCAGAGAGGGCACTGAACTGCAGTTGCACTGTGATTTACTGCCACGGTTTGACAACAGTATTCCATACATATCCGCTGGAAAATGCTCTTAATTTTCCCTCAAACACAGCAAGTCTGCCATCCGAGATATCTACAAATTCTGAAATTCAGTGATGGAGCGAGGGCGGAGAGAGTCATTGCATTTAACCCGTGACTGCCCCATTTTTCATCCTCACAAGGACATTAAACACAGGAAAACGAGTCCTGGTGGAAGCCTGTGTCTCCCTGAAGTGGGCAAATGATAGGTTAAGAGAAAGCAAATGAAAGGTAAGATTAATAGCATTTATCATGGCAGATAGACTAGCAGTTTGCTAATTAAAGATGTTAGAACATAGAAGCAGCCAAGGATCAGTGGCTTTTAATGAGGATGTTGTAGGGTGATTTAGGTCTAATTTTCTGCTTAATAAGGCTGGTTTAAAAAGTAATTTTGTTGGGATGTGACTCTCCTAAACCTGTTCATTATCAGTGATGGGACTTCACTTCAACACTCCAGGAAATGTTGTGTTTAATTAATATTGTGTCGGCAAGTGGATATGCTGACAGATGAGAAAAAAATTGATGAAGAACTTTCAAGGACATTGACTTCATTACACAGCTTCATTATAGCCTGAATAACTGGCTAAATATGTCACTGGAAAGATAATGTGCCACTTCTAACTCTTTTCTGTGTTTTTGTTCATGTAAGTAAGCAGAGGATTTCTTTCAAAATAGCTACAATTGAAAAAACACCCCATCAAGGACTCAGATCTGCATTTTCTCATTGCTTCATTCTCTTTATGAGATTTCTAACTGATGGTGGAGATATAAAGCAAAATACTGAGGATTATTTATATTAACTCATCAACCATGGGCAGAATGTGATGTTAGTAAGTGACATTCTTCACCATTGGGTAATTTTCCACAGTGTCCCTGAGAAAGGAGTAGAAATTAATTTAGAAGATTTTTATTTCTCTGCACAAAACAGCATCCTGAGGTATAGTGATGGATTGATCAGTGCCTATATATATAAATTTGGTACCTGGGTGGGATCTCAAATGAATCTTTTCACTCAGAATTAAAGCAATACAATCCTTATTTCCCACCAAGGAACACCAATTTTAGCTCTGATTAGTGGATAGTGTATTCATATCCTGAACTGGCAGCCAATGCTTCTGCAGCATCCTTTAACTCTTCGCTTATTTTCTTTGCAGACTCACTTTTCCTTTGGCTAAGGTTAAGCCATGAGAAAATCATCCTATGAAACAACAACAACAACAAAAAAAGACATTCTATTAATTCAATTAATTTTTGGCCACTGTAGTAGTTCACAGTAGTTTGCAGAGCATCTTCCATTACCTCACTGAACTTTCAACTAGAAAAGAAAGCAAAAATAATCAGTTTCACACTAAATTACGTGACCTAAGTGTGACCTCAGAGACGTTGGGTTGGGGTCCTCTGATCTGTTTTATAAGACTTTTTGTAGGAAGGAGAAAAAGCTACAAGCCTGACCTCATAAACAGGAGTTGGGAGAGGAAAAGGAAAGTATTGAGCACAGGGTCTGGAGCAGTGTTTAGCTGGAGGTTACAGAAAAACATCCTAAAGGTCTGTTATTCTCTTCCTAGTGAAAAACAGGTCCAGCAGCAAACCATTGACTTTTCCTGGGTTTCAGTTGCCTCTTCTTTGAGAAATGAGACTGTTAAAGAAGAGAAGGGAAAACAACCAAAGATCAACCCAAGCAAAAGAAGAAAAAACTGTTTTCAATCTCAGTCATGAGGGCTATTAGCCAAGAGAAGAGGCCCAGGCAGGGGAAGGAGAAGAGACGCTGACTGGAGGCGACAGCTGGAGTTTATCGGATGCGTCAGTTCTCTTTAACACCTCCATTTGGTGGCTGCTGTCACCTTCACATGAGGGCTTTTACAGGATGGGATTCAGCAAAGCATTCTGCCATGTCAGCCCCGTTACACACCCCGAGCTTTGTCCCCATCCCAGGATTTGTGTTTCCCCTTTGCCATCGCTGCGGGAGAACCCCGCTCTGTGTCCTTGTGCCAGGGGTGGCACTGGGCCCTCCCCCAGCACCTCAGAGCTCTGCCCACGTGCCAGCACCCATTAATAATGACTCACTATTTCCTTACCCTCAGTAAAAGGAAGGCAAAGCTCAGCCCAACTGTTCCATGAGAGAGGAGCTGGCAGCATCCTGTCATCACTGCAGAGCTGAACCTCCAGCACCTTCTGCCTGCAGAAACTCAGGGAGATGTCCTGGGGCTGGAAAAGAGGAAAGGACCAACCAAAGCCACCATCCTCTTCCCCCAGATGGCTCTGTTGGCACCTGCATAATGGCCTCCCTAATGGGTAATTGCAGGATTAGAACCTCGGGGTTTAAATTTCACAGGGGGACATCTGCCAGTGGAGCACAGCACTGCCTGGCAGTGCAATGGTGATCTGAGACACTCTGTGGATCAGCCCGTGGGAGAGAAGGTGCCTGGGGGATGGAGCACTGGCTGAGCCTGTTAAATGTGAATTTGGTTGGATATGTGGCATCCTAAGTAAAATTTCACTCACGTGGGATTTTTTCCTTTGGTTTTTCAATGGTTGGACAGCCAGAAATATCACAAGGACTGAATTTAAAATAACATTCTTCCTTACCTTGGTCCATGGAGGGATGTGTCTTACCTGTTTATCTGCATTTAATTGCATTGGTTGTGTATTAGAGCCAAATATCTGCCTCCTTCCACTTCTGGTTGCCTGATGCCTGTTGCAGTCAGAAAGAAGCAGAAATTTTCTTGGAAACAAATTATTTACAGCGGGGCATATTATTCCCTGACTGGCACAGCTAAGAAGTAAATGCAGAAGTTTTTCAGAGCCTGTTAAGCTCAACTTGGGTTGCGATCCACTGGAAACCTTGACCATGTGGGCATGGATGAGGCTGAAGCTGTTTAAAATTGGGATGAATAAGTATGATGTGGGAATTGATTGAAACTTTTGCTTGGGACAGGAAGACCCAACTGTCTGAATGCTCCACAGTAGGCACCACATTCCAGTCTGGATGCAAGATTCCCACGTCAGGGACTCTTGGCTTCTGTCTGACAGGCAGGAAACTCAGGATTTTATTCTGTTTGGCTTTTCTTGTTCCTGAGATCAGTGCTTATTATTCCCTGGCCAAGGGCTAATTAATTCCTCTGCAGGGCAATTAAAACACATTTGTTGTGATCAGTTTTGCAGCACTGACAATGAGGTGACACAGAATGCAGCCCTGGCCAGGGAAAAGACACATTCCCGTTTGGCTTCTGATCTTGCTGCAAACAGAGCTGGATCCCCAGGGTGTGGGGCAGGTTCAGACTGAGCTCAGGCACCTGGAGGAGGCAGCCACATTTTTGGGGATGAGCTGCTCAGTTGATCCCTTCTCCTGCCCTGGGGTTGGCAGGAGGGAGCTTGGTTTAGTTACTGATCTCAGCTGTGGGGCAGAGACTGAGAAATCTCAACTGCTCTGCTGGACATTTACTGAACATTTAATGTCATCTCCAACACCCTGGTGGGCTGGTGTCACAGTGCCATCACACAGGGAGGAGCTGACACACCCAGGGACAGTGGAGGGGTAGGGCATCACCTCCTGAGTGGCTGGATGGTGTAGGTAGGAAAATTTGGAGGCAAAGGGTGGTAGAAACCCAGGTGTGTCAGCAGCACGTGCACTGGTTCTCAAGAGGAGACTTCTGCTCACTTGTGTGACTCCTGGATTATCTCAGCTGAGCATTCACCTCCAGGGCTGGAGCAGAGAGTCCTTCAGCACACGCTGTATAAATATTCAGATGAACTTTTGAAACCAAAGTGCCATTAGAAATTTGGCTCTTTGCAGTCTGTTGTATAATCCATTACAATGCACAATTATGTAATTGTCAGTTATCCAAGAGTTTAGTGTTTTGCAACATGCCAAAATCTAAAGTGTGTTCTTATTAACGTTCCAAATGTGCTTAAGTGTTTGGTAAATACTGGAAGATGCATTTCTTGCCCTAGAGAACATACAGTCTGAAAAATTAATATTGATTCTAGACAAATCAATGTTTGCTTACTAAAATCACGTGCTGAATACTTTATAAGCACCCACCCAGCTGCAGGGATGTTGCAAGCTCTGTCTCCCTCTGATGCCATAAACACAGCCCGAGTCTGTATTCAAGGCTTCACCTCACCATGCAGCTTTAAAATTGCGGCAATAATGTCATTTAACAACATCTCCCATCAGGAAGAGTGAAGGCATAAAAATTCAGACTTTTTTCTGCAGATCCCCAGTGGGTTTCTTTTAGGCAAGGCCCGTGTACATTAATACAAATCATATTTTATGTTACTCACAGGACATAGAGATAATCAGAAAGCTATCTTCATAAACAGAGGGTTATTCATAATCCCTCACATGGCATTTCAATTATCAGTCTGATGACGATGTGACATTATGGATGAGGTTGTGATTAAATTTTCTTGTGTAATGACCCTAAGTAAATCTTTGCAATTTTCATTTTGCAGAGATTTAATATAGATTGGTGGCCTGTTGTTTGGCCCCTGTTTAATCCAAAATCGCTCATTAAATTGGGACCAGTAAACATCTGATGATTGCATTTCATGGACTCAGCTATGAATTTAACATATTAAATCTACATTCCAGATGGATATAAGCATCTGTTCTCATTATGGTTATTGGTGTTAATCTGAAACTCTGACCTGTTTCCCCTAACATCACTCATATTAAATTCCATCCCAAATTCTAACATATACTGGCATGAAGGCAGGAGATAACTAAAATACCTTCACGTGCACATAATCCAGTGAAAGATGAGCAGCAGAAATTAGGGGACAAATGACATGAACTTCTTGTTCTCAGAAGGTGGCTTTCACTGCTGCAGGATGTAAAACAACTGCTTTTGTTTTCCAGTATTGAAAAAAACCCCGAAAAACCCTAGTAGTCAATTCTATTTGACCATGTACTTGCTAATCACTGGGCTTGAGCTGTATCCTTTACAGAGCAGCACAGCCCTAATTTGCAAATCTGATTTGTCACTAAATCTCGTCAGAGTTTGACCCAGCATCTTGCAGGCACTTGCCTGGCAGTAGCCAGGCTCCTCTGCTCCAGAAACACTCAGCTCAAAGTCAAATTAATCGGTGACTTCCAAAGACCATTAGGAAGAAGATATGTGTTCCAGGGCTGCTGAGAGCTTCTCCACACTGCATGATTCATGTTTATTGCAGCCAGGGCATTTATTTATTAGATTGCTCAGTGTAATGGGAAATTTAAAATGACACACATTGTATTACAGGGAGGCTTAGCAAAATATTATCTCCCTGTTATTGTAAATCAAACAATTCTCAATGTCAGCACGGATCACCTTTGCTCAGCAGAAGTTTCTCCAGAGGGTTTGTATAGTTCCTTGGATATATTTTTTTGCTTTAATTTCAGGAAACATGCCCTCTTCCCAAGCTGATGTGTGAGACAGGCTGCACAGCTCAGTGCTGGGTTGGGATCCCAGCTGTAATTCCAGGTTTACCTGGGACTTCACACCCAGGTCCTGTGCCTAAAGGATCAAACAATTCAGCCCCATGGTATAAAGATTAGTCAGAAGGGTGGATATAGTTTTTGCCTTGAAAAGGAGAAAAACAGTCAATATTTCAAAAGAGAAGAAGTCGATTTGTTGTACCAATCTTGTACCAAAAGGCACGACCCCCCCACCACCTCATTAGCCTATTCCCTGGGGTTTTCCTGGCTTGTTAGGGCAGGAGAAATCCATCCTCTGGGGTGGTGGGAGAGGGAAAAACAGCCAAGAAAACTGCAAGAACCAGGAAAGTCTGTCTGTATTCTAGCAAAGCTGGGCTGGAGCCAAAAATCAGAGTTAAGCCCTCACTGGGGTTTGCCCTCCTGCAGCACCACACAGACCATGAGTGGGTATGGCAGGAAAAAGCCTTAGGGGAGAGCTTTGGGGGATTTAAGCATCAGACATTCACTGCCATATAGAAACACTGTCCCTGAAGGACAAAGTGTTGGAAAAAGAACCAAAGCTGTGGTTATTGGTTGAGAAGTGAGATGCAACATTTCCTGATGGCTCCACCAGGCAGCCACTTGTCTGTAAAATTTCCCTGTGATTTTAACAGGTTGAAAAGTGCAGAAACTCAGTGCTTTATTTCCAATATGGACTGAAGTTTGTACGTAAGGGAAAAGGGGATTTAAGTATGTACTATGTATTAGAGAGTGCATCATCTCCACACAGGAAACTGGCATTGGACTCATGTACCCATTTTGTGATTGGAAAAAAATCTGATCTCTGAAATACTGGCTCAAAGACCACGGAACAGAACAGGGGGAGGGGGAAAAACTGCAGTGTCCAATGGGTGAAAACACCCGCCAAGGTGTGTATTTACTACCACCAGTGTTTGTAACAGAAGGACAAAAAACACCCCATCCCTGTCATTAGTAATTAAGGCTGCATCACTCAGGGCAGAGCGCGTGTGAGTGCAATGAGGCCAATTAGCACTCAAGTGCTGTCTGACTTAGGGATTTTGGTGCAGGCAGCACAGCAGAGGGGCTCAGCAGCCAGGCTGGGTGCATTTCAGTCCAAGCAGTTTGACCTGGGCAGCTGCTGGTGTTGGGATGGCAGCAGTGGGTGCCCGAGTGCAGAGTGAGGAGATGCTGCCTCAAATGATCAACACAAAACAAATTTTTCTCCATAAAATGTGATTTTTATATGCAGGTGCTGTTGTACCTGATTTTTGCCAGGTTGATCTCAGAATGAATTGGCAGCAGAAGTTGGGGTGTGTAGGCACCACCAGGAGCCACCAGCTCAGCAGCTTGGGGAGTGGGGAGAGGTCAAGGAAAGGGGTCCTGGAGGAGCTTCTCTGGCAGAGAGGATTACAGCAAATGCTGTTTGTTTGGGTCATTCCCGTGGAAGATGTTCCTGCCCATGGCAGGGGTTGGGAACCACTTGTACTCTGAGGTTCACTTCCAACCTGAGCCATTCCATGATTCTGTGATGTGATTCCATTTGCTGGTGCTTCCTCACTGGCTGCAGCCCACAGGAGCAGACACAGAGTGGGAGACAACCAGCAAGAGATTCCACAGCCCAACTGTGGAACAAGCAGGCCTAGAGAAAGCCAGAATTAAAAATACCCTCCCTAAGAACTGATCACACCATTTTAAGCAGATCAAGAATCTATCTATGCCAGAGAAGGCTCTCCTCAAAACGAGGATTTTTAAGAGCGGACAGCGCTGAATGCTGATTTCGGGGAGCTGCGGCGCAGCTCCCAGCACAACAGACCAAAGATTTTAATTGCTTGTTAACTACCATTGTGGCACACGAGCTAGCAAAGCTGAAGCCGTCTGACATAAATCACATGTCCCAGCCCAATAAATCTCCTCTCCAAGTGACAGCTTTGCAGACAGCAGCGGGCGCGAGCGGCCGGTGCCCAGCCCCGCGCGTGCAGCCGCCGCCTGGAAGCGGTGACAGATCTGTTGAGACCAAAACACTTGGCACTCTGCTAATGTCTGTCATTATGGTGATTGATACAGCCCCTCTATCACACTCTGCAGTTGTCTACATTTCCAAAGCTTTATTAAATTACGGCGTCCCCCAACTGTTATCCGGCATCAGTACGAGGAAATGACCAGGAGCAGTCAGGGACAAGTGGAGGTTTTTGAGCTCTGAGGAGCTGGGGAGGTGAAAGGGGTGAAAGCAGAGGGTTTGCTGCCCTTTCTCTGGAGGCTGAAAAGCTGAGGACAAGGTTGCCTTTATGCCTAAGGACAGGAGCTGACGCTGTCCCCACGCTGAGCAGTGGAAGGGTTGCTGCTGCTGATAAAAGAAACAGGTTATTCTACCACTTAAATCCTGGCAGGACCAAGGGACTTGCTGCTGCCTTCAACGTGTAATAATTATCAAGGTTGAAGGATTTATTTTGCGAGCCCTGGTGCTCTCGGGGCCAGGGTTATCTTAATGGCTCTGCTGCAAGTGTTCCCCTTGACCTACCTTCAGTGCCAGCCCCAGGAACAGGTGCCATTAGAATATATTCCACCCTACTGAAAGTCCTGTCTTCGTGGAGACTTTAGGAGGAAGAATATACAGATATATTGTTTCTATAAATCCCCTGATATTATCTTTTATCGGTAGTAATAAATGTCCATATTAATTAACTTAATGGTTTTAACTGCAGTAATGACTTTGTATTAAACTAGTGAGCTTTCATGTTCCACATAAAAGCTGCAATATTAAAACTCATCTACAGTATTTTTTTTCCAACTTCTATTGTGCTGAAACAAAGCAAACCCATTGCTGGAATATTCCAGCCATCAAGGCCAGCAGATGAATCAACCTTGGTGTAAATTATATTCATTTTTAAATGGAAGTATATTCAAATATGGAAGGTTTTTGAGAAAGACACGGATAAAACACAAAAACAGGCCAGTCACTTTTCCCTTTTTTTTTTCTGTATTTTGCTAATAAACAAGTGAATCTGGTACTCAGTCTTTCATCTGTTGCTGTGAACATTCTGTGTGTTCCCATAAATATTTGAGAAAAATTTGTTGGTTTTTGCAATCATTTTGAAATACATGTCAGTGCCAGAGCCAAAGCCAGAGGAGGTGTTGGATACCAGTAAGGGAGCAGGAAATACTGTTTGTGGTGAGAGCAGCAAGAAAATATCAAAGAAATATCTTCAAAATTTCCTTTGCATTCTCCAGGCTGAAACTTCTTTATATTATATATGAACTCATGCAACTGGAAAGGTGGAAAATGGGGATTATCTGGAGCCAGGGAAGCGGTGCAGGAAAAAAAAAAAAGCTTATCTCCATAAATTGACATCTGTGAACAGTTTTTCCTGGTTCTACCAGGGCTGTGTCTGAGCCAATTTACTCACTGGTTTTCTGTGAATTTAAACCAGCACGACTGTCTTCACCATCTGTGTGAACTGGCTCCATTTTACAACTGACTCCTGCAGTGCTTTTCCCAGCTCTAAAATGCTTGGGCAGATGTGTTTGCTCACAGCTCCTCAACCCTCCTGAGAAAGCCCATGACCCCTCCTGACATCCCAACACCACCCACACAATTCCTTCCAAGCCATTCGTTACCTGCAGCTGAAATTGCAGTTAAAACCTCTAAATTAGAGCATCTGAACACTCAGAAAGTGCTGCTTTCCACAGGTAGTTTATCTCCTGCATTCCATTTGGGAGATAAAGAGGGGGTGCCTCAGAGGGAGAGATGCACAAATGGAACCCAACATCCCTCCACAAGGACTTCCTTCATGTCTGAGTTGCACTGGAGGACAACTGAGGCTGTGCATAACAGGATTGGATTTGCACTATAACAGCAATGGATCTTTGCAAATTAACAATTTCACCCTAAACTCTTCATGCTTTCAAATAAAAGCCCATTGCTGGCACAAGCTGGTTAAAACAGAAGTGGAAGCCAAGCCCTCAACCAGGGCACAGTGAAAGCTTTCTAGTCTGGTCCGTAATCCCAAATTCTAAAAAGTTCAAATTAATCTCTAAATTCTCCAAGAAAAAATTCTTGGATTCTACAGGCCCTTACAAGCAACAAAGTGAAGTAAGAAGCAGCTGCCAGCCCTTTGCATGGCCACCAAAAATCAGATCTTGCTCCTCCTGCTCTCACCACTGAGCCAAGCTGCTCTCCTTGTCAAGGACTTCCTCATGGAATTTAGGCTCAGCAAATCCCAACCATTATGAGTGGGGAGAGTACTCACCAGTGAGCTTATGGTGCAGCAAGGAATGAGGATTCCTTGGCTGCTGGTGATGGGTTTGAGGTTCCTGAGCAGCTTCAAGCCAGCCCCAGAGCATCTTCCTGAGTTCAGGCTCCTGATAACTTCTTTAGGTCTTTGTACCTTTGGATGCCAGGAGCTGCAGCCGTGGTTGCAGCCTTTGGCAAACCTGAGCCCTGGTGGGGCTCTGCAGCCTGGGGCAGTGGAGCTGTGCTGGGGGACACGCCAGAGCCTCTCCTGATGGCTCCCTCTGGGAGTGCTGGTTATCCTGCAAGCTTTATGTAAATATTTTTAAGTGGCACATCTGTCTGAATTACCACCATGCCCTCCTGGATTGCTAATTGTAGGTTTTAATTCAGCTCCCACGACCAGTTTACATAAATTAGGGAGCTGGCAGTAAGCAAGCTTTGAGGAGACGGGATGTGGATTTAGTGAGGATTGATTTTTTTTCTCTCTGAAATGCTTCTCCTCACTATCTAGTGCCTCTTCCCTTAGCTTGAATCATCCTGGGAGAAAAACAGAGTAATTCAGCTCAGCCTGTGGAAGGGACATAGAACAGCTTTGTCTTCACCCTGCTGCCAGCATGCCCAGCTCACACCACTGGTCTAATTGACTTTAATTGGCTACAGAAAAAGAAAAGGACTTGGCATTTAATTTCTGTGTCACAGCCCCCTGGCAGGAGCCAGAGCCAGTGCAGCTTGGCATGGCTGTGCTGGCTCAGCGAGGGGAGGCTGACACGAGCACGGAAGGTGTGATCCCCAGGAGATCCATGCTGCATCCAGGATGTGCCAACCTACAGGTTGTTTGTTGTGACAGGTAGGAGAATTATAAAAGAAAGGCCTCATAAAATCAGGCCTTGTTTTGTTTAATTAATAGGGGGCTCGTCACTCCTAAGTGCAGTTAAGTAGTTTGCAAGTTGCCATGTGAAAACAATCTTGGGAATGAGAGTTTGTTAACAAAACAGATTATTCCTGGGTGAAAAACTACAGGACCTGCAATCAACAAGAAATCTGTCTCATGGGAATCAGTGAATAAAATATGTAAACTAACCAGGAATACAGAGATATGATGGACAAGTCAAATACCTTTTACAAACCAATAGATTAATTGGCAAGAATATGATTAACCAATTGGAGTCCAATGAAAACTGCATAAAAATGGTTTATGTGAATAAAGAATTGGCTTTTCCTGCATGAAGAAACTGAGTCCTGTCTGCTTATTAGTGCAACAGGTTGTTGATGAAAGTCTTCCAGCCCTTTCTCAGCTGCACAGGCTCCAGGGCTGGCGTGCCCAAGCCAGCCCTGGCAGTCAAATAATGCCCAACAAAGTGTTTCAATCCCTCTGCCAAAGGACTGGGACTGTCCACAAAGGCTTTAAACTCACCATTTGTTCTCCTGGCTCTCACCAGTGCTGGCTGCATTATCACTCCCTCATGCACGTTCTTGATGTGGCAAACCTGAAATTCAAGAATTTTTTCCCCCTTTCCAGCATTCATCAAGGTGGACATGCCTAAATTAATTTATTTAATGCAAGGAGAGGCTGCTGCCTGCTTGGAAGGAGAAGTTGACTCAACAGAGAAGTTTGAGAGGGATCTGGAAATATCTCTCCTTGAAGCCAAAATCTTAAATGTTTTCTAGCCAGATTTCATCAGGGACCATCATCAACAACCTGTGATTTGAATGTTGCCAGCCCCTGTGAGGTACCACACCCCTGGGGTGGATGAAAACTCTGCTTCATCATAGCCTTGTTCACAAGGAAAATACCCAAGTCCTTCTATTAAATGACAGCTGAGCTCTTATGTCTTGTGGAGAAATGGCCTTTGAGTACAAATCAGAGCCCAAAATACAAGCAATGATTAGAGCACATGGTTGAAGAGAAGCCATCTGATCAAGTGTCTACCAGAGCACACAGAGAGCTCATGAGCTGTGATTTCACACTGAGTTCCCAGTTTGCATCTTAGGGAGTTTAAACTTCAAACAGAGATTAATCAAGCAGGTCAGGACTCACTTTCTCCAGACTCTGGCCTTAGGACTGTGATGCCTTCAGCTGATATGCTTATCCATGTCATCCCCTGTCTCCTGCCTGAAATTAATGTGGTCAAGAGCCATTTTCCTGCTGTCACATCCTCCTGTCCTCCCAAGCAATCATGCATTTAACACCACAACTACTGACACAACTGATGCAGCCCTTTAACCATCAAGACACACAGGATTTGACCCAAAGCCTGTCAAATGTCCCTTGCATGGATAGAAGCTGTCCTACAACTGCAGACAGGAAATTCAGTCTCCTTTGGCAGCTTCAATTTGATACTGCTCCCTTCAAGCAGCAGCAAACATGCATTGTCTGCTGGGGGGGAAAGATCAGTGCTTTTCCAATAAATATGTGTATTCTCCAAGTGAATCAGAGAGGGTTTTTTACTGTTGTCTGCCTCTTGCATTCTTGAATCTCTCCTTTCTTCAGGTGTTTAACAGCTTTGGCACAAGACTGACAGACATACCCCCAGACGTGTTAGTAGAGATTCCTCCTTCTCAGTCAGGATGGATGTGCAGTCACCCCAACATGCACTAACACCAAGGTGCTGCACCTGTAAAAAGAAACCACTGCCACCTGGCATCTCCCACCACCAACACTGCAATAGCCACTGCCCCCTTAGGAGCAGCTTTGCAAGAGAGACAGAGAAACCAATGAACAAAACCCATCTATTTTTATGAGTGGTTCTTTAGAAAGGTCAGTGGTCAGGCAGGATGGGTTCAGAAATAGATTCAGTTTTTAGGGAGGAAAGAATACAAGGAGAACAGGCTGGAAATATCCTGCCATAGTCAACCTGTTGAAACACACACGTGCTTGAACTGAAATGATCTAGCTGACTAAAATAGCTGCTGCAAATGTTTCTTGTGCTGTGACTTTTTTTAATCTCAATTAGACACCTCAAACCTTCTAGATGGCTGAAGAATAAGAAGAATGTAACACTTCCTTAAAAAATATAAATGCAGAAAAGCAAAACTAGATAAAAATGTGGGATTTGGAGAGCTGGTCACTCCCTCTGTCCTGTCTGAGATGAGACTGCAGCTCCTCAAAGCACCAAGTGATGTCTGTGTTCTTTCTTTTCACTCCTGTAAGATGCCTCCCACGTGCTGGACCTTCTAGTCTAGTGAGAACATCCTGATCCCCATCCTCGCTGCCATTCTGTTTTCTCACATTCCAGACTAAACCTTAAAACACAACATTGCCTCAAATCCAAGGAGCCAAACCCAGCCCTGATGGATGGATCTGAGCAGGACTGCAGCCAGGTGAATTTTTGACCCTTTCTTCGCAACACATACACCAAGAACAATGAATTTCCTCCACTCTGGTGACAATTCAGCTGCATCCAGGTTGGTCCAGAGCTCGTTAAATCTGGCAGAAATCTTTCCATCACTCCAGCAGACCTGGAGCCAGCCTGCTGCCATGTGTGTTGCAAGCGGGTGCCACTCATGCTGAAGCACGATTGTGGTACCTCACAGCATCCAGACTTTCCAGAACAAAAGCTTGAGGGGTTTTTTTTGCTCTGTCTGGCTGATACTTTTTATGGAATCACCCAAGGGCCAGGTTGTAGTTCTGTAATTGTACAGGGCTGTCATCCTCATAAATATTAAACACCACTTCCAAGTGAAACTGCAGCTCCTTTTATTGCACAAAGCGATGGATATCCCAGCTGAAACCACTCTGCCTCCTTGCTGGTGCCTGCTGAAAAGTGACTGTGGTTCAAAATATTTATTGATGCTTTGTTGTATTGGGAGAATGCTCAGTGACAGATGGACACTCTCTTTAAAACCTCAACGTATGCAAATCTCCATACAAAAGAGCCCAGGATGTTTTTAATATCGCACACTTGCCTCAGGACATGTTTTTAAATCCCCACTTACCAAGGGGCCTGGCTTTTTATCAGTCAAACGCCTTAAGCACTATGTCAATGTGGACATCTGGCCGCGTGTTTAAAAAATTTTTTATTTGCTAAAATATTTAGTGATGTGACAGGGGTTTTAGCTGGGGACATCAGGTCTAATGGCATATGTTTCAACCCAACTGCTCAGAGAGGAAAAATTAGCAAGGTAGCTTTTGGGGCAGTTTACCTTCCAGAGTGTAGTAAGCCAAAAAAAAAAGGGAAGGGAGAAGCCCAGAACCAGGCATAATTTGAGGGTATAAAGTATTTGGTTTAATGTGCTGAAATAGCTCCTTGGGATTATTCTGATCCCTCTCCACCACTCTGATGTACAAGAGAAATTCTCCTAAGGATGTGTGTGGGTTTTGGGAGCTTCTTCCTCCTTTTCAGGTTGAGGTTGGCCAAGGAGATTGGCTTGAACTGTCCCCATGCAGGAGCCTGAGCAGCTGATAGAGTTTGGAACTGGTGAGAGATGACTACCAAGGAGTAGATGAATGAAAAACAACAGGCAGAAAGGTGTCATGAGTCTTTCAGGTTTCTTTCCATCCTTTTACACTTAGCACTCGGCAGTGACAATTCCCACCCAACACCATCTGGAGAGCAAGCCCCCAAACTTCTCACAGGTTTTGGTGCTCCATCAGCACCCAGACCTTGAAAAAGAATTGTGATCCCAGCAGTACCAAGCAACAACCTTGCTTTCCTCCCAGCCGTTCCTAGCAAGCACTTCTTGAAGGACATTGTCAAGCTGGGAAGGGAGCAGAAGGTGTTGAGCAAAACCAGCCCAGGGCTGCTGGCTGGAACTCCTCAGGAGTGGTGAGGGATAACACAACACCCCAGCCTGGTGCCAGAAGCCCTTTTGCTTCCAGAACAGCCACTTCTTATCTTTAAAATTAGATATGCAAAAGTGAGTCCCAGCCTACAGATGTGCCATGGTGTGTTTGTTAAAAGCAGCAGCCTCAGCTAATTGTTACTCACCTGCTCGAGCTGTTCTGCTCTCAATTAACACCCCTATTATTAGGAAGTCACCACATGTGAATTGAAACACCAGGCATGTTTGCCTTCTGCATGGGCAACCAGGCAGCCTGAATTGCTCAGAGAAACCCAGGCTTCCCCACCTCAGTGCTGATGTGAAATCCAAGGAAAGTCATTTATCCTTTCTGTAGCTGTCCCTTCACAAGGGTTTTTGTGTGACACTGCTGCTCGTGAAGGAAGAGTCACGTGGGTCACATCACTGCTGTCACATTTGGGTATTGAGGAACTGCTCCTTGGAAGGGCAAAAGTTTCCTTCCCCTTCATTCAGGGAGAAAAATCAACCAGAAGAACCAGCCCAGTGTCTGGCCCTTTGTCTTGTATCTCTGTGATACCTGCACTTTATGTCACTGCAATATTCATGTTTACATTTGATTCACCAAGACCTTCTGGGCTGAATGGTGTTCAGTGCAGCTGCAGGTATGGCAGTGTGCACAGTTTCAGGTCAATATGTTTGAATAAATGAGGCCACTTTTTCTTAAAAAAAAAGAAATCTGGCTTTTGTACTGGCTGGCAAATGTTGCACCACTCAATTTCTCTGGGAACATGGATGAGAAAATGAATTTGGCAGAAGAGTTGCACATTACAATGCAGTGTGATGATGTAAGGCTAATGGACAGTGAAATCCATGAATTTCAGCTCATTGATGCAGAAAAGGCCAAACTGTGTAGGAGCCAATCTCCACCCATATTGGTGTCTTGTCTCCAGCTGTGACCAGGGCTCTGCCAAAGGCCCCACAACCCCCAAAATGCTGATGTGAGCAAGTCTGGTGCAGGAAAGCCAGTGTGAAATCTGAACACAGCACCACCAGAAATAGACCTGAATCCTGGAGCACAAGGCTCTTATCTTTCCAAAGAAGAAAACACCTATTTTTTCCAAAGTGCTGTTTATTGTGATTTACGAGAGGGAAAGGCTGATTTAAATGGAGTTCATTAAAAATGTTCTCACCTGGAAGTTGCACAGACATTACACTGGAGTCTGAAAGGTTTGACAGGAGACACCTGTGCCCTTCTCTGACCCTTGTTGTGATGGTGGGGAAGGGAGGATTTCTGCAGGGATGAACCAGCAGGTGACAATTGCCAGGAGAGCTGGTCCTGCTCCATGAGCTCCCTGTGGACCTCCAGACACCTCCTGGTTTTCGTGCCTACCACTGAGGGCTCCCCAGCTCTGCATCTGCTCTTCCCTCAGAGGGAGAGATTTTGGCTTCACCCCATCCCTCTTCTGGAAAGAGACAAAATGTCATGGTGAGATCCAAGGCATATCAAAGGAGTGAGACACTGTGGTAGGCACCAAGCACTGTGATAGATTTGCTGCTTATTTTCCAAATGAGAAGGTGATATCATTCTCCCAGAGCGAAAGCTTTTTAGCAAACCCCTAAATTACTTTTTTTTCATTTAATAAAAAGTTCTTTTTCTCCAGCATACATTACTTTCTTTGTGTCATGTGCCTGTCTTTGCTGCATTCCTCCTGAGAGCAGTTGGTCACTCTAGTTCTATAAAGTATTAATACCCCACCAGTGATATTTATGTACCCAGATCTCTCTTTCTTTTTTTTTTTTTTTTTTTTACCTTTAGATGTTCAACAGCATGAATATTCTTATTTTTTATTTAAAACTAATTTGGAGTTCTCGCTCTCTAAGGGGTTTCTAATCACCAAAAAGTGCCCGAGGCTAAAACTGATTGACAGGAAAATGTTGTGGCTTCTGAAAAGTAAATTGTCTATTGACAGAGCAGTATACAAAGGAAAATGCTAAATGCTTATTATTTATGAGCTATTAGGGAAAATGTTATTAGCATCTGTTTCCCACATGGGCAAAAACACCTGTCAGACATCAGGAAACTATAAAACGATGCACAGTTAATAGTTACTTTGTTTAAAAAGTCATTAAAATTGAATGTCAGCTAAAACTTAGGAAAACATTATTCTTCAAAAGACTTTTAATCTTGCTGTTCAAAAAACCAAAACAAAACAAAAAAAAAAAAAAAGAAAAAGAAAAAGACCTTGCCACATTTTAATTTCTGGGAGCAGAAAGGAAGAAGACGTTTGATTTGAAAGTGATGAGGCAACTTGTGGTACACAACAAACAAGGCGTGAAAAAAGAAAAAAAGTAGAGGAAGAAAGAGCCAGGTCAGGTCCCTCCTGGAGCTGTGGGGCAGCAGAGGGAGAGCAGAGCAAGGTCAGGGGTTTACAGGGGCTTCCACTTCATTTTGGGGCTGTTTGGATTTCACTTAAACCTGTAAATAGGGAAGGTCTGTCTTTTTACAATGGGAGACTCACACAGCTAGACCAGATTGCTCCCAGAATTTCACACTGACAGAGGGCAGGGTTGGATGGGATGTTGGGAAGAAATTCTCCCCTGGGAGGGTGGACAGTGCTGGCACAGGGTGCCCAGAGCAGCTGTGGCTGCCCCTGGATCCAGGGAAGTGTCCAAGGCCAGGCTGGACAGGGCTTGGAGCTGCCTGGGATGGTGGAAGGTGCCCCTGCCCATGGCAGGGGTGGCACTGAATGATCTCTAAGGTCCCTCCCAAGCAAACCCTTCCGTGGTTCATCAGTCCCAAATTGCAGTTGCCACAAACAGGAACCAAACTCTGCTCTGCACAGGGTGGCTCACATCCAGGCTGGGCTTTCTTGCTATGTCTGCAAGTAAAAAAGGAAAGTTGTGGCCAAGATTTCTCACAGAGGCCAGTCAGACTCCTTTCCCCCAACTTCATTCCATATGAACAGGGGTTTGACTGGATTTTGATGGATTTTCCATGGGCAGAATTTGCAAAGAGCTCCAGTTTGCTTATACAGGGAGCCATTTTCCTTCTAAAAGTTCATATATGATTTTCCAAGCAGCCATATTCAGGAGGCAAACCTGTTCTCCATATTTCATACGTAGCTGAGCACAGCAGCAGCACTTTAACAGCAATCCTACTAAAACCAAAGGCTTTTTAAGACACATGATGTGGTGGCACCTTCTCTTCCAGCTTGGTCAGAGCTTTAGTACAAGTTGTCAGATCAAATCCAGGGGATGTAGAGCCTAAAAGGTGAAAAGAAGGTCTAAAATGTGCTGTTCTTACTGTCTGAGCAAGTGTAACAGCAAAATGTACACACAGAAGCCTCAGTGGAGAACAGAAACATGGTCCATCTTTCCACAGTTGCACAAAATCTCTGCTGTTGCAAAGGAAAGTAATCATTTCTGTCTGTACAACTTACATTCCTCTCTTGACAGGAATTTCAAACCTGGAATTTTACTTTGGGAGGTACTAAAAGGAAAATAGATGGGCTTTGTAAAAATCCCTCACCCTGAAGTCACTCTTGGTTTTCTCTCACAGTGAATGGGATCTTACTGATCCAAGGCACAAGGACAAACCCAGTGTGACACCAGTAAAAGTGCCAAAGAAATATAATATAAAATACTGCTTGTCCATTTAAATTATTTAATGTTATTAACATTAATTACCATACTTGGATACCCTGAGTGATTCACACATTTTTCCCTCCCCCCAGCCCTCTCCTCCAAGGCTGAACTCTGAATTTCGACATCCGCTTGTTTTCTCCATGGATTTCCTTCGAGCAGCAGAAGGGATTTGGCAGATGGTATCTCACCATCCCAGTCCACTGTGCTCCAAAGTGTATTTCCTCTGCATCTCCTTGTTTTGCTCCACAGCCACCAAGGCTCAGTTTGGTGCCTCCCTGCGTGTCCCAGTTTCCAGCTATGACATCCACGGGGGGACTGGGGGGGCTGGAAGGGTTTGGGCCATGCCAAGCCCAGGCTGGGCTCAGTAAGTGCTGGTGGGTACCAGGAACCCTCAGATCTCTCTGCATCCTCTCTGATGAGGTTAAATAGATGCTGGAGGAGTTCAGTGCTGTAGTGCAAGCAGAGGGTTTTATTTCAGTGCGAAGAGTACAGCATAAATTATCTTCACCTGGTGGAACTACTGGCTTTTATGACTCAGTTTTATCACAATTTCTTCTGCAGCCCATAAATTGAGACAACGTTTGGTCTGCTCGTTGGAAATGGTTTGAGGGATGGAGGAATCAGCCTGTGCTCCTGGAGGGATTGGCCATGCCCAGACATGCTGGGAATGTAACAGCAAGGTAGAGGATACCCCACTCAACACCTTCTGGCAATGGCCAGGTGGAGATGCAGAAGATGCTCTCAGTTCATTTTTAAATTCATTTCTGGGACAGGTTAAAGTCACAATTATGCTGATGACATTCCAGCAGCACAGGGCAAAGCAGGGACTTTCCAACCAGCATCATCAGCTGGGAGAGGCAAATGTACTTCCCAAAAACTCCGTTGGCCTGATCCAGATGCCAGGTGTCTTCATGAAGATGTGGGGCTGTCTCCAGCCCTTCCCACCCTCTCTCCCAGCAGCAGTGACCGACTCCACCTTGCCTGATCCCCCCAGGCAGGAGCCCTCCAGGGTGGGGACTTCAATATGGGCTGGAGCTGCCTTTGATGTGCCATTTTCTCTTTGAAATGCAATGTCTCACTCATCTAATCCTCATCACATTTGGGAAGCTTCTCTACAGTCTTTCAGATCGGGATGTCAGGGGAGTAGAGTTTATTTTTGAAAGGGGCCAGTTTGAAGTTTTTTTTTGTTTTAAAAACATAAATGCATTTTTGATCACAGTGTAAAGTAACCCTTTTGGTGGGTGAGCCTGGTTAGGTTGAGGTTTTATTGTTTTTTGGGGTTTCAAGTTTTTTTTTGCTTGGGACAGTAAATAGCTCTCAGTCACTTTGGATTTGTTTTCCTAAACTTTCCCCTGATGCTCACTGTGTAGTCCTTGTATTTCAAACCTCCCCATTGCCTTTCCCACCATGTGTGTGGGATTTTTCCAGAGAGAGCTGTGCTTAGAGAGAACAGAAGCCAACGCCGTGCTTGTTCCAATCCCAGGGAGTAAATCCTAATCAGTGGAATGTGCAAAGACTAAAAGTCATTTATTCCATTTGGTTCACGGAGATGATCCTCCCCAGCTCCTGTGCGTGTCTCAGGAGTGGCAGGGACTTTATTCCCAAGGAGCCACCAAGAAGGATGGGAGCTGTGCTGCCCTGTCCCAAAATCCCCCATCCCTGCACTTTCCCTCAGCTGGACACAAATGCAGCTGCTGGGTCAAACACGGTGCAGAGCAGCTTCCAGTGGGTGCCAGGTTGGGGTTTTGGATCCAGCTTTTCTCACAGACCCTATAAACACAGCAGCTTTTCCTCACCCATCCTGGAGCCAGGACCCACGGGCACAGCAGCGCCAGGGATTTAACTTTGAAACGACTTGCACTCATCCTGGCTTCCCCACACCAACCTTTCCTCCTCCCAGCCTTGAAAGTTAGAAACATCTTTTGTATTCCAGAGGCCAAAGGGCCAAACTTGCCTTTAATTAAAATGCATATTCTTTAATTAAAAGCCCCATAACACATGAAGGGCATTCATTGAAATACGATGTGTGACATAGTCATTACCCTGCTGTTAATTACTAATTAATGAAGCTATTTCAATTAATAGCTTCCCCACTGTCACTCTGGCTTTGACAGGGCTCCGTGCTGAGAAGCTGTAGTGGAATCACAGGCGATCGTAACTCCTGGAACAGCACCAAAAGGCATCAGCTGAATATTCATGTCGGACGACGTTAACACTTTTCAATTAAACATAATAAAGTAAAAGCTCCGTCAAAAGTGTATATCAAGCATGCCTCAGCCTTTCCCTCTCCCCCTCTCCTCTTCCAGCTTGTCAAAAATAACTAGAGAGAAGCAGGAGGGGGGGAAAAGTGGGCTTTATTCCATCCCTTTCGACACTTCAGGCTGGAGCATCGTTTGTCGAGCGAGTGCTGCTGCTGCTCAGGAGAGGATTTTCAGCGAGCCTGGGTGAGCACTTGGGCTAGCAGGCAGCTCTTTCCCCTCCCAGGGCTGAGCTTTGCATGGCACTCCTGTTTTCCCTCCCTTTCCTACAGCAAAACCACTGTGGGAAGAGGGGAGAGGCCCCCAGGTGCTCTGTACCAACATTTGGGAGCTGAGGATCAGCGCGTTTCACTGCCGTGGTCAAAGGAATCATTTCCCAACTGCAGGTTTGAGTACAGAGCTGTGTCTCCAAGGGGGCTCCTGGCAAGGGCTGTTGCATGGAGTAGCCTGGAAAAAAGGGATTTTGCAATTGATGATAAGTTACATCAGACCTGAAAACTAAGCAGAGCTCTCTTGGGCGCCATCTGGTTGAGGTTTTTCACTCAAAACACTTGGAAAACGAATCCAAGAGAAATTCCCGAGGAGGATTTCCAGATTGAGCCCCAAATGTTTTGTTTGAAGAGCTGTTTATTTCAGGCAGATCTTGGGGAGGTGGAGGAATCTTTTAGAGAGATAACATTGTTTGCAGAAGGCTGGAAATTGGGAGAAAAGGAAGATATTGTCCAGCTGTCTCTGTTTAGGTACTCAGAGGAGCAGGGAAGTCTCATATTCTGCTTTTGTGGCAGAAAGCAAAAAAAGATGATGACTTGGTGTGGGATACTCCTACCATGGGAACAGGCAAGGGAGATTACTGTGATTCCTGCAGGAAAAAAGGAAAGAAAACCTGAGGAACCACAAAAAGATATTTCAATCTGTCTCAATTTGAAGTATCTGTCTGAAGCTGAGCAAGATAACACTCCTTGCATTGCCTGTTGGCAATGCACTGCTGAGGCATGAGCTAACACTCATCATGTGAGGGAACTAATAAATAAATCATGTGGTTTGCACTTATTCTTTGTGTCAGATCATGTTTCTGCATTTCAGTGTCCCAAATAGAGCCGTGGCACACCAGGCAATGTCTTTACTGCTGAGTGCTGAGCATCAGCTGGAAAAATTATTTCTCACATTCCTGGTGGCTCTGAAAAAATGCAAATCATTTGCTGCTTGTTTCAAATTCTTTCTTTGCTCTCTCTGGATTATCCACCGGGGTGGTGTCACCTGTCCAAAAGTGCTTGGGTAGAAAAGCATCATCCCTGGGAGCCAGACTACAGCAGGGAGATAAGGAGGGTAAATGTACTCACCACTGGGATTTTCCCACCCACACCACTGTCCCAGCCTCCTGGCCAGATCTCTGCTTCTTCAGGAGTTAAAATCCCCCCTTCTCCTCTCCTGCTCAGAAAGCTGATTTCCATCTCAGGCAGGTGGAGCCCCATCCTTCCTCCCATCCCAACCCTTCAGCTGCAGCCAGCTTTTCCCAGCCCTTGGACTGAGCCAGGCCGTGGCCCTGTTCCTCTCCCAAGCTCACAGACCTGCAGATGATTGTCTTTGACACTTCATGGTTTCCTGCTCTGGTCCTCCTGGGCTGAGACTGGGCAGTGGTTTAGGTTTGCCAATTTGAGACACACTTCCACACCAAAAAATAAACCAATACCAAACCAGGACAGACTGGAAGCAAAAATCAAACCAGCTCTTGAATCCAAGAATTTCAGACTCAGAAGAGTGTGGCTATGGCACCCAATGCTTACTTGGCTTGGAGGGCAGCATGAAAATGAAGATCCTTTCCTTCACTGTTTTCGTTCAGTGTCCATCATAACATCTGATTTTTTTATTCCATTCTTCTGTTCTTTTGGCTATCACCAGAGCAAGCCCTGCTGAAGCTGCAAGGGCAGCCCAGCTGATCTGTCCAAGCACCACTGAGGAGCCAGCATTGTTTGCCCAGCTGCCTGACATCTAAAGGCTGGTCTCAGAGGTCTCAATTAGGGTTTGGGGCTGACCCGCCTCCCCCTCTCCTGGGAAGAGCTTTTGCCTCTTCTGCTCAATTATAAACAGTGTCTCCTCCACGTGCAAGAGGGACCAGGAGGGAGGGAGCTTTGGCTCTGCTTTAGCTGTTACCTCTGAAGCATAATTCAGAGATATGCAGTGCTAGAAGACTCAACAGATTGCTCTTATAATGTAATAGGCCCTTGATCTGCTGTGTTTGTGTAGAGCACAGAGGCCAAATGGATTAATTGGACAGAGCCCCATTTCATCTGGATGCTGTGCCCCTCTCCCAGAGGGTGCTGCTGGTGGCAAGTGATGCTACACAGAGATTTCTCCTTGTTTCCTTGGTGCTGGAGTGGCTTCTATGCCTACTTGGAATGTGTCTGGTTTTCTTCTTTATTATTAGCAGAGTTAAGAAAAGGCAGAATTCACACAAATCAACTTTCATATATTTACATGAGAAATCCTCTTGTTTCAAGAGATACCAAAGCTCAAATACCAGTGCTGAGAACTCTTGCTTTCTGTCACCTGCCATTCCCAATGCTCTTTCTTGTCTGAAAAAGAAAAAAAAATGTTTTTGGCTATGTTGAGAGAAGTATTGGCTGAGATCGGAGCTGCTTCCCTGGAAATATTAATCCACCAAACACGGATGAATCTCCTGGAATAATCCTCTCTAATGCACGTTCAGGAAATCAATTCACTGCTTTATTCTTTAATCCAGAAATCTCCAAGGAGGAGGAGGAGGGAGAGGATAAACAGAAGAGGATAAAAAAATTGGCACTGCTCTTAAGGAAAAGAGAGAAAACCATATCTTTGGTGAGAGCAGTGACACGTTCTCACAGGCAAGCAGTAAAAATTCACCTGCATACACTGAAATGCTGGGAAATGCCAAAATATGTAATTTCTTACTCATCTTCTAGTTTTCAGATTAAACCTGCCAGGAAAGTGTGGATGCTAAAGCAAAATCTAAATGTTGTACTCCCAGCTGACTCCGAGTAGAAAATCCCCAAAGAACAGGCACCACTCTGAAAGGGTTTGTCGTGGCCCTGGATCCAAACCCTGTGTCCAGGCACAGAGCAGCCTGTGCTCCAGCAGCCCTGGCTCTCCTGGAAGGACAGCCCAGGGCTGTGCAAACATTTCTCAGGTCACCACTTTGTTGCAGTGTCCTACTTAGAGGCTTCTGTAAAATGAGATTGCAAGGACAGGAGTTTACGCTGAGCGCTCGCTGGTCCAGGTGGCTCCTGCAGTGGGAACTGCAGCCTCCAGCCCTTTCCAAAGCACAATTGTGTCCCAGATGGGCTGAAATAAAATGAAATAGGAGATCTCAATAAATTACTCATCTGAAGACGTCCTGTCTGATATCTGATTATGCTCCTGCTGATTATACTTCTTGGTCAGGGTTTTTTTTTTTTCTCTAAATAACTGGTGACTGACCAGGGTCTGGGATGCACAGAAAGAGGACACATCCTCCCTCCCATGAGCCTGGGGACACGTGAGGGCCTTGTCTGCTCCCCAAAACCTGCCAGGTGATTTTGTGGAATGGAGCAGGGGAATGGAGGAGATGGAGGAGGCAAAGACTATCTGCAGGCTCTGAGGAATAGGTTGGCTCAGCAGCAAAACCACACAAAGGTGACTGAAACCAGGAAATTTGTGACACCAGGTTTGTGGGCACATTTAGGGTAAAATTAAAGCAAAATATAGAAAGGCTCCTGTGCCCAGCCAGGGTCCACAGCAGCTCTGAGCATCTGAAGGGCTGAGGATGAGACTCACGAAACATCCACCCCACCTGTAGCTCACACACAGGAGAGGCTGTAAATGAGTGGGTTTGTCTGAAAGTTGGTAGGAGAGGGGAGAAAAAACCCGACATGAAAGGAATTCAACAGCTGCAATGAGCCTAGATGGTTGCACAGGAAAATCCCCTGTCACCCACAAACAGTTTGCCTTTAATGAGAAGGCAGGACATGCGCGAGTAGGTTGCTAATTCTTTGTGTAAAATCCTCCTGGTAATTGCTACACGTGTACATTTCCATTGTTTTCCATGGAAGTGGGATTGCAATCTCTTTTTTCCTTTGGAGCTGAAATGAAAAACAATTTTTGAGAGAATAGTGCATGTCAAAGTTGCACAAGATCATGCCCAGCACTGTGTTTGGAGATGCAAGAGGGAGTCACTCACATATTGGGAGTTGTAAAGAGCAGGGAAAAGCAACTCAGGAAGGGATTCAAGGGATCAGCCAAAGCTTTTCTGGCAGCTACTTCCTTAGTCAAATCATTAATTTTTTTTAATCCTTTGCAAAAATCTGGTGATTTGGGAACAAATTTTTCCAGTGTTTCAGTCCTACTTTAGAAGGCCAAATCCAATTACTGGATAATGGGACTTTGGCCTCCCAGGAGCAGAGACACTTTGGAAGATGTGGGTTTATATGGGGGCTTCATCTCATTCCATTATTGGATTAAAACCTGCCCCACCCTTAGTCCTGCACCAGGAGCTGTGTAAGCAGGAGCTGCACCAGTCTGGAAATCAACTGGAGCATAAAACCCCTGGCACTGCTCAGAGACAGCTCCACAAACTGCACCGCAGGAGCACTGGTATTTTGGAAGGGCTGGTAGCAGGTGAAAGCTCTTTTTTAAACCCATGTTGTACTTGTGGGGACTAAGACTGCTCTTCATGTGTTTTTCCTGCTCTGGGGACAGTTACAAACCAAACCAGAAAAAATAGTTTTGAAGGCAGAAACCAGAGAGGAAAGGGGAGAGCCCTTGAAGCTGCCAATGTGAGTTTGATGCCCTGAAATGCAACTCCCTGCCACTGCCCCTCCCATCACCCCATTTTTAATTACAAGCAGCCAAACTGTAAAGACCTTAATGGACATCTTAATTATTGCATTAAATTTTGAAATGGAAAATTCCTCATTACTTGCCATGCAGTAGGTCACGGCTGCAATAAATGGTGATATTTTGCTTGCTTCAGGACTGGGTGCCCTTTGAGAGCTGCTGTCTTTAGGGCATATCCCAGCCCTGGGGAGCTGCCAGGTGGGTGTTAGATCAGGTCTCTGCTGTGAGAGCATCTGCTTGTGTACTCCAGGCAAAACTATCAGTTAAAAAACTCTTTGCTATCCCTTTTCTCCTCCAAGTAGTGTTACTTTCCTCCTGTGTTTTGCTTTCCATCTGCTTGAATGTTTATTGATTTAGTGTTATGCAAACTGCAATAAAACAGGATCCTTCTAATGATCTCCAGCCAGCTATGGAATATATCCCAAAGAATTTAAATACAAACCAACCCCCAGCAGCAATGCAAGGTACCTGTCACTGATCAGCCTTTAAGGCCCTTTTGCACTGTGCCTGCCCCTGCTTGCTCAGGGCAGGCTGGAATGCTGAGATCGAATCTGGACCACTGACAATTTAAGGAATGTGGCAGAAAAAAAAAGACTTAAAAAAGGAAAGGAAAAAAAAAGAGAGAAAATATTTTGAAAAACAAAAATCATCAACAACAAAAAACCCCAAACAAACAAAAAACACAATCAAAGCAAAAAAAAAACAACAAACCAAATCTTTCTTTTCTCTCAGTTGGAGGGCAGGCTTTCAGGCGGGTCTGTGGCTTCTTGGAGCTGAAAAACTTTAAATCACCTTAATTACCTAATAGGTCAAAAAAGCTCAAATGTGCATCAGAGGTTGCTGATACCTCTGTCAGGGGAGCAAAAAGAGAAAGCTGGAGATAACTTGCACTCTGCTAAATTATCCTCAGCGTCATTTTCATGCCACCAACTTCATGTTGGCTTTTTTTCTGACCACATTGATGAGAAAATTAGAGGAGGCTACAGTACTGAGAGACATCCTCTCGATTACACAACCCTATGGATGAGGTGTTAAAATTCATTTAATGGCTATTTCTCCTTTTAAAATGTGTCTAAAACTTTTCCTCCCTATGCTAACTGTGCAATTGGCCTGTGAGGGGTGAAAGTGAATGCTGGCACAGCAAATCCTGGGGCTCCCAAAGGCAGCTCCAGCCATGAGAGCCACATGAGAGCTGCTCGTGGGCAGGGCCAGGCTCTGCCAGCTGTGCCAGCTGTGCCAGCCAAATCACCCACACCAGCCACACTGCCTGTGCCAGCTGTGCCAGCTGTGCCAGGGCCGGCTCAGCACTCACCAGCCAGGAGCTGCCACATCCCAGATCTCACAGCTCCCTCTGTTGGCATCTGCTCGAACCCATCAGCCAGGATATATAAAAAGTGGAAATGTATTTTTATTTTTTTTGCAGGCTGCGTCCCACCTCACCCAAGAATCACTTTGTTTGTGTCGTTGCTCTTAACGGGTGGTACTGGATCATGCCTGCTGACTTCACTGTCCTCACCTTTGCTGAAGGCAGCTTTTCTTTCAATTTCCCCAAATCAGTGAGAAGATGAAGCTGGATGAACTCTGAGTCTGATGCACGAGTACATGTGAGGATGCTGTGAAAATCTGCCAGCCCAGAAACTCTCCTTTACTCCCCCGGAGTAAATCACATCAAATACACTTTTTGTCCCTCACTGATCACACAAATTAACACCTCTGCAGTCAAAGGAAAACCACAGTTTGCAAATGATTCGCTGCCTTTATTTTTTTTATGTCCTTCCATAGCAAAAAACTCACAGACCACAAGCTTTGGCTTAAACAAATACCAGTACAGATATGCAAAATGGCTTCAATACTCCACCAAAGAGGTAAGGTGATAATGAAATATTAGCCTCAGTGTAGGTCAAACATTTAACTTAATAGCCAGCTACAGAGACAGGTAACCAGGACAGCTCCCTGGAATGTTAGCTGCATTCAGAGAGAAGGCACAGCCAAACATTTCCCTTTGAAGACCAGTTCCAAATTTCCCAGCTGGCAGATCCAAGGGGTGGCCAAGCAGCCTGATTCAAACATGATTTAAACTCATCAACTCCTCCACAAGAAACGGTGCAGCCAGCAAAGAGAACCAGAACTGACTCCTTGTGCTCCTGACCTGCAGCACTGAATGGCCAGGGAAGATACTCTAAAACCCCACAAAAGCCATGGGGCTTTTATTCTGCCACTAAAGAAAAGGCCATGCAAGCAATCTGCTCAGACTGGACAAAGGACAAGCTGACAGAGATGGCTGCACAGCCTCGGGCCTCTTTGGCAAGCCTGGCTGTGTTTGTGTTTGCAGTCCCTGGGTGTTCTTCCCAATTTACCCCCTAAGACTTCCCAGCATCCTTCCTGACTCTGCAGCACCCCAATACAGGGTGGTACCTATGGCAGCAAATGAGAAAAAAGAGCAGAGAAGGAGAAAAATAAAATACTTTCTTGCTCTCTGTCCCCAGTCAGGCCACACTGATTATTCTCTTGGGAAGATATCAGGCAGTTGCATCCTTATCTCTAACTCTGCCCAGTAAGGGGCTCAGCTCTGCTCAGTGATGCCCATTAGTGTCTCTGCAATTAAAAGGCTGCCAGTATTTTCACTACAAACCAGGCTGTTCAGAAACTTTACACAGCTCCAACAGGTTCTCCAAGAAGAAATTTGGCCAAAAAAACAAAAGGTGAGGAAGAGGATAATAGGATTTTTTGTTCACCTGAACCTATAGCATTCCTGCACTGAAAGGTCCTTGGGAAACCTGCTCCTCAGCCTGAGTTTTCTGGTAAGCACTAGAGAAACTCAAGAGATCCTTTCAGGCTGCAATCAAGGGATTGGAGGAAAAGAAATTAATTGCTTTAATATGAAGTTCACCCTTAAAATTGATCCTACAAAACTAAACACTGGAGGCTGGTAGATCCTCCCCTTTGAGAACCAGGGTTGGATTTGGTGGGAGTACCACTCAAAACGAGCATGCAGACTCAGGCCTCAAGTACATAAAATATAGGATTTGGTGCCTAAATTTTAAAATATTTATAAATAACTTTAAGACATTCAGACTCAGAGGTGTCTCCAGCCAAGTATTTCCCTCTGACACAGGGAACCACAGGGATCCACATCCCTGTGGATGCCCAATGCAGAAACTTGATTTATGCTTAACATAGAAACAAAACCTGCCCATGCCAAGCTCTTTGGAAAGCTTCCCTCAGCTCTGCGAGAACACGTGGAGAACACATTTAATCATGCAGAAAGCATTTGGGAGCTGTAGATCCACAGCACAGAGTGTGACCAGTTCTTCCCACACATTCAGAGCATTTGGCAGAGCAGCTCCAGAGGGATTCCTTGGCTGTTGCTGCACTGCAAGGTCAGCCCAGCTAAGCCTGACCCCAGGGCACAGCTCAGCCCTGCTCTGATGGTGGAGCTGGTGCACCTGGGCTGGGGTGAAGCCCCCAGGGAGAGAAGGGAGACCTCAGGCCCTTGAGCAAAGCCAGGCTTGGCTTGGAGCCTCTCCCAGCTCTGTGACAGCAGCACTGACACAGCCCCATGGCCTGGGCACACATCCAGCCACACACACCCTGAAGGGAAGCCTGGAATTCAGCTCACAGCCCTGGAAACCTGGCTGGTACCTGCTGCAGAATGAAGGCACACGAGGGGGTGAAGGGCAGAGGTACTCGTGGGGATGTTCCTGTCACCTGGTGGCAAAAGCAGCCCCAGAGCCAGGGGTCCCAGGACAGCAGAGCCCCATCCCCACATGGAGAAGCAGCTCCCCTCAAGAGGGCATGGAACCATAGCAGCCTTGGAGACAGGCCAGGTCAGCTGCTTTGGCCACGAGGATATTTGTTCATGAGACACAGACTGGGACAAACTGGTCCCACAGACCACATCCTCACTGGAGATGTTGAGCTGGATGGCTCTGCAAGCCACCAGCTACAGCCCTGAGCAAAAAAATGAACTCTACATTTCTTTTCTCCCATGGGTTTCATCCAGACCCATTATGTACTTGGTTTCAGCATATTTTTTTCCTGTTAAAACACCTAAAAAAAAAAGCAAAATGTTCTTTGGCACTTGTGCAAGAATGACCCATGGTTGTGACACTCTCCTGTCCTTCAGCTGCCTCTTGGGCTCATCTCTAAAGATCCACGTACACAGAGTCTGTGTCCACCCTCTGGGCCTCCCCAAACAGGAGGAATGTGCAGAGCCCAATGCTGTTCACAGCAGCCACCAGGTTGAAAACAGAAATCCAGGAGCCAGTGGTCTCTATCAGGTATCCAGCCAGGTACACACAAATGACACCTGCGGAGAAAGAAGAAACACATGCAAAGGTTCTGGGCTGGATCCTGCCCTCAGCAGGGAGAGGGCTCCCCAGGAAAGGAAGAGCTGCAGGAAAGTACTTTACCTAGGAGGGCTCCACCTGTATTTGCAACTCCTGGAAAGAAAAGGTGTGAAAGGGAATTGTGAAAACCCATGGACATGAGAGATTTCATCACAGCTCCCACCAGCCCCCTGTCTGTATGCTGGGCAAAATGCCTTTCTGGTCATGGAATCACTGACTTCTTTGAGCAGGGATGGACCCTAAAGCTCATCTCATTCCATCCTCCTGCCATGGACAGGGACACCTTCCACTAGCCCTGCTCCAAGCCCCATCCAACCTGGCCTTGGACACTTCCAAGGGTGGGACAGCCACAGCTCCTCTGGGCACCTGACAGAGACCACTGACACAGCCCCAGCCCACCCCTGGTGCATCCTTATCCCTCACAGAGATAAAAAAGGCACCTTGGTGGTGTCACCTGCCCCCAGCACTGGCAGGTTTATCACAGAAGGAAGCTGAGACTGCACACACAGAGCAGACACTGCCCAGAGCTGCTCCTGCTCAGACCCTGATGCTGGTGACCATGTCCCCCCTACAGATGGCACCTCTCCAGCCCAGAAACCCCAGAGAACCCTTACCAAAGAGCAAGCCAGCACACGAGGGGGCCAGGTCCTGCACGTTCACTGAAATGCCACTAGTGAGAAACAGAAGGGGGAAAATAAATGGCTGTTTGAATGGGACATGACTGCTCTTCCATCATTTACAGTTTGCTTTGACAAACACAGGGAAGGGTCCAGGACAAGAAATGGCACTGGCAGGAGAAGGGATATGCTGAGAGTAAAGCAGGTGAGTATCAGAAGGAAAACAATTCAACTCCAAGTGTTCAGAGGGCCCACAATGCAATTCCCCTCCTGCTCCATCTCTCTCATACTGGCTGGTCCAGGCCCTTCCATGCTGGAGGTTTGCTGGATTACTTCCAACCCACAGAGCACTAAACTGCACCAGCTCACAGGGTCCCAAACACAATGCTCAGGCAAGTGCCAGTTCTTGTTCTCACAGTCAGGATGGAGGCAGCCTCCTCTGAGAGCCCAAAAAGCCACATGTGCTGAGGGCCACTGTCCCCATGGCTCTCCTTACCTGTGGTTAAAGGTCTGCAGTCCAACAGAGGCTGAGGCAAACACTATTGCTTTGCAGAAACTGGAGGTCTGGCCCAGGCACAAAGCAAAAATGCTTGAGACGCCAGAGCCAATGACCTGGAAAAAAAGGGAAAATTAAACACCACAGCACATTTTCTGTAAGGAAGAAAGCAACTCCTGCCATGAACAAATTGTTCCCTTTTCCAATGGCATGACTTTGTGTCCACCCTGTGCTCCTCTTTTTTTTCCCCTCCAATGTCCTTCTGTGTCAGAGGTCTGTCCAGAGGGATGTGATGCTGCAGATCAGAGGATAGATACACTGTGTTCTCACCCAGCATTTCTATTTCTCTTCATCCTTGTCACTTCCTCAGTACCTCAGGGGTCATTTGGAATGACCAGGGACAGGCTGTGAAAGAAAACCCCTTCAGAGCACTCACTGTGCTGAACGCTACCATTAATCCAGGCTCTGTTCCTCAGCCAGTGTTTTCCCCTGGATTTCCTTTCACACATCCTGACCACCAGTTAATGTGCAAAGCCAGAAAATCTTTCCTGTTTCCATCTGTAACCCCCAGCCCAGCTCCACACAAGGTCTAGTCTGCCACATAATCAGAGTTTAACTGGTAACTCAAGTCTCCCTCCCACTTCAGCTCTTACCTGCATGAACTTACGAATGGTGATGGTTCTGTACCCTGGAGAAGAAGAAAGAGACACTTGGAGTTAAGCACAGCTCACTTTGTTGTCCACCCAGGAAACTACAACACAGATTTTAGATGCCCAGATTTCATCTCCAGGTGGACATTATTGAATGAAGTCAAAGGGAGCCCCAAACACACAGATGGGATTTGGACACTGGAGACTTTATTCTGCTTTTGTATCAGAACCTCACATTGTCTGTCTGCTGGGTCTTCTGCCTTCCTCCCACCCAGGTCCTCTTCCTACATGACATAAGAGCTGAAGAAAAGCCATAAAGAGCTCTCACCTTGACTGATTAAATGATCAGACAGAAATCCACTGAACAAGCTTGTCGGAATTGCAACCAGCCAGGGCACTACATTAAACACCCAACCCTGAAAAGAAATGAAAATCAAGAGAGATTTGTTGTCAGAGCTGAGTTTGTTCGCAAATATTTTGACATTCTGTGGCACCTGTAGAAAGGAGAAATAATGAAGCACTCAGGACTTGTTGCAGCATCTCTAGCCCCTTTGCAGAGCCAGCTCTCAGCTGCACCAGCCCCACTCCAAGCTCTGTGAGGGAGCAGGTACAGCACAGGGCTGCAGCATTTGCAGATTTGTTGTCTTTCCTTCTCCCCCAGCAATGCTGCATCCAGGGGAGAGGCAGAAAACTCTGGGAAAGAGAGATTAAACATGGCAAAGTTTTCTGCTCAGCAAGATGGTGTGGTGGGGACTAACAGAAACCTGGGAAGCTCAGTGTGGGTTTCCTGTGGGTCCCCAGCAAAGCTGCTGGCAAAATTTCCAGCAGCTTCCAGCTCCTTAGCAGCGTTACAGTGTGAGGCTGAGGGAGCAGAGCTGGATTTCCTAATGGCAGGATTAGGTGACATTATGGGTAGCAACATCCTTCGGCCTATTTTCAATTAAGTGAGCTGCAGCTGTAATCACAGTTTAGTGGTCAGCTGGATTACAGCTGCTCAGGGGCATTTTGGTGCCCAGATGCCACAGGAACTGAAATCAGTGTGGGCTGGGCTGGATTTCACCTCAGCTGGTTGAACCTTCTCATCCATCCACGCATCCATCACCCCCAGCATCTCCCCCTGTGCTCAGAGCCATCACCCTGTGGAGGAATCTCCCCTTCCTGTCTGGCTTCAGGATGCATGGGAGGGCTGAATAATCTTGGTTTTGAATAATCCTGTTAAAGCTGCCCCTAGAAATCACACCAGGATCCGTCTGCATCTTTCCATGCCTTTGAAATTTGGGTCTTGGTCACTTTTGACACTGTTAGCCCATGGGCTTTGTGGGGTGGTGCTCCTGCTGTCTGTTAACAGCAGCTGGGGCTGCCCAGCACCTCAATCCCAACTTTGTCTCACCCCACAGCCCATCCTCAGCCAAACCCTCCACCACCTGCACCCAGGTGGCCACAGGCAGCTGTCCAGCTCACCTGCAGCAAGGGATTTTGGCCAGCAGGTGACACAGGTTCCCCACATTAGGGATCACCATCCCTCCTTTAAAATCAAGCAGCCCCAGCCCCGTTTTAAACTGCACAAAGTGATTATCAGCTGCAGGAGCACTCTACAGAGCTTCTTACATAAGGGCACCATGATATAATGCTTAACAGATGGTAAATTACTGCTGCACAAGCACATTACTCGAGGTGCACAGATCTTGTCACAACAATATGTTTGCTGGTTTAACACATGATTTTAATATAAATATCAAGTATGCCATAAAGAGCTTTACATGGGTAATATGAAAAGGCATTTGTAAGCAGCTCTGGAAATTGTAAAAACCTAACAGAGCCATCGTGGAGAAGACTGTCTGAGTTTCTGAGAACGAGATGAAAATAGCAGCTCTCAGCCCAGATGAGTACTGCCTGCCCTTCTAAAAAATGGGAGTACCATTTGTGCTGAGGGAAGCTTTTGTACTATTTTTGAAGTACACATTATTAATGGCAACTACCATTTTCACAGACAGGTCTGAGCTGTACAATGTTAGTCCAGTTAAAAACCCTGTAAAAAACCTAGGAGTGAATGGTGGCAATTTGCAACAGTGTAGTGTCATGAGCTTTGTGCTGGTTGAAAATTATCCCTTCCTCAGATGAAAAGCAGTCTGAAACCCAATACAACCTGCTCTTCCCAACACCCTTCAGCATCCCTAACAGAAACCAGCCTCTGCAACTCTGCCATCACCTTCCAAGTTTGTGCAGGGGTGCCACAGCTCCTAAACCCACAGGGAAACCTCCCAGCTCCTCCTGCCTCCCAGGCTGCTCTCACCAAACCCTCTGCCATCACCTTCCTCCCTGTCCAACCTCTTTTGGAGGAACCCAGCACGGCCTCCTTTGAGTGGCAATGCCTCTGCTTCGGAGCCAACCTACCTTAGACTCGGGAAAGGTTTCCTTAAAGAAAGTCGGCAGCCAGGAGAGGAGGGTGAAGAACGTGCTGGCCGTGGAGAGCTGAGCGATGATGACAGCCCTGAAAATACAGAGCTGAGAGGAAACAATCAGCAGTGACAGGTCATGCTGGCTGGGAAACTGGCACTCCGTGTTTCAGCTCCTGACAGAAATCCCTGAGATTTTTGTCATGGATAACTGCTCCTTTTGGCTTCCAGAGATTTTTGTCACAGATAACCACTGCTTTCAGCTTTCTCCTTGCAGCTGGTTCCTTCGCTGCCCCACCGCACAGCCCCGGGCCAGCGAGGTTAATTGAAGTGCTAATTATGCCACTGCATTCCCACCGGTCCCTTCCAGCTCTGCAAGAGCCCTCCTGCTCCGGGAGGTGCTGTTTAGGGTTTTCTAGGGATTTGTTATCAGCTCCATTGTTATTCAAGGAAGGACTGGGTTTGCTGCTCTGCAGCCCCATCATCCTCCTGCCTTAAAACAGCCCTTGGGAGCAGCTTGGATGAGCTTCAGTACCCACTGCAGCATCCCAAAGGAAAAGTGGCCATTAAAAAGATGTTTGCCAGCAATGAGAACACAGCCCAGTGCCACCCAGTGCCCCTGAGCAGCACTTCTGAGGAGCCCATTACAATGAGCATTTCTAACAAGACCCCTGTTAAATATCACAGGACTCATCCAGGGGGAACAGCCTGGGAACGAGAAAGATTTGTCAGTAACATTGGAGCCTGACAGTCCTCTGGACAGAACATAAACCACCTTTGCCAAGCTTACCTTTTCAGTTCTCTGTTTAAAGAGAAGGAATTAGAAAACTGCTTCTGCTTCTCAAATATACAAACAAGTGGGCAAAAGCCACAGAGGCAGAAGAAATAAGCCCAGAAAGGAGAAAACAGAGGATGCTCCCAGCCTGGCCAATGCATGCAGCTGCCTACCAGATCGATGCCTTCCTAAACAGCTGCTTCCAGGGAACTTTGGTCTGCTTGGCTATCGAGAGGCCCCTCGTTAAATAGTTCATGGGGATGCTGAGTTCTGCAGAGAAGAAAACACCCAAAGGAAAGCTATGGTCAGTAATTACCTGTACAGCTGCAGGCACTGGACACTGCTGCACAACCACTTTTAATCTCCTTCTAACACTTGCTTTTTTGACTCTGCAAGCATTGAACACTCATGAAAACACCTAGTCACACTGACCAAAATTTTTCCACACCCCTCCCCACCCAGCCACCTTCACCCATGTGTTATATTTCTCTTATAACTAAACAAAAGTCCCTTGGCTGGGACTGAGTTTGGATTCTGTGCAGCACCAGGCACACACCCAGCTTCCAGTGAGCTGGGCTCCTGCATACCACACTCACCCTAATAATGCTGTAGCCAGGTGTAATGGTTTGTCCATATGTGGAATTACTCCTAGGCAGTTATTTGGGAAGAGATATTGTGGATTAACTGGTTTTTAAAAGCTCAATGTGTAGATGCTCTTAGTTTGGAGTAAGTATCTTGCCCTGCTTTAGCTTAATCCACTTTGAAGATCATGCTCTGTTTTGTGTTTTCACTGGTGCTTAAAGAGTACTGAGGAGCCAGATCAGGCTCTCAGCAATGATATAATCCAGCATGGGACTTTAAAGAGGAAATCAGCATTGTAAGAGCTCAAATCCTCGTTTTTGGGTTGGAGATCTTGGGTAAGACACAGCCTGTATTATAGAACACATCAAAAGAGCAAAAGGCCTTTGTGAAAAACCAGGCGTGATCTTGGAAACACACAGGATTTGCAGAAAATAGTGGATAGGAATCATTTAGTTCCCAGATCCTCGGGAGCACTGCCAGCCCCAGGGATGCAGCCAGACTCACCTTTCTCACTCAGGAGGTATCTGCAGGTGCAATAAACCCAGAGCAAAGTGAGCAAACCAGAGAAGTAGAAAACACTTTCCCAGCCGTACCAGTCCAGGAGGAGAGATCCTGCACCACCGATCAGCAGCGTTCTGCAAGGGAAACCACTCAGATTTACTGGCCTGGCTGAGAGCTCAGACCACTCAGATTTACTGGCCTGGCTGAGAGCTCAGACCACTCAGATTTGCTGGCCTGGCTGAGAGCTCAGACTGAGCACATTGATGGGAGACTCTGCCTGGGGTCAAAGCTGCTGTCATTGAACCACAGAATCCTAAAATGGTTTGGGTTGGAAGGGACCTTAGAGCTCATCTTGTTCCACCCCCTGCCATGGCCAGGGACACCTTTCACCATCCCAGGTTGCTCCAAGCCCCATCCAGCCTGGCCTTGGGCACTTCCAGGGATGGGGCAGCCACAGCTTTTCTGGGTAAGAAATGAGAACACTGGAAAACTAAGTGATTCAACACAGTGATATTTGTATTTGGCTTTAAAGCAACCCTTCCATTTAGAAAGGAAATTTTGATGGAGATCAACAAAGATGGAGAAGTTCTATTCTTCCCATCTATCAGAGAGGGCAGGTGACCAGTGTCAGGCTGACCCTTGCTCTTCCTACTCAATTGGGCTGTTTCCCATAGTAATTAAATGTTGCAAACAGCCTTCAAAGTCTGGTTTGAAGAGAAAGAGAAAACAATACATAAATCCTTGGCAGGCAGCACAGCAACTGCCTGAGGCTTCCTCAGCTGCAGCCAGAGTCCTTGAGGACCCATGAATCCACATGTACTTTGGGCTGTGAGTTTTGCCTCCAACTATTTAATGGCATGTCATCACATACCACGTCCAGAGACTGTCACTGGCTGCTCAGAGGCCTTTGAACTCACCCAAACTGTGATCCAGTCCCCACTGTGCTGTAGGTGAAGGCTCGCTCGCTCTCCCGGACCCTCTGGGACAGCAGGCTGGCCAGGGATGGGAAATACACCCCTGAGAGACACAGGAGCAAGGCAGGGAGCAGTAAGGCAAACCAAAAGGAAATTCAAAAGATCCAGAGTGAGCTAAACACTGAGACAAAGCAGCAAAAGCTTTGGTGAATTCAAAATAGGGATATAAAATAAACTGAGTGGATCCATCGACATCAAAGGTTTTTTTGTGCCTTCTGCATAATCCTGTTTCATCATCACTGCTACTGTAAATCCATCAGTGCCAATGCACTTCCCAGTGCTGCAGCTTGGCAAGAGGGAAGGAAAATCACGCCAAATTATCCAAAAGTTTTGGCAAGGGCCAATTTTCTCCGAGTGTTTTGAAGGAGTTTTAAAATGTGGAAAACCAAACACAACCAGAGATGATTTCCAAAGCCAGCAGCTCCTGTCTGGCAGAGAGATTTCTACAGGGGAATGACTTGTCAGTGACTTTCTCTAGAAATGTCACTGTTTTCTCCCCTGGAAGTTCTGGATGTGGAGGCAGTTTTGAGGCAGAGAATTGCTCAGACACCCTCGGGAAGGGTTCATGCACTGCAAACCACAGGATTTGCATCTCAATGTGCTGCACATGAGCCTCTGTGCAAGCCCCTGAACAGACAGACACACAGACATGCTCAGGACAGGGGTCTCACCTTGCAGCAGCCCCATGAGGAACCTGGAGGAGGTCATAAAAACCAGATGGGCTGAAGTGATGTGGGTGAGCAGCGGGGTGAGGACTGTGAGGAACCCCCAGGCTGATGCTGAAAGGAGAAGGACTTTCTCACCTCCTATTCTGGAAGACAGAAAACACATTATCAAAGAGAGAAGGGCAAAAAGGCAAAGTCCTCCAGTCCAGACTCAAGTGCCCTTCCCAGCTTAGCCTGTTTTAAGAGCAATCTTTTGGTCAAACCTGTTCTTCTCTTGGCCCCTGGGGTGTAGCTCTGACCTTTCCCCTTCCCACCTCCTGCCACTGCTGCCCATGCAGCTCCAGCACTCACTGATCCCAGAGATCTCACAGCACTGAGCCACTCTCTGATGGTGGTGCTGGGGAAGCCCAACTGCTGCCACCCTTCTACTTCTCTTAATCAGTTCCCATTTGCTCTTTTACACCATCAGCTCTGCCTTTTACCATTCAGGTTTCTCCGGGGTGTTTTTTTGCAAACTCTTAAGGACCCTAATTAAATAGCACAGTGCACTGCACAGATAATGCATCCCTTCCAGGCATGTGCTCCTCACAAAAGATTTCACAGAAAAGCTCTCTCACTAAGAATAGATTGGCTGGGGAAAAGGATTCAAGTAGGTAATGATTCAGATCCTCCCTTAGAGCCAGCTGGGGAAATTGTCTGGGTTTTAATTCTTATGACACAATGGAGACAGCCTTTCTAAACATGATGCAAACAGTGTATGGGGATTGCTTGAGAAAAGACTGCAAGAGAATACAGGGTAGAAAGACTGGAAGTGCTGAACTGAAAACAAAGATCACCTGTGCAGATCAAATCAAAAAAGCTGTACTCACAGAATCCTAGAATCACTTCCAGGGTTGACACATCCACAGCTTCTGTCTGGACAGTCTAAACTACCCACACCCCTTCTCAGCCAGAGCTTCTCCCCAAGGGCACACCTGACCCTCCACCCCATGGCTATGAAACCTGGCACTGCCACTGGAACTGAGGGGTCAAAAACCAAGCTAAGAGTCATTAAAAACAAGAAAACATGAGAATAATTCCCCGTACTGGTCACTGATGTGTCCTCCAATAATCTGTGTCAAGCAGTAGCCCCAGAAGAAGCTGCTGAGCACGACTCCAAACTGCTTCTTGTCCCAGTCGAAGTCGGAGCTGAGTGCCACAGCGCAGATGGGCACGGTGACACGGGCACAGTACAGCAGGCACGTCCCCAGCAGCAGCATCGCCGTCCACACACGGGCCTCGGGCCTGCAGGGGTGGAGAGGAAGGTGGGAAAGGGCAGGGAGGGTGCTGGGACTGGAGGGTCTGTGCACAGAGAGGATTTAGGGGTCAGGCTGGCTTTGCTAGCTGAGCCTGTCT
Organism: Thryothorus ludovicianus; assembly: GCA_013397245.1. NCBI lineage: Eukaryota > Metazoa > Chordata > Aves > Passeriformes > Certhiidae > Thryothorus > Thryothorus ludovicianus. Next base: position 597,147 of record VZTB01012399.1, read on the forward strand.
CCATAGAATGAAGGTCAGCACAACTCCCCCGGGGCATAGCAGCTCTGGCACAGAGTGTATCCCATCTGCTGGCTTTTAGGAACGATGCCAGCTTCATCCCAAACACTGCTTGACCCCAGCAGCAAATGTCTGCCCATAGGGTGCAAGGTGGAACGGGCTGCTTGGACATCACTGGCTGGGGATGGAGGGAAAGGCAGGAAGGACCTTGGTTTGTTTGCTATTTTCCCCCCAAACAAGCAACTTTGAAAGATAAGGATAACAAAGGACAGATCAGGGCATGAGGTTGGAAGCACCTGTATGAGACACACCTCTTGTGAACAAACATTAGCTATCTGACATTTCTACCCACTCCTCGGGGAAGGTAGTCTGCATGTTACCCTTCTGAAAAAGGAGGGATATGAAGGAATTCTTTAGAGACAAGACTTGATGAGGCTGAAGAGCTCAGAGAGAGAAGCAAAATAATTAAGCCTGGACAGATAAGAAATTTTAGATAATAAGAGTCAAAATACGTTAGCAGAATATATATTTCTGGTGTGTGTATTTGCAGCTTCAATAAAAAGGCTCCTACAGGCTGGAAGTAAGTGAGCAGCAAGTCAGTGATTGCTTCTGGAACAAATAAACACATTTTGCTGCAAATATCAGACCAAGGTGTAGGCAAATCCCTCTGCCTTCCCTCAGCCATGCCACTTTGGGTCCCTCCCTTTGCCAGTGAATTACAGAGTTAAAAGCTGAGTCGGAACACCCACTATTGGTACTATTTGTATTTGATTATTCCTATGCTCAGAGGCCAGAGCACAAAGCACTGAGCTAACAGAGGAATCCACTGTACCAGGGCAGTAACCTCTGGGCTTTCCACCCTGCTAAACACACCCATTCTCCATGTGGGAAACAACCCGGGTCACCTTTTATATCAAACTGAGAGCTGATTTCTCTGTACTGGAATTATGATAAATGTGGGTTAATCCCACACGGCACAATCCCATTTACAAAGGTGCAAATGGGCCCTCACAGGAGGGAGGTGAAGGAACAATGGAAAGCAGAACAGGGCGGGCAGGTGAACCTGCTGGAGGTGGATTTATTGCTGTTTCCTGACAAGGCAGATAAGCAGCTCGGTGCTAACCTCTGGCAGGAGGAACTGGAAGTGTTTCAGTTGGTGTTTAAAAGGCTGGAACCGCTCCTACTGTGCACAAAATAACACAGAAACTGGCAAACCTCACGTATTTTTGCTGGGGGAAGGAGTGACCAGGGGTTGACCTGCCTCAGTCATTTCAACAGAGGGAAACCTCTCAGAGCCCCTCCTGGGCTTACCCTGAGAGGAATTTATCTTCAATCCTATTTCCATTTGCTGCAAAACCAAAGGTGGGCTGGTTTTTAACCACCAGCCCCAGCCAGTTCCAGGAACAGTGGCTCCACTGACTCCAGCCTGCTACAGAAAAGCACAGGGAAATCCAAGGCTCCAGGCACTGCATGTGTGGGTCAGAGAAACCCCAGCAGGACAATATAACAGGAGTTTTTGGGTATAAACCCCCACCAAGGGCAGAGGGCAGGTGGGGGATAACCAGACATGGAAAACCTTCCAGAGAGCCCTCAGGGATGGGATTATTCCAGGTACAACTCCTGCCTGCCCTGCCCAAGTGGGCTATTGCCAGTCCAGGGCCATAATCTCTATTATCTCCAACAGCACGGCACTGGTAAATTTGAGCTATTGAACCTGCAACAATCGAGGTGACAGAGTAAAGCACTGCAGCCTGTGATGTGTGGGAGTATTTTCTATTATTTAGGCACCAAGATAGTTTCCCAAATTGAACTTTTCCCCTGCAGCAAAGGGAGACCTTTATGAGCTTTCACTGGAGTGGGGCTGAGCTCTGTCTCTCCAGCCATTCTGGTGTGTTCAGAATAACCTGCAGTTATCCTGATAAGCACAGCAGCATTTTAATACCAGATCAACAGTTCTTCCTTTATCCTAAACCCTGTATGGCTCTGCAAGGTGTAAGAGGGAGAGAAAAAGACCTGAGCATCTCAAGGAGTCTTTACTCAGTTTCTCTCTCTCGAAGCCTCCTCTCCAGCTGATGTTCTTACAAAACTCCAGGGATATATTTTTCTCTTGACTTTTATTTTTATTCCAAAGCACTAAATAAATCTCTGGGTGTATGACACACTCTCAGTGTTCTATTTGATTACTACTCCATTCTATATTCTCTTCCTTTATGTTTAATTACATCAATAGGGATTATGCTCACAACAAGTGGAGAACATAACAATGGATTCAGACTACCACTTCCTCCACAGGCAGCACATCCAGCTAGGAAAATCCACCCAGAGAGTATGAGTGTCAAATGTAATCAGTAGCTGCTCACACCCACCTGGAAGCATGGCAGGAATGATTTCCCTGCAAGGACAATGACGTGCTTGCATCACAGGAAAGAGCTTTGTAAATGCATTTTCTCCTAATTATAGTTATCACAGAGGCTGCAGATGACTCAACGCTCTGCTCAGTGCAAAACAACAACAGCAGAGGTTACATGGGAGGACCCTGGACTAGCACAAGGACAGGAATTAAAACCCTCCTTCCAAAACTAAGGAACGGTGACAAATCAAACAGAAGTTTTTGTGGGTGATGTCAGCCATCTGAGAAGTGAAACTTCACCAGTGCTAACAGATTAAATCTATGAATCCCCTGGTGAGAGAGGGAGACAGAATGTGCTGGAGATAACCAGCCTAGGTCAGAGCACAGGAAATCACAGCCACTGCTGTCACAGGTGTCACCACGCCTGATTCACCCACCAGACCAAGCATCTCCCAAGAAGCACCCCTGGGCCAGTCCTGGCAGTATGTGACAGACACTTCTGTGAGAGGGGCCAGCTCTCCACACCATGTGCAGGAATCACTGGAGCTTGTCTGGAGCCACCTGATTGATGTAATTTGGTGCTGTGTGATGGCAGTGGCTCCTCAGTGCCCAGCCTGTGCCCTCCTGACCTGCCCACAAGAGACAGGCTCTGCAGGTGCATCCCTCCCTGCACATCACCGAGAGCCTCTTCACTGAGCAAAGCAGCCATGCAGCTAGAAACACTTCCTATTTCACAAACCTCCAACCAACACCCAGACTGTAATTAGCCCAAGCCCTAATGACTCTTCCTGGGTGGCTTTTTAAGCAGCCCTGTCTGATGTCCCTTGCTTCTCCTCCTCCAAATGCAGCCTTGGGCACTGGGTGGAAATGGATTTGCTTCAAAGCATCCACTGATTTCCCTGAGACCCAGCTCCCACCAACCAAATGGATTCCCCACTCAGGGCACAGTGCTTAGGATGGATTTTCAAGGATGCCTGAGATCCCCAAAGGGGCAAAAGCAAGCTGAGCTGTCTGGCAGTGGAAGCAGAGCCAGCAGCACAGGGTATCTTTATTTGCAGTGTGTTTTCCTGCTGGAGGAATTTCTCCAGTAGATGCCACAGAGCAAATATTTATTCAACTTTTATTTCTCTTGACTCACCTCCCTCCTTTCCCCCAGTCTGCAGGGCTTTGGCAGACACAGCAGGTCACTGTTGAGATGGACTCTCTGGAGTTCAGGCTGTCAATTACATCCCAGTTTAGCCCCCTCCAAGGCAGGAGCCTGGACCTCCAGGTATTTTCAGGTGATAAGAGAGCTGTGTTAGACAGCAAGACTACGAACAGCCTGTCCCAGCAACAGCTCTTGGCCAGAAGCCATCTGCAATATCTGTGGGTGTTTTCCTTAACTGGAAGAAGAACAGGGAGCTACAGCTCCAGATCTGCACAGGATGGGCACAGGGACCATCAGCAGAGCACAACGCCCACCTCCCAGGGAGGCCATCTCTACCTCAGTTCCCCTCTCTGAAAGAGATCAGGAACAATTCTGTGGGGGATGCACGGAGAGCACGTCAGAGCAGTCAGCTCCAGTGTCCCCATCCCAGGTACCAGCAGGGGACACTCCCCAGAACCCCAGGGCAGGATGGAGATGAGCCCACAGCGTGGTACCCAGCTCCCAGCCACGCCACCAGCTCCAAACTCAGGACACCCAGCAGCCCAAGCATGAGGCCACCTGCCAGGGGAATGTCCCAGCACAGGCAGCTGGTGCCTGTGGTTCCTCTGTGCTTGCTCTCCTGTCAACCACGGTGTGTGAACACTTCCCTCCTCATCATCCATTCCCAGGCCCATGGATCATCTCCCTTCAAAACACTCTTTTCCACCTTACCTGCCTATAGCTTTAATTTACCTGCAGCACAAGCAGGACTGACTGGTGCCATGGCACCAACACAGCAGCTGTGCAGACACTCCTGTGCCAGGAGATAATACCCAGGTTGTTATTTTTAACCCTGATAGACAGTCCTTCCACTATTCACTCTTTGTTTTTCCCAACAATTTCGCCTTCAAAATCTAACATGCTTGTCAAGAGAGAGGCTTGGAGTAATTCCCCCTCCTCCTCCTGTAAACCAGCTCCAAGCTAATGATTTGTCACTGTCAAAAGTAGCTTTGGGGTTAGAGGAGTGTTGTTGGATTTTTTTTTCCCAATCCAGCTAGCAGCCAACAAGAGCAGCACAGAGGACACAGGGCTTTTTTTCCTGGGAAAGCTGCTGGCTTCCTGTCTGCCTCCTGTGCTCCAGCTCCCTCCACAGAGCCACAGATGGCAACAAAGTGGTGTTCAGCAAACGAGCTCTGGGTTTATTCTCTCTCTTCATTTCTTGCTTTCGGCAAAAGCAAAGATGAAATTAGATTTCAGCAGCTCTTATGAGCTAGAAGTAGTTGTTGAGTCCAGGTGGAGGTGGCCAGAAAACATAATAATAAGGCAGAGGCGTGCTTTGCACGCTGATCTGAGGGCATGCATGGATCAGGCTGGAACGAATGTGTGCCCTGCTTATGTTTTCCACGTGAAAAACATTCTCACCAAGGTCACTATTAAACCCAGGATAAGGAACCTGTAAAACAAAAACCCCAACCATCAAAAATACCCCAGCCAACGGAAGCTGCAACAGTCATGTTGACAAAAGATGAGGGCACAGAACTCAGAAAAAACAACTGACTGTTGTCTCTGGGCAAAGATCAGGTGACTGGAGACCAGCCTGTGGCTGGGTCAGACTCCTTTTATCTCTGGAGCTTAAAAAAAATGCTATAATCACCCCTTGTCTTCAGGTGTAGCCAGAGGCTAGGAGATGCAGAGTGGCTTCAGGAGTCATTTGCTTCCCAAGACACAGCGATTTTTCATGCTGCATTTCTCTCCTGGAGGCACCATCTGAAGTGTGAGCCCCACATCCACCGCTGGATCTGCTGGTGGCTTTGTGTGCAAACATCAGCAAGTGATTTCTCTTTTCACTGCTTTGGTCTTCCCTCAGTTAAACCAGAGATGTTTAAACACATCCACTGCCCGCCTGCTCCTGCTCTGGCACATTAGGATCAACATTAAGGAATGTTCTCTAGCAGTCCAGATGTGCTACATAAGCACGAGGGCTTTTTCTAGCCCCAAACAGAAATCCCCAAGTGCTGTTCTTGGAAGAGATGTGTGATAATGGAGCCATTGGAAACCTGCAGAAAAGTTTGGGAAAGGCAGACAGGAGAAAACACGAGGCAAGAGGAGTGGAAGAGGAAGGAAAAGCCAGTTGAAAAAAGGGAGGACAAAAGAAGAAGCAGCATGAACAAAGATGAAAAAATAAACCTGCCAAGATAACTGTTTATCTCTCCTTGCACTGACAGATCTTGGAAGGCTGCCTGGCATGTCTTTTGTTGGAGCACGAAAGGAGAACCCATGTCACTTCCCCCACTTGATAACACCTTGCCTCCACAGCAATAACGAACTGCTTGGAAACTATGAAAGTTATTTATTTGCATATACTGTTCACAAACTGTCCACCAAATTCACCTCACCCAATGAGGTACTTTACACAACTTGACAAACCTGCTCGAACGATCTGCTGGTTCATTCCCCCTTTCTGCTCCCCCTTTACCCACTCTCCACCTGCCCAGTTTACTTTAGGCCATAAAATCTCCATAAAACCTCCATAAAACCTCCCCAAAGTTGGGCTGTGACCGTGTGTGTGTGTACACTAAACACTGGGGACATGATCTCAGCTTCTGTGAACTACAGCAATATAGATAATGATCTGACATGCCTTAGGGTTATCCTGCTGCTCCTTCCCATTAACAGGATTCTCTCAATTATTAGCAGCACTTAGCATGGTAAGAATCACTTAAAATGTCTTTCTCGATCAACAGGCTGTCTTCACTGCTTTTTGTTTTGGAAAGTGCTATCTGTGTTTTGCATTTTTCAGAGACTTGAGAAACAGGAGGGCTTGTTCTGGTCAAATGTTTTTTGGCTTTTTTTTTTCCTAGAGGAGAAACCTATAAACTAAAGTTTTGCCTCGTGAATATTTGGTGTGGAATCCCACCACTCCCACTTCACAAAAACTTAGGGAAAATTAGCAAGGGGAAGGCAGAGAGAAGGAATTTTCCTACGTGCTTTATGGTGAAATAGTCTTCAAATTCTAAGCGCCTCTGTGCCAAAGGTCTTCTTTAAGACCCACACCGTTACTCTTAAAGATGAGCGTGGATTTGATGAGACTTCCCAATCTCTGACTGCAGGAAGAGCCTCCCCCGGGACGGCAGTTTAAAGCCGGCTATCAGCCTGCTGCCACTGGATGAGAAACGCCAACCGATCAGCGGCTGATTGCTGCTGGAAGGGGCAATCCCTCCCTTTGGACTCGTGTTCCTGACCACTGGCACTGTCCTGAGGCTGTCCCGCTGCTCTCCTGCCACGGAGAGCTCACCACAGGGTGACCCCCAGGCGAGGGGGACAGGGCAGCCCCAGGACTGCCCACCACGGTCCGGCCGGACATCAGCCAGCTGAAACCGAGCCGAACTTCTAAAGCACACGGAGTCCAGCGGCTCCCAGTTTGGAAAAGCCTCTGAGCACGAATTCCAGCAGCCCCACTGGTACTTTGGAATCATCATCTCAGCCCAGCTCAGATGGGAGAAGGGGCTGATCCTGAGGTCCCAGGGTGGCAGAGAGGAGCAGCACCGCCCCAGGGCTCCCAGTCTGCTCCACACTCTGCATCACCCTGCCTTGCCTGCGCCCCTGCTGTTAAAAGTGTTCACTGGGGGTTTAGCTGCATTTTAAGTATTTTAATGACTTTACATCAAGAGCAGTTCATGCTGTCTAGCTGCTGCCCAGCTCCTGTTCCAGACTTTATCTTAATGAATGACTATCGCCAGTACAAACATCCCCAGTGGAACACCTCGATAAGAACCTCATAGCGGTTTCGTTTTTAATTCATTGATTACAGGCCAGAAATAAGCTCAATAGATTTTTTTTCCCCTGTTTTTCACAGTAATTCCCTATTTTCCCCCTTCCTTCTACCGTCTCTGCTGGAGTCCGGAGGACTGAGACAGCGGGAGCCGCCCGGGCCGGTGGGACCGTGTCCGTCCCGGCGGGCAGCAACGGGGACCGGAGGGTCCGGGCCCGACGGGAGCACCGAGCATCTCCAGAATCGCCTTTCCGGGAGCGGTGCGGGCCGCCCGACCCCTCCATCCCGGAGCCGCATCTTTCCCAGGGGCCCGAGGGGATGCGGGGAGCGCCCGGAGAGCGCCGAAGGAGCGGAGCGGCTCTCCCGGGAGCGGCTCTCCCGGGAGCGGCTCCAGCCTTACCTGGACCAGTAGGGCTCGGCGCCGCCATCCCGCCTCATGCCGTCGCGGGGGCCGCTGCCCAGGGGCACATTCCTGCCGCCGCCCCCCGCGGCCATGCGGGCAGCGCCTTCCGCCTCCCCGGCTCACATCGNACGTGTCAGCGCCTCCCGCCGCCCCCGCCCGCCGTGCCGGGAAGTCCCGCCCGGCCCGGTGCCGGTGCCGCTCTGCGTCCCCGGGCAGTCTCGAACCCGCGGAGCTGGAGGGCTCCGCAGGGGTCCGGTGGGGCAGGTGCGGCCCGCGCCGGGGGCGTTCGCTCCCTCCGGCACCGGAGAACCGCGGGGTTCTGCTCGTCCCCTGTCCTCCGGTAATTACTGACCTCCCCATCACAGCCAGGGCAGGGAAAGAGGGGATGGAGCAGGGTCCGGCCTCCCGCTCCCATACCTGGGCAGGGAATCGCTCCCTGCGCCCGCAGCTCTCGTGGGTTTGCCGGCAGAAAAGTGTCTGCTTCTGCTTTTTAAGGATTAGAAGGGAGTATAACATTCCCTTCCGAAGGTAAAATAAATAGGGTTAAGTGTTGTTACAGCTTGATTTATGTCTGTTGGATAGAGGTGCTGCCTTGCTCTATCTGAAAGAGATAATCAAACTCCTTTGTGGAAATAAATAATTTAAATGATGGTTATCTCGGTCCACAACAGAGTCGTGACTCACTTAGAGATCATGAATGAGCAGGCGGGGGAGCCTCGTTGAGGCATCGTTCAGGTGATGCTGTGGCCGCTTGCAGCCTGGAAACAGGAACGGCAAAACCAGGTGAGCAGAGGATGGAGGAGCTCCCGCACAGCCTGAGCAAGGTCGTGCATGGCCCCTGGGAAAGGGACCCGAGCTGCTGGGCTGCACCGAAACCCGCGGGTGAGGGCAGACACCTCCTGGCTGCTACTCCTGCAGCCAGAAACCTCCCAATCCTTGGTGGAATTAAGCCTTCAGCAGACTAATATTTAGGTAATTCAAATATCCTTCTATGAATCCCTTGGCAGGTCTCTGATGAACGGTTTGCTACATAAATCATGAGGCATAACAATATTATTGAGCTGAACCTTTCAGAGTGGAATAGCAAAAAGGTTCCTTACACACCAAAGACAGCTCCAGGAGAAGGAGGTTGCTGAAAAAGCAAAAATCATCAAGTCATGCTTTATCCTTTGCTTTGGTATTTCTTCCTCAGAAAAAAGCAATATTCCCCAAAAGGCCCATGGCAGAGTCAGGTGTAGTTACACAGACCTGATGCATACAGAGAGCACAAATACAAGAAGTTTTGCTACAAGCAGAGACTGAGGGAAACCACGTGTAGCAACCACCTTAGCTTCCATTTAGTTGTAGGCTTTCCTCCCTTTATTTGGGCAGGAAACGAAACTAAGTATTTTTATTCACTCTGCTACTGTCCCCTTTTCCAGAAGAGGGAGCCAAGTCATGGGAAATTCCAGCCAAAAATGTAAATGTTCAATGTATTTTGGGGTTTTTAAATTGTGTGTATGTTTGGAGTTCAGTTAACTCGAGGCAGGAGGGGAGATGAGACACGATGTAACTGCAGAAGTGAAATCCATGTAATAAGCTCAGAACAGAACTGAAGAGGCCTTGGGCACGTTAGAGTAACCTCAGATCCAGAAACTAATGAACTCATAGCCAGGTGTGAGGGATCCTGTGTTCAGTCTCACCACTGAGGGGTGCAAACACTTCCAACACTGACACTGCAACAATGAATAATGCCTTTAGTGAGTTGGTAGTTGATTTGGAAATCAAGCACAAGTTTTTGTTATTTTTGTACTCCTTGTCCTGCTCAGTGTCACTTCTTCAATTAGGAGCTTGACTAATCTCTCAGATAAGAAACTACTTTCACTGTCCAGACCAGCTGCAGTTGGAAGTGTTTGCAACATCCATCACATTCAAATACATAAGTTTAAAGAGTAAATACACAGACATCATTCCTTCTACTGCTGTATGATTTTCTATAAGCAAACCTCCCACCAAGCTGATTAAATGACAAATGGAATCAGCTCAGAGGACAGGTGCTGACTAAAGAAAACAATCTTACACAAGAACACAACCTCCTCTCATTTTTCCTGTGTTCAGCTTAATCTGTCAAAAGATTAAACCAAACAAAAGATTGTTGGGTTAATATTTGACCTGGCATTTACTATCCCTGTAGTTTATCCATACAATGGTTGAATTATTTGAAGATTTTATGAAGTTAAGCACAGATTAGGATCAAATCCTGAAAGGATGTGGAAGGAGCAATAGGCTCATGCATTCCATGAAGGACAATTGTTTCCTGAAAGGAGTGACTGCAGTTTGGAAGCTCCCTAACCCACAGCAGTTTCAATGCAACTTCTCCACACAATAAAAAAAAAAACACACATGGGTTTCTACTGCTAAATAATCCAGTTTGGCCAAATTACTGGGCAGAAATACACTGAAAAAAAAGCAAATTATCAGAGACGTTTGCAAATTGAGCCTGCTTGTAAATGAACAGCAACTTGCACGCAGCAATTCATCCAGGTGAGATAAGGCAGCAGAATATTGTTGGAACCATGTTGGAATCCTCATGAAGAACATGACAGAACACACAGGGCTTTCTGGTCTGAGGTGCCTGAAAGCACCAACATGGAGCTCACCAGTGGTTTGACCAACTTTGTGCTTAATTGGGTGAAGGCAGGAGGGGAGCAGAAAGGAATAAAAATGGATTGTGGCACCTTGAGGTGCCCGTGGAGAAGTACAAATCCTTTTGAGGGTGCTGTTCATGAGCTTTGTGTTCTGTCTCTGCTCAGCTGAGCACACCAAGCACTGAGCAGGGCTGGGGACACCATCTCTCACAAAAGCTACAAACCCTCCTCATCGTTTTTTGTTAAGGAGAGCAGAGCAGAAACAGTTCCTGACATGATGTCACTGCTGGAGGGAAGAGACAGCTACAGTGCAGGTCAGAACCCATAGCCCCAAGGCAGATTTAGGGTAAACAGGACTCCATATCCTGTTCTGTTCTGGCTCTCAAGGATGCTCTCAGCCATGGCTGACAGCAGCAGCCCCATTTCCCGTGAAGACACAACACACAGGGATCCAACTCCATTTAATGAGCTTTGTAACCCACTTGGACACAAGGTGGTTTGAAATAAAGTCGAACAACACTCAGCTAGTCAAGGATTTTTTTAAGTAATGCCTTTAAGCTTATACTCAAGCATACAAAGCATAAATTTTACAAATTAAAAACAGTAAAATCACCCTGGAATAATGTAGTGGCTTTTCCTGTATTTACAAGGAGTGGAAAGGAGGCAAATTTATTTTCAATTTTTTTTTAATGCAGGTGGAAGAAGCTGAAAGTGTTTCAATGAAATCATCTTAAAGAGAGAGAGGTACTTCACCTGGCTTAAAGGTGCATGTTTGCCTCTTCAAAGGTCTTGAGAGGAAATGCTTTACTCAAAATTCTGCTGTTAAAGTTTCTGTGCAGCAGCATCTGCTTTTACAGCTATATAAAATTAAATAGTTCAATAAGTATTTATCAATGTACTACCACAACTTCATCTTCAGGGAAATCTGTGAACCACCACCCTTCTGAGATCCCTCCTTTGTACAACAGAAGCAGCCACAGCTCAGCTTAGATTTGACAGGCAGAAACAAAACCCAGGAACAGCAAAGACAGTTACAGGGAGGTGATGGCTTTGGGAAAAGGAGGGAGATTTGTAGCCTAATCAAAACACACTTGCTATGCAGGCTTTCTGCAGAGGTGTAAGACAGGATATTTTACAATCCAACTTCTCCACATCCATAGCATGAATGAAAAAATCTTATTTGTTTTCACCAAAGGGAAGGCTGGTGGAAGGTGAGTGCACCACCTCTAATGACCAGATCTGTCTGCCAGCGTTGGGTTTGGAACAAATCTTCTTACAAAAGTTATTTTCATAATGTTCTAGATTCAGTGGAACAAAATATGTATTTTTACACTAAAGCAAACTGATCAAAGTGGCATTTAATAGTATTTGTTAAAGTGGTTATCTAACAAAAATGGGTTAACAAAAGCCCATTCATTAGTAGTCACCAAATAAGACACTTCTCATGCATATGACAAAAATTCATTTGTGTACTGAGACATCTGTTTACTGTGTACAATATTTCCATAAATTATAATATGTTTCACAGCCCCTACCATTCAAGAATATTTCAAACAGATTATATATTATATTTGTATATGCAAACTATTTTATATACACTAATATAAAGATCCTTAGAAGTACCAATATCACTACCTTTATGCTTTCTCTAAAATGCATAGCTTTCGAGTATCTTCTTGCAGTTACCAAAAACTTTACAGATTAAAGCTGCTTATCAATGTGGCATGTTCATAAAAACAAGGTGAAATAGTTCTAGACTAGTTTTATATTAAACCTCTTAAAAAACGTGTTCATTTTTTAAAGGAAAAAAAACAACAAGCTAGTGGAAATTCAAGTAATCTATGCTCAATCATTGCCCAAATACTCTATGGAATTAAGGTAGCATTCTAGGAGGACAGTGAACTTCTCACCCAGGGCTGTAATACTGCATTTCTCATGGAGAAAAATGCTCATCATGCCACAAAACCGCACCACTTTCCACTTCACCCAGGAGAAGCTTTACAGGAGATTCAACAACACAAGTGTCAGAACAGAGAGGAAAAGCTGATCAGTTCTACATGAAGAAATTAGAGCTATTCCAGTTTTGTTTCTGCAGTTTGTTATTACACAAAGTTACATTAACCATACAGTTTCTCACAAACTAAAAGTTATACATGGTTTTCAGACACCAACCGACTTCAAAAAGAAAAAAAAAAATTAAAAAAACCCCAAACCAACCAAATCCACAACTGTTAAAAGTTTGATGTTAGAATAACCAGCCTGGGTGAAGGAAAACCAGACTGCTACTGTAGCTGGGGGGCTACAATAACTTGTTTGTTAGATATATAAACTTCAAGACCTCCCTACCACAAATGCCTCAAAGTAGAGAACAGAACGATGAGTAAGAAATGGGAACAAATGATTTTTGTTACAGCCATCATCTCGCTCAACCTCGGCGCTCTGCATCTCTCACAGCTGCTTCAGAAACCATGGCTTCCCCCCCAAAAACAGCTACACAAGTAAACAGTGTTCACAGTAATGCAATCAGTAACAGGTTTTGTTAGTTCCCCTAAGCCAGGTGTATCTGCAAAGCTTTATACAGTTTAATGCGTTAAGTATTCCAGTAAAATTAAGTGAAAACTAAGTTTCATTCTACAGGGTAATACCTACCATACAAGACTAGATTATGTACAGCATGGGACTGGTGTGACAACTGCCAGTGACTCATGATGTTAAACTGTTTCACTCATCAGCTTGCTCTGTGCTTGGCAAAACTTGATCTATAGACCTAAAAATCTAGAGATAGATTTGGCAAGATTAGTGCTTCCAGCCACTGGGTATAAACCAGTGTGTGCAGCGCTGCAATCACTCGACCAGAACATCCCATACCCAGAAGATTACAATTTGTTGACTTGAAAGTCTGGACTTCACATTAAAACTATAGTTCTAAACTGGAGTGAGGACAGTCAGTAAACAAATACAGATGAGGATGAACTGCATCTCTTCAGAAAGGTATGGAAGAAGTGAGAAAATGCAAATTTCTGGTTTTAGACAGCCCTGCTTTGCTTAGCTCAAGGCATAAAAACAGCCCAAGTAGCTCTAAAACTACAATTCTTATTCAGCAAGCATGAAGGCAGATCCTGCACAAGAAAATGCATCAGAGGCTTCAACAAGCATCTCTCCCCACCACTTGATTTCCTAACACAAATCTCAGCTTATAGACATCCAGTGGCCTTCAAAGCTGTAGCAGCCACCTGGAAGAGCTGCAAATTTAACATAGGGGGGAAAAGGCCCCTGTTAAAAAAAACCTTCAAATGCCTCTGGGGCCATTTTGGTCATTTGTGAATATTAAGAAAAAACTTATTTTCATCAATACTCCTCCTGAAAAGATGGGTCACTGATCCATTATGAACATAGCTCTCACCATATAAAGCACCAAGAAGTCAGAAACAAGGAAGAAAAAAAACAAACCAAAACAAAAGTCCTTAAATTATGATTTACAAGTTTGTACACTATTTCCTAAGCAAAAGTTTGACCTTACTGCAAAGTTTATAGATGAAAACTTGACCAGTTACTTTTAAGGGGAATGTATATCTGGCTATAACTTAAAGGTAGAAAATATTCACTGTTCTATATACACATTTCAAACAGGAGACAGTTAAACTGAACAGTTGCCATATAACTCCATATTAACTCACTGGCCACTAAACTAGGCATCAGCAGCCAATTAGAAAGCTTGAATTCTGTACTTTTAAAAATGCTATTTTTCCTGTCCTGTTTTAATTGTTTTTTTTTAAAAATGTATTATAGTGCATAGCCTAAGTCAGACTTCCAAAGAGATACAGCGCCTTTCAATGCAGTTTTTGCAGCATTTAAAAGGGACTTTTCTCCCTTCAAATTAGATGTTCATTGAAAAATCTGAATTGAGTGCTGTACTGTAGTAAAAATATTTCAGTCACAGACTGATATAAATGTATACTGTGCAGTACTAAGATTTTTTGATGTCCATCTGCACACATTTTACTTGGGCTCTTCAATCGTCCCCTTGCTGAGGTCTGTCATTTTGGGGTATTTCACTTTCTTCTGGTCCAGCTCATTCTGAGCCCACAGTAGTAGTTTCAGTAATTTTGCCAACTTGGGTGTTGATTCACGATTTTCATAGTCTAGAACAGCTTGATTAACCTCACTCCATACCTGGAAAACAAAAACTGGACTTCAGTGACAGTTTTCATATGATTAACACTGATAAAGTCATGCAGACACTGGGAAGATCACACCCAGTGTGCTAATCCCTCAAAAATGGCCAGGACAAAGCTCCACAGACTACAAGCCTGGAGAAAGCAAAGAAGAGAGCCAAGTAGTTGAATACATTTGGAATATATTAACACCATTTTTTAAAAAATCTTGCTCAAGAAACACTTCTGGTCTTTTGCATACCAGTATATAAGTTTCTCCTAAGCATTTCAAAAATATTTAGATTTTATTTTCATAACATACATATAAAAGACATCAGTTCCCTTTGAGAAAGGACTACCTTCTGTCGCTGCATCATGTTCAGCAAGTCTCCAAATGGTGATTCTTCGGGATTATCAAAGGCAAGCAGAGCCAGCGTGCGCTCCATTTCTGTCAGGCATTCCCTGCTCTCCTCCCCTTGTTCTGCTAATTGGGTCTGAGCAAATTCCAGAGCTGCCTCTGTCTCACGCTGCCGAATCAGTTCAATCAAGTGCTGTTGCTGCACACGAAAGACACAGCAATATTAGCCCAACAAATTAACAAATCTCCACTACTGCGAGCCTGCAAGATTCAGACGCCGGTGAGTAATTTGAGACAAACTCTAATCTGTAATTTGACAGTTTGAGGTCGATTCTTCTCAATGTGTGAGACAAAGAGCAGCAACTTGGCTGCAAAATCTACTGAAAAAGGGAACTGTTTGAGTAACAGGGCTTGAGAAGAGGAGTTGCTAAAGGAATTCAAGCTGGTAACTCACAGGCCACTGCTGCTGTTACAATATTTTGTGTTAATAACTGTATATGGTGGCTCCTGCCACAAAGTTTCCCACTGCTACAAAAAGATGCCAAGAACACCTGCAACTGCATCCATGTTACAAACCTCCCAACATAACCTTGATTTCCGTTCTCTTAGCAACCTTTTAGACAAAGATGAAAGTTTGCCACCTGTCCTCACCTGCAAATGAAAGTAGAGATATCTGTTGGTATCCAGCAGCTCTGGATGGAGGCTGTTTATCAATGCAATGGCTTCCTGGATCTGTCCTTTCAAGATCATCTCACGGATTTTTATTCTTTCATCCAGAGTCTCTAAATCCACACTGGGTTCAATTCCAGACTCCATACGAAATTTCTCTGCTGCTTCTTTAAAGCCCTCTGAAATAGGGACATTTAACACATAGAATGTATTGTATGAAACACTTTAGAAAAAAAAAAAATCATCAGCTTAAATGAAAATTGAGTGTTGTTTGTGCAATTTTGGGGTTTGAAAATTACCCTATAATTGTGAAAAGTTCTTCTCTATATAAGAAATTATTTATCTAATAGGCATCTAAGAGTAAATGCTTAATTTATTCTGCACTCATGTATGCTCACTTCCAGGGAAGTAACTTGTAGCCCAATACCTCTTAACATGGAAGCCTGTTTTATACTTAAATTAAGCACTGTGCTTATTGCAAAATGAGATTGTGAAAGTCACACATTCAAGTGGGTGGTTTTGCTTCACCCTCTAGCCTCATATCTGTTTACACAGATCCAGCAGTTTTTCTGAGAAGAAAACACACAAGAAGAAGTAATTTTGCTTTCTTGTGTAGTATTTAAGGTTATAACAGCTCTTTTAAATCCCAGGTCTTGTGTTCATAGACACAAAACTGATTTACAGCACCCACTATGCTGCTCTTCCTCCAAGGCAGAGGCTTCACCTAAGCTCAGTGTAAACAGGGGTGTAGATGGATACAAACGCCTCCACCCTAGCACAGCTTCCTGGGATGGCATGCACCTAATTACTACCAACAACTCCCCAGGGGTTTGGGTTATTCCAAGTATAAAGCCAGGCCATGTGCTGAAAGGGTTAATATTCTGGTCTCAAATTATTTTGACAACAGTGCCCTTTCAGAGTTTATCTTTCTGCCCAGTTAAAAACTTGCTTCTGATAGTTGTTCTTGCAGCTTTCAGACTGTTATTTAACAACAGCAACTTATCTTGAGCTGTTTCAATGGCACAAAAAAGGACATCACGGAGAAGCAGGTCATGTTTACAGCATTGCAGAAAACACTTTGTTTTCTCTATCATTTAGCAGAAGAGTTCAGGCTCATAAATGTCATCTGTATTCCATGAGAACTGCTCAGTCTCTGATTCTTTGTCGGTCTGCAGCTAAGAGAACACCAGAGCAGTTGGGCTTTGCTAAAGAGAAGCCAACAGCAATCACAAAGTTCTCACAGCCCTTAATTCCACTCCATCCAACTCCATATTGTACCCCAAACTGATAATGTGACACACATTAAGAGCCTCCAGGCATTGCCACCCGTTTGTTTTTACCTGTGACAAGGTAGTTCATGATAAGGCGGTTCATGTCTGCTCTCTGGATATGTAAGTTATTAAGCTTTTCCATCCATTCATCTTTCGTGATTTCATCAGGTTTTTCTGCATAACTCATCCTGGACACCAACTACAAAAGAAAAGCATCTCATTTAACATGATTAAAAAAAAACCCCAAAAGTTTAATGTGTGCAAGAATTGTGTAACTGCCATCTTTACAGTTTTCTATGAGATCTTTTAAATTAATAACCAAAAATTGACCCTTTTATCTTAAACCAGAGTTCTGAATTTTTTTTCCTCCTCATTCTCACACTCTTCCATATTTATTTGCCAGGCTCTAAAGCTGCTTTCAGAAATCTCAGGATAAAAGATTCAAATACCATCTTCTTGTAGTTACTCTTAAATCCACTCCATATAAATCTTGCATAGAATTTACACAGGACATGCAGCATCACAGCGTGAAGCCAGCGAATCAGAGTTTGACAGCCAGCCAGAAAGACTGTGACAAACACTTACAGCAATGCCTATGTAAACAATACCTGCTTTAAATCTTCACTAAAACTTCGGACAGCTCCCTACATCGCACAGCTACAAAACTGTCCATGATGTAGTACAACGCAAAGCTTTACACCAACTCAGCCTCGCCGTCCCCGAAAGTTCTCCTGTCAGCACTACTAAAACGTTACATCCACTATTTTTCTATGCAATATTTTGTTCGGATTGGCAGGCAAAGCGTTTAACCAAAGCCACATTTAATGATTTCTACCTCCAAGCCACGACCACGGGGGCAGCGAAAGGGGAGGACAGGCGGCCACAACACCAGCAACAGGAACCGCCAGCCCCGTCAGACAACACGAGAGGCAGCGCGACTCCTACAGCGACCCTTCCAACAGGTCCTCCCTTCTCGGAGCCGCGGCCGAAGCCGC
>VZTB01012399.1:619377-671446 GCA_013397245.1 Thryothorus ludovicianus
AACATTAACTAGGGAAGCTCAAGGCATAAACAAGATGTGTCAGCTGCAGAGGAAAGTGAGTGCACTGACCACCCAAAAGGTTTTGGAAGGAAGTGGAAAAAAGTTTTAAGGAGAGTTAGTGCTGAGGGATTTGCAGGCATCTCAGCATAAGCTTCTCTGGTGTCTAAGGAGGAGAGACAGGTAAGGTGCTTATTAGACTGTTTTAGAAGCTGGTTGATGTTATTAATCCCTGCTAGGATTTCCCAGCAGAGTTTTCAGTTCAAACCAGTTACTGATTACCAGCATGTTACAGGAGAGAAGGCCTCAAGTGAAACTCACATTATGACCAAAAAAGCTCCTCCTGCTTTGCTGCCAGGATGATGTAGATTCAGACCAGTAACCCAAACTATTTCCCAAATTAAAGGAAATTAGGCTGTAACAGGAAAAGAATTAGATAAACAACGAGGCAGGGAAAGAACTGAGGTGCTGCTGATGAAGGTGACACATGTTTAGTCAGCAAAGATAAATCCTCTGACTGCTTTAACACAAAGGTGTAGAGGTTTTGTGGTTCAAAGTGTGGTGTGCTCAGGTGGCACTCACTGGGGGTGCACATTGAATCACCACTAGGTTAAAGTGGTGTAAGCCTCTTACTAATAAATGTGTGTAAGAGGAATTTAATTCCTTGTAGCAGGCATCCCCCATTCACTGCTGCTGTGCAATTCCTTGTTTTGCGTGTTCCCTCTCTGGTGGTGTGCAATTCCTGGGTTTGAGCAATCACTAGTGCTAAATTTATCCATTAAAAGCATATTATTAGCTTTCCCCAGAGCATAAATCAGAGTGCAGCTTGATCTACCAAACCCTAAGCTATTTCCCTTCCATGTAATTTCATTTATTGCAGCTCTGTAGCTGCACAACAAAATCTCAATTCCTGCTTGCCTGTAATTTTGGTGTTTTCCACTTTTGCACAGGAATCTGTTGAGGTTTTTTACTTCCTGGTGTTCCTGGGTGAAGTATTAAAACTCCTCAGTTTTACAGCTGAAGAAAGAGGCTAACTGTGCTAATAGCAGGTTTTCCAACATTATCCTGAGCTTTTGCCACCAGAAGTCTCATGAATAGACTCCTAAAAGATGTAATCAAAATACTTGACAGAATCCTGTAATTCTGTAGAGTTATTCCTAGGTAGTTTTATTTCTCCTCATGTTTTCAATCCTTAATCACTATAAACCCTGTATCTATCTGGAATTGACCTGAAACCTGTGTTATCAACCCATGAGGAAAAATGTGCAGGATCAGGATAATAATCAGAGCCAAACCTCACACCTCCTGCTGTCTAAAGGCTCTTCAGGTACCCAGGACCAGAGTCTCTGTATAGTTTTGGGAGTGTTTTGTTCCCCTTGACATCCCTCAGTGACTGTCAGGTGTGATGTTTCTCCGTGCCAAAGTTTCTAAAGGTGACAGAAGGAACTCAACACCAAAATGGGAGTTAACTCTCTGTAGCTACTTGTAGCAGCTTGGATGCTTGTAGTGGTTTTTTAGTAGCTTAATCATTGAGGAAGGATGGAGCCACGTGTTGGATGGGCAGAATCAGGGAACATTCCACTCTCTGCACTCCATAACATGGAGCCAGAGGAAGGCATTACAGCAGCAAATTGCCAAACAGTGTGAGTAGAGCAGAAAACCCAACCAAGTCCCAGTGGAATACGCACAGGTGGGGACACAGCTGCTGTGAGCAGGTGGCTGTGCAGCAGCAGCCTGGCTCCTCTGCCATGTTCCTCCGCTCACCCTCAGGAACCATGGCTAAAGCTGCCGTTCCCGGGATCAGCCCGGGTTTGCGAGCGGAGAAACCGGAGCGGGCCTGAGGGAGCCCCGAGGGGCGCGGGGAGTGCGCGCAGAACGGGCACAGACACCGTGGGGGCCGTGTGAGGAGGGAACCGCCATGGTGCTGAGCGGGCCGTGTGAGGACGGACAGCCATGGCGCTGAGGGCGCCGTGTGAGGAGGGAACCGCCATGGCGCTGAGGGCGCCGTGTGAGGAGGGACAGCCATGGCGCTGAGGGCGCCGTGTGAGGAGGGAACCGCCATGGCGCTGAGCGGGCCGTGTGAGGAGGGAACCGCCATGGCGCTGAGGGCGCCGTGTGAGGAGGGACAGCCATGGCGCTGAGGGGGCCGTGTGAGGAGGGAACCGCCATGGCGCTGAGCGGGCCATGTGAGGAGGGAACCGCCATGGCGCTGAGGGCGCCATGTGAGGAGGGAACCGCCATGGCGCTGAGGGCGCCGTGTGAGGAGGGACAGCCATGGCGCTGCGGGCGCCGTGTGAGGAGGGACAGCCATGGCGCTGAGGGCGCCGTGTGAGGAGGGACAGCCATGGCGCTGAGGGCGCCGTGTGAGGAGGGACAGCCATGGTGCAAAGGAGGCCGAGGGGCGGAGCCGCGGCTCTCCCGCCCAGGGCCCGCCGGGTCCTCCGGGCTCCGCACGCCAAGGGCGGCGCTCTGACCCCGCCGCCGCCATCTCGGTGTCGAGTGTGGCGGGGGCGGGGAAGCTCCGCCCAGCCCCGCCCAGCGCTGCCGCGGAGCGAGGAGGAAATGGCGGCGCGGCGCGGCTGAGACCTTCGGCGGCCGCGGCCAGAGCCCCCCATCCTTGCTTGCGGTGAGTGCGGGAGGCGGGTAGGGGAGCAGCGGGGCGGGAGGAGTGGGGGAGCGGGGCCGCCGCTGCGGCAGGGAGGTCGCGGGAAAGGCGGCCTGGCCGCCTTTGGGCTCGCTATAAAATGGAGGCGGGCGGGCGGCCGAAGCAGCACGGGTGGTGGCGGGGGGAGGGTTTCTCCGGGGAGCAGCAGGGTGCGGGCACGGCGCGGTCTGGCCCGGTTCGGAGAAGGCGGCGGCTCCGTGCGGGGCCTCGGAGGAAGCCTTTGGCTCAGGCCGCGACGGGGCCGCAGCGGAACGGCCGCTCCCCGGGCGGAGCGGGCTGAAGGCGGCTCCTCCATCTTGTGGGGAAGGAGAGGCGAGGAGAGGCCGGGTGTGCTCGGAGCTCGCCGCCCTCATGGCCAAGCTGACGCCGGGAAGCTGCTCCGTGACGGCACCACCGACGGCACCCACCGGCCCCGGGCCCGCGCCGAGGGTGGCTGGGCGGGGGAGCGTCCTTGGGGACCCGGGAACCCGAGCGAGCCCAACCGAAACCGTGCCGGGGCCTCGGCGGGTGGGACTGAAACTTCCCCGCCTCGGAGAGATGTTGATTTTCTCTGGGCGAAGGAGGGGAGCTCCTTCTTGGTGAGTTAAACACGAGGAGTTGAACTTTATCGTGTCCTGCTGATTATTTTTTAGGGAGGAAAAACCGAATATTTAGACAGTAGGAATTTTTGGCCGGTTTTAAATATTTAATAAATTCTTTGCTAATTCTCTATCCTTGGCACTAATGTATTTAAATAGTACTAATGCACTTAAATGCTGTCTCTTGGAGGTGGTGATAATATGAAGCTGTTTGTTTGGCTTGCAAAAACCACTATTTGGTGGCGACCAAATTTTGTTTCGTACAGTTAAATTGTTTACACCTCCAAGCAACAGCTTATATTTTAGTTATGGTTATGAAAATCTTACTATCTTAGCTTGTTCTTTTTAACTTGGAAAGAATACTCTAATCTCGCAATGTGTTATAAAATGAATGTGTATTATGCTCACCCTGCAGTTTTTATCTCCAGTAATTTGAAACAGTATAAGGTGCTTATTTTCTTGCATGGGCTTTCATGGATTTTCCTTCCAGGAACTCCAGGGAGAAAAAAATGTTGATTTCTTTTATTAAACTCAGAAGAATGTATATAGCATTCCTGAATTTCCTGGGTTTTTTTGTTGGTTGTTTCTTCCCTGGATAATAGAATTAATATATTTTTCAGAAATAGCTTTTTTGAATACTTAGTAGTCATAGTCGTGTTTCACTAAATTCTTTGGCAGGTACTATTAAACTATATTTTGCCTTATTTTATGATAACTTTTTCTACTGTTTGCTTTTTTGTGTATTTTCCTCAGTTTTCTTTTAAGGAGTAATTTGAATTAGTTTAGCTTTAACAGTCTTGGTGCTTCTTCTACAAACAAAATTTGCCAGCTGTTTAAACAATCTGATTGCTGGTCAATGAAAAATGATGTGTAGGTACTGTCCAAGTGTACCATGTTTGTGTTAATTGTAGTAGATATTCTGGGTTGTGCTCCACTTTTATGTGTGCCAGCTGCTTGTTATCATTCCCTGACACTTAGAAGTTTCTATAGGAATAAATATAGAAGTAAGCTTAAAATAGCTGTTCAGTTAGGCCTTAAATTTTTTTCCCTTGACAGTTCCAGAAACATGTCACACATAAAGATGTTTCAATGCACTGGGGGGAAAGACTAAGGGCTCGTGTTGGCCTTCAACCTCCATTGAGACTGCTTGACTCCAGTGATTAGAAAATCAAATAATTGATATTTTCAAGATTAGCATTTAAATAATTTTTTTACAAAGTTTTTGTGTTATTTATTTCTTTAAGAAATATTTTCTGTTATGCAAATGACAGTTTTGCTGTGTTGCAAAAATACTTGCAGTTTTTAAAACTGTTGAAATGTAAAATAATAACATAAACTAATATCTATCCACACAGTGCTTTTGAGGGTGTTTTCATACAATTAAAAGATGGATTTTGAAGTAAAAAAGCAAATAACACCAAAACTCTCAAACTCCTCAGAGCAATGTCAATAGAATTGAATCTAGGTTAGTAGATAAAATTGAATAAATATTTTTTCAGTGTCTAGTGGACTCCCAGAAGCCATTGTTTGTTCTGCTTAATCCAGCTTCACTACTAAGATTTTCCTGGCAGTTCATCACATTATTTGTTTCTGGTTTAAGATACTAATTGTCTTTATAGTTGTAACTTAACGACCATGGGATTTTAATTCTGTACAGCCTGAAACTTTAAGCTGGAGGTATTAGTGGGAAGAGGAAGAGCGAGGATTAAAGGGGCTGGGCTGAGAGTTATAAAACGTAACTGGAAGAGGCAGGAGCAGGGCCAGGGCTGGGTAGGAGCGACATTCGATGGCTTTAGTTGACAGAACTGGTATTCTGGTGCCCTTCCTCTTGTGCCACGAGTAGTAGGGCAGTGGTAGGAGATACAAGGAGAGGGGTTTAGTGCAAGTAAGATTTCCCCAGTTCATGCAAGAGCTGCTTTGTGTTTGTGCAGTCAGGCCTGACTTCTCAGCTGTCAGTGAATGCTTGGAGGATTCACCGCTGGGAAGTTCTGGTCTAAGGCAGCTTCTGAAATAAGCAGATATTTGACAGGTGTTATTGATGGTGCTCTCAAGAGCACTGATAGATTTTGAGGTTAAAAAGCTTAAATTTCCAGTTAGGCAGCTCAAACATACATCGTGTCTTCTCCCAGTAAATTCTAATCAAAACTGGAAACTCAACTGTGTTTACTGCATCCTTAATAACATAATCAGCATGCTGTGATTACTGTGTTTCACCAAATTTGGAAGAAGTTCATTTCTGTTTACTTCATTTAATGAAGCTGTTTTAATGAAATACTAAAAATGACAGCTAGTTTCAGAGGTTATACTTTAGCTCGCTTTTCACGAACAAAATAAGGGAAAAATATGTATTATATAACATGCATAACCACTTGATTTTGTTTTCTTCGGCGGCTGTACTGGTAGGGTCAGAAACGATAGATTATTTAAAAATAAACAAGATGTAGGATTGTGAAAAGTTAAACTAAGATTGTAGCTGACTAATCCTAACGGATTTACGGCTGAATGTTCCTAATGGCCCTGATAAAGAACTAATTTCCCTGGTGGAGGAATGCCAGAGGGTGTGAATTGCCTTCCCAAAGCAATGTTTCCTGGGCAGTTGCTAAAGAGATCAAGTTCAATAGCAGAAATTGAACGTTAGGCAAATAAATAGTTTGTATTTGCAAAATATTTTCATTCAAGATGATGGAAAAGAAGTGCTAAAGATCCTGTGTATTGGGTGATACCCGGCAGTGTTTGTAACTGATACTTCTGTTGACTAAACTTTCAACCATGACTTGTAAAATTGGCTTTTGCTGGAGCCTTTAGAAGGTTTCCTGTAAGGAGGTGATCATGCTTGGGCTTTTAATCAAAGCATTTGACCACCTGAAATTGTGTTTATTGCTTCCTAATCTGTATAAAAGGGAAAAAGAAAACAGCAGAGCTCTCTACACTGCTTTGATTCTGCTCCCAGCTTTCCTTAATGGGCAAGATCCGTTTGTTACCTGATTTTTGCTCACACTGTTCAGACCCTCAAAGCAGAAGTAAACCTGACCCAAAAGCTCATTTTTTGTGGGGCTAAGTTTTCATTGTTAGTGCTGGTGTGGGATTATTTTACTCAGAAGAGTGTGACTAAAGGCTTCAGGAGGTGTTGTAGGAGTAGTGAAATGCCAAATGTCAGTCTGTTACTAAGTCAGTATCTGCCTAGGCTACCCATGGAGCTCTGACTAGAAAATAAAAATGATGTGTGCAGTACTTTCCTTCCCTCTTAAAATTAACGTTTCCATAAATGCAGAAAGCACTACAGTCAATATGAATTTTGTTTCCCAAACGCATTTATGGGCTTACAGCATGGGGGGTGTACACAGTGCAAGTGCCTTGTGTTAGGGGTTACTGAAGTTCTCAGTGCTGTTGGCACAGTTCTGTCCCCTGCTGCTGACACAGAGCTGGCAAAGCTTCTCCTGCCTGCACACCTACCTTACAGTCTCCTTGCCAGTGTGACTTCTCCCAAGGAATTTGATATGACTTCCAAAGTGTTTCCCCCCCTGAGATGAACTGCTCCTGTGCTTGGAGAGAGAGCTGAGGTTACGTGTGCAGCTGTGCTGAGAGCCCACTGCACAGGGTGGTGCTCACCTGCCCCACCCTGCAAGCAGCACAGACAGGTAAAAGTACAGTTTTGCAGATCTGATTACACCAATATGAGACACTTGTGCCAGCACAATTTCGTTGATGAAGGGTTGTAGCCCATAATGTTCCTCACTTAGGCACTTGTGACAGGTAACATCTGTAGTACAGATGGGATCTGTTATTAAGCTTTCGTGTTTGCCAGATACCCGATGGGCCTGAGAAGTTGGCCTTTAACTGTAAGAAGTTCAAAGAAGCTCTTTTTCTTACTTGCCCAGTATAAATGCCTGGTGCCATTCTCATTCTGTGCATGACCTATCCAGCAGTCCATCCCTCCTTCCCTTGGCTGCTCAGGTCCTGTGTGCTGCAATCTGAAGTAAGAGGGTTTAAATCTGAAAGACATCAAAATAAACTTTACTGTGTGTGTGTTTTGTTTTGCATAAACCGGGGAGCTGCTCTGTGTGTGCTTGATGCAGTTCTGTTTTGCTGTGGAGTTGCTCCTTGTCTTTGCTCTCTAACTGCTGCTGGGCCCACTCTGTGTGTGCTGCTAATCTGATAATCTGCTGCTGTGCACACACATTGAATTCCTCACTTCCAGGAGGTCCCACACTCCCTGCAAACGTGCAGGACTGCTGTCCTGTGCGAGCACAGGTTTCCATCCTGTGAGGCACTGGCCCTTCTGTGGGGCTTACAGAAGGTAAGTGAGCAGCCTGACAGGAGCCTGATGGTGTTTTAGTTTCAGGCACGGCAGAGAGGGTATGACTAAAGACATTTTAATTTGGAAAGGGTAATGTCTTAATTATTTTAAGTACAGAGACCAAGTGAGTCTATCATGTTATTAAGGGAAGATATTTTTTCTTGGAATTAATCCATTTCCTTGTATTTTAAAAAGTAAGCTGTTAAGTTGGTTTGCTCTAAAGTTTATTTTAAATCCTTCACTGTTTTCTACTTTTGAAAAGTATTGATCTTGTGAAATTTATGAACATATTAAGTCTAATTTTTCACGATGAAAAATCTAGAAGGAGATTGAAAACTTGTTTCTGCATCTTGGAAGATTTAAAAGAAGTTGTTAATGTATCTTTACATTTTAAATCTCATTAGTTGATCGTTGTCAGCACTGTGTTGGTATATGGTGTCACATGAATGTGCACTTAATGGCCTGTCCTGTACCAAGGCAGGATGAGTGTTCACACCATGAACATTTGAAAGAATTTTTCAGTGCCAAACATAAAAAAGGCAGAAAGTCTGCAGTCCACAAAGCTACACTGAAATGTCCTGAGTGCCCTGGTGCAGGGAGGTGGTAGCAATGGGTGCTACTGAATAATTTATGGCACCACACCTCAGGGTCCTAGAGTACCTTCAAAGGTTTCTTGAAAAAACATCAGGGAGATTGGGAAAGGGGATCTCAGCATGTGCAGAAACCTCTGGATTAATTTTTTCCTCACCAGTTCACTCTGGTGATCTCACTGCATTGATGTGCTCAGGTGTCCTCGGGGAGCTTTCCCACCTGTGGTGTGGGTACCATAAACACCCTTTCTTTCCACCACCTTCAGAGGGTGCAGATTCTTCACCCTCTGGTTCAACCATTTCTATCTTGGGACAGCCTGATCTCCCAAAGCAGTCAGTTCTTTCGGCAGGAACTCGGTGGGATGCTCCCCAGCACTGACAGTGAGGCTTTACAAGGAGTAGAACTCTGTAATGGGAGCTGGGGAGGCGAGGGCAGAAGCAGCAGCTCTGAGCAGACTGAGGTGTGGTGTGACACTCCTGTAGGTGTCCCTGCTGCCATCCCTGACAAATCAATACCCTGCTCTGCTCGGTGCATCAGACCAGGATACACTGTCTTGAGACTAAAACTACCTTAAAACTAGATCTTGGAGATATTTTGTCTTCATTTGGCTGTAAAGAGCTGTTCCTACTGGCCTAGAATAATTACTGCTTCCTGTGGTGGTTAAGAACAGCACAGGTTTCTTAAATTAGGCTGGGCTGTTCCTGATGAGCATGGCTCGTGTTACTGCTCAAACTACATCTTGCAAATGTAAAAGCTTATTAAATTTCTAAAATGGGAATAAGATATTGACTTTAGAATAGGAAGAAACGAACTGCCACTTCTGAGTTGTTAGTATTGTGGGTAGAGGAGGTGGTGGCTTTGTAATCTTTGAATTAATTTAGTGTGTTTAATGAAAGTCAGTAGAGCATTTAGAGATAAGTGTTACAGGTTTTGTAGTGTTATTTCTCTTTGATTTCATTCTTTTAGGTCTAACTATAAGCATTGAAGTACTGTTATTTTATGCAATCTTGACTTTTAACATGATATTTCAAATGTAAACCTCTGACATAAAGGTTTTATATTTACCAGGAATGTGTGGACTTTTGACCTTGAGCTGCAGCTTGGCTATAGCAGTCAGGCAGTGATATAGTAACTTATTTGGAGTGCAGGGGAGGAGTTAGAACCAAAAGTTTCTCGTCTCACAATATCCAGCTTTAGGACTGACCTCTAATTCTTCAACTCTCATTGCCTCTTCTTATCACAAGGTCTGTTTCACAACTGTTTGGAAGATGTTTCCCTTCCCTCATAAAATGCTTTAATTAGCAAGCAATGGATGCGTTTTACATGAAAATAAAAGACTGGCTGTTCTGTGGAACCTGATTTTCTGTTGCTTTCCATGCCAGTAGAGTATCTGTAACCTTGCATCTTTCATGGCTGAGCAGGTGGAGGGAACATGTCCAGAGCTAGAGCAGAACCTGTTCCTGCTGTTCTGGGGGGTCACTGAATTGCACTTTTGTCCCTGGTCTCCCTGGAACTGCTTGTTCCTGTACAAAGTAGGTGATGCCCTCCTGGCATCTCTAGGGCTGCGTTTGCAGTGCTTGTTGATGCGAGGGATTAATTTTGCTGCTGCTTAGCAGAAAGTGCAGGTTTCCCAGCTGTCATCTTTGCCAAAAAGGGATGCAAAATAATTTTCAGTGGGATCAATCTGAGTAGGAGTGCATCAACTAAGCCATGCCAACGTTTATTTGCATCAGAAATCAAATCCTTATGAGAGTTCTCAGACTGCTTTGTTTTTTCTCGTGTGATTATATTTACTGATTAGGATTTTTTTAACACCTTAAGGAGGCTGTCTTAGGCCAAGCCCAGTCACTCTTTAAAGATAGTGTAAATTGGGACTGAAATCACTGTTATAGCATTCTGGAAACGATGTTTTCTGCCTTGTTTGTAATATCCTGTTCATTAATATTTAAGAAACCAGGCTGGGATATCATTGTTTTAGCCAAGTACTTTGCATATCAAGCTAATTCTGAAGAAACCCACAGAAAAATATATCTAAAAACCAGGTACAAGTCACTCTAACTGAAGCTAGTATCTTATCTACTGGGACAGACTGGGTTTGTGTTAGGACATGAAATTGGTCACTGATGAATGATACCTGCTTTGAAAACGTAGCTGGTGTAAAATCATGCTTCGAATTCCTTTGCAAGGAATCTGTCTTCTCACCAGTCCTCATATTCAGAACCTTTTACTGGCCCGTGTAGTTGAGATTTCTATCCTGTCCTTGGGGCATGGCCATTACATTTCCATAATGTATCTCAAACAATAGCTGGAGTTTCATTATGAAGTCTTTAAAAGATGCAAATGTTGTCCATCACAAGTCTTAAACAGGAGCGAATGTTCCTTCCGTGGGTGTTTGTGTAGGGGTGAGTACATGTGTGATCTTTCAGAATCACAGACATTCCTGCAGAGTTCTCAGTGGGAGTAGCAGATAAGAGTGAATGTGTCAGGTGTTAATCACCTGGACTGAAGTATTTGTGCAAGGTGTAATCCCTAATGAGGTACCAGCTTTGGTGCAGATTACAGCAAATCGGCTGAGTGTTGGAGAGTGCTGACATCCAGGATCAGGGAATAAGATGCAGCAGATTTTGCTGTGTAGATGTGAGACTGAGGAAATAAAGATCACTGGACTTTTCATACATGTTCCTCAAACACTGAATAAATCCCCAGTGAGCTGAATCTGAAGAATACTGACAGACTTTTTTTTGTACACAAGTCCTCAGATAAACAAGAAATTAAGTTCCTTTTTTTGGGATGAGTTTAGTTCGTGTTAAAGATTTTATTACTAGGCTTCATTTTAAGATCGTTTTTATAGGGTTAGGTCTTCCCAGTTACCTGAAGCAGGGCATTCTTAATTTAAAAAAATCAGCTCCAGAAAAGACAAAACCTTGATGCAGTCAAAGGACCCATTGGGCTTTTCTTTCCTCTTCCGGGAAATAAGAATAAATAAAAATGGAAATCCCGATCTGAGTATTTGTCATAATTTATTCATTCGTACTTTATCTAGAAATACAAACACAAAAGATGGGAAAACGTTGGAGTTCTCGACTATCTTTGCTCTGTCACCTCCGATGAAGGTGTTTTGTTGGGCATCCTAGGAAGGGCTCAGTGAGGATGCAGGTGTTCACAGCCCAGGCTGCTGGGACTGTCTCAGCTCTGTGTTGCTGGCACAGATAATCGCTCTGTTCTCACCTGTGATTTCAGATAAGGGACTGCTTCCTATGAGGTTTTGGCTGAATGTGAATGGAGAGACAAGCGGGTTTTTTGTTTGATCAGTGAAGGAGTGCTGGAGATTAGATGTTTAACGTGTGTTGTGAGGTGTTGCAGTAGCAGGATTTGAAATTTGGGACTCTCTTCAGTCTCTGATTAAGTTGGCTGCTGAGTCTGCTCTGGAATGTTTTCAGTCTATTGAAAACCCCAAGGGTTTTAGTGGTTGGAGAATCCACAGGGCTACTGAACGTGAGTGCTGGGCTGTCTGCTCTTGCAGAGTGGCAGCCCTGTGATTTTGGATTTCTTACTGCTTGGGAATAGTTGACCAAATTGAAATTAAAAGCCTGTGACAGTTCTGTGATTTTTCTAGGGTACAATACCTCTGTGCTTCTGTTGCTTCTCGAATTTAAGTCCAGACTGAAATCAAGTGCCTGACTTTTTTTGCTAAAGTTGAAACATTTTACCTGAAAATTAATGGGAGAGGAGAAAACTAAATAAATGTTTCCTTGACTAGGCCTTCTTTCTTGAGATACTGTGCATCAGCTTTATGCTCCACTTCCAGTTAAGTGACTGTTCTGTTTCATGGGAATGCTCATGCTACTGCAGCAACCCCTGATTTGTATTTCTAAATTAATTTCTAGTTGGTCTAAAAACCTTAGACATTTTTCCACTGGAGACTGCTTCTCACAGAGGCTGGGAACCTCAGCAGGAGCCCAGCCTTTTGAATATATGTCAGTTAATGTTAGTTTGCCTTTTTATCCCATCATTTATAAAGATTCTTGCATCCGTTTTTTCAGAGGAACAAAATATCCTTTCTAATATTCTGCAGAATATTAGGTACAGTTACCTAACAAAGACAGGATGATGCTGATGGGAATTGTCTACTAGGGGAAAAAAAATAATTTTCAGTTTCCAGCTGGAGCTTCTGATTTCAGAAGTGTGATTAATATATTGTGTTAGGAGAAATAAGTAAAGTTGACTTGGATGTTCAGCTCGTTTAAAACAAGTTTGCCAATTTGCTGCTTCTGTTGACATTTCTGTCAGTATCTCAGCTGCAGCTGAACACTGATCTTGAACAAACAGAACAAAATGAACAAAAAGTCCCACTGAATCTGGAAGGAAAAGAGGTATTTAAAGATTCCAAAGTTGCCATATGTTGTAGTAAATATTTTTGCAGGCAGTTTTGTAGAGCATTTGCTTAGAAGTGCAAAGTTTAATTGTGAGTTAAGGCTTCATTCTTTTGTGTTTTGATAATATTTGATTTTTCAGCTTCTTTTAGGCAGTTAAGTTTAGCCTGTATTAAGATGCAATTCTGCAAAAACAGGTTCACGTAAAGTAAGTTTGAAACTTCCTCTATTTTTCATGAAAAATATTTGGAACCACGTGGGAAAGGTAAAAATGGAGATACTAAATAATAAGAAACGACCAGACATTCTACAGCAAACATATGGGGTCTGTAACTTTAATGTTTTAAGTGCACTGTATACTTATATGTCTCAAATTTGGAACTATTTTAAAATTAGTTTCATAATTTTTTTCCCCCCTAGATAGTGGAGATAATATAGGTAATAGCAATTAAATACCAGCTACTAGAGCAAAAAGAAGAATGATTCTGGCATAGAATCTTTGTTTTCAGGTATTACAGGTGTTAGTGCTGTTCTGTTAGATCAGAGCTGGAGCCTTGTGCAGCTGAGTGATCCTGGAAAATGCACTTTGTGTTCAGCCAGCTGTGCCTCCTATGAGATGGTTCTGGGTTTGGAATGTCGTGGTGGTACCTGGGGACTCAGACATGATCTGCAGAGCAGGTTGCACACGGGGCCTTGGATGCCCAGGTGCTGCACTGTGAACACAGCCCTGCAGATGGTTCCTCCTTCAGGGGGAGTGCCCAAACAGGAGGTGCTTTCTGTGTGTGCCACAGGCTTCGTTTGTTTCAGTTTAATATAGAGTTAAACAAGAAGTGATTAGTGGGCTTTCCTCTCCCTTTAGACGCATCACTTAAACATTTCATGATGTGTGATCAATTGGATTTTCTGAACAGAGGTTGAAAGGTTCTTACAGAACTACACTGTGGAAGGAGGCACTTTAAATTCCCTGGATATAATCCCTGATTCAGACAATGGAGTAAAATGGCTGTCAGAGCAGGTATTCAGTGCCATGAGATCCAGCACCAGGCTCATTATCATTGGTGTGTTCAGTTCTTTTTTGCTGTTTAATTATTTACAGTTCATGAAATAAAGTGATCCACTGATGAAAATTGCATTTGGGGAGGGTTTTCTCTTTTCCCCATTCCTTATTTTCAGCACAGTGACATTGGAGGACACTTAGAGATGATGTTTGCTTAGGGAGTAAAAAGTGGTTTTTGAAGAGCACAGGTGCTTTAGGAATTGAGGCTTCATTTAAATTTAAATTTGTCAAAAAATTTAAAAAGTATTGTTTAAAAATCAAAGACTATGTATGGGCATGTCTATGAGGGATTATCTAACCTATTTTAAAATTTGTATGTCTCCTCACCTGAAGTATAAAGAGTAAATTTTTATTCCTTTCAGAGAATGAATACTGTTCTAGTTATGTCATGCACCTGCTCTGGCAGTTCCTCTGCATCTTTTAATAGCAGGGTGCTGACACTCAGGGTCTGTGTTCAGTTTCATTCTTTTGTCTTCACTAATTTATGTCGTGGTCCAGTTCATCCTGCCCAGCTGGCCTTCCTTTACCTGCCAAATTCTTATACAGTGTTCTTGTGGTCTGGCAGGCTGCGTTGGGTTAGTGCAGGCATTGCCTGCTGATGCTCAAACTCAGCTCAAGGCTGCAGTGTCTCCAGTGTGCCCTATTGTAAGCTGGGCTGTGCTGATGGAGTTTGAAAGCATTTCTGTATTTTCATTGACAGTCAGCACTTAGTTCCACTCAGAATGCTTTTAAATACTGCACATGGACTAAATTCTTCATTACGGTTTTGTTGTTCTGGAAATGTTAATTGAATCTAAAGGAATTAAGGAGGGTGCAATCATATTTTGTATTTCTTTCAAAGGTCTCAGCTGTTGGTAACTGGGGAAGTGGTATTACTTAATTTTGACTTTTTTTTCCAGTTCCAGTGTTTTTCTGAAAGTGCTAAACTGTCAAGAAGACAAAATAATGGAATTTGCTTTATAATGTAGTAGAAGCAAAACAATTCCAAATTTAGTTAAACTACAGTAAGATAACTTAATAAATATATAGATTCCTTATTTTGTCCCTTTCTTTTTTCCAGCAGCCAGCAGGAAAAAGGATTGATAGCATTTGGACCTGCTGACAACTCAGATTCAGTGTGGCACTAGTGAGTCAGGAAATTCAGCATGTGCTGGCTGGAGGATGCTGAATGACTCTGATCCTGTGCTGCCCTCCTCTGGCTCAGCTCTTCAGGGAGAAACCATTCGGGCCTTTGATGCTGTGTCAGGTACAGAGGACTTTGGAGAGCCTTCTTATTTACATTTTAGCTGAAATTTATATCTCAGAATATGGGTCACCTTTGCTTCTAGGTTTGAACATTCTTCATGTTCGAGAATAAAAAAGGATGTAAATTTTTAACTGTTTCTACTTGCTCCCTTAATTATATTGTGACCTTTTTAGTACAAATACAATTTTAATGCTGTTAAAAAAAATTAAAAATTTATTGTTAGGGTTTTTTTTTAATGGGGGAACTTTAAGGAATTTCATATTTGATTGAGATAGTTGGAGATCTTTACCTGTTTAGTACAGGCTTAAATTTCATTTTTTATTCTGTCAGTAATGTTAAAAGTAATCAGTTCCTATTTAAATTAATGTTCTGACGTCTGCTGCTTTTCCAGTGACATTTATAGTATTCACAGTTACAACTGAAGTGTTAATTTTTTCAACATATCTGCATAGATTTTTATGTTTCCATAGCATTGCCCCTTACCATTTCTGTTTCAGCGGTGTTAAATGTAACACTGGAAGCAGAGGATTTGCAAAGGAGGGATTGTGTTAAGACAGAACAGTAATGGAAGTGATGCAGTATATGAAATAAGGAGGCATTTATTCCCAGGGAGCACTGGAAAACTGGGAGAAGCTTGCTGGGGGATGTCTCTGAAAACTTGTAGCTGTGTTAGGTGCTGCTGTTAAAAACATCTGGTTCTTCAGTGCTGTTATTTAGGAATTCTGCTCACGTTCCCTTTTGGTTTACCATTGCAATTCCTCAGCCAGGGATACACATATCCAGAAACATCCTTGGGGAGAATTGGGGTGTGTTCTTCTGTTTTCAAATAACTTTCTGTTTAACATCTTTGAGGCACAGTTACTACTGCACGTTCCTGTTCCCTGGGAGCAGTGTCCCTGCAGTGGCTGCAGAGCAGTCTGTGCCCTTAGGAGCAGTTCCAGGGCATGCAGCTCATTGGAAATATATTAATTTTAACACTTGTTCAAACCAGGTTATTCCTGAATTTATCAAAATACAGATGCTACTGATTAGCTTCTGCCTTCTCAAATAAGTCTTCTAACAAGCTGGGAAAGACTTTTGAGAAAACAGACTGGTTATCAGCACAAGTTTTTTTTTTTTTTTTTTGTGGCTGAGTCTGTGACAGTTGGAGGTTCTTTGCTGAATCAGGGGGCTTTTGTGTCATTCTGGTAGGATCACATAGGCTGAAAACATTTTTGTAAATTACCATGTCAAGGACCAGCCTTTCTTACATTTCATTCCACACAGAAGTGAGTGGAACTGCTGTAAAGTTTTTCCCCAGACAAACCCCAGGGAGTAGGTTCATACCATGAAGGAGTTTCTTGTTTGATTGGTTTTTTTTTTTGAGAAATCCCAGAAAATATCAGAAATCCTAAGGGTACTCAATAAAATATGTCAGTACAGTATCCAAACCCACATGTTTAACTTACTACTTTGAAGGAACATTTGTGACTTGAAATACAAGTGCTTGTTACAGTTATTACTGAGATCAGGATATTTACTAATTACTTGGACAATTAATATTTTTGAATGAGAGTTTTGGACATTTTGCTTTTCTTCAGCGTTTCAGAGTGGGGACAGTGTTGTCTGTACTATGGAACAAGCTGGAAACACAGTGCCATTAGAATCTGAACCTAATACTGACAACATGGAAAACAGTTCTCCTGGTAAGAGTTCTTCCTTTGCAATGAAAATGTGCTTATTTGTCCATCATGTATGTATGTGTGTAAATTATTTTAATTAACTCAAGAGTTTGTAACAGGAACAGCTGGGTTATGTTGTCACACTGATCAGTGATGTATTTAATTGCTACTGCTTTGTATTACATTCAGAAGAAAATGTTTTATCTATTTTGGAGGCTCCTCGAATGAAGTAGAGACACATAGATGTCACAAAGAAAATAGCATGATGAAAAAAGGTTTTAAGAAAGCACATAATCACCACCACTTGATTAACTCTTGCCTTGTTTTTAGCTTCAGTGTTGGATGATAAAGGTGATCAAAGCAACGAGGAGGAACAAAAGTCTGTCAAGCCAACAAGTAAAGAGTTCAGGAAGACCTGGGGGTTTCGGAGGACCACGATTGCCAAGAGAGAGGGTGCAGGAGAGGCTGATGTGGACTCGAGTGAGCAGCAGCCTCAGCAGCAGCAAGGCATAAACCTGAGGAGGAGCGGACGGCAGCCAAAGCGCACCGAGAGAGTGGAGGAGTTCCTGACCACGGTGAGGCGCAGGGGCAGGAGGAGCGTTCCCACCACCCTGGAGGATTCCAGTGAAGCAGCCTCTGGGCCAGCCACGGATGCTGAAACTGCTTCTGAAGACAGTGTCGAGAGCACTCCAGATACAAAGCCTGTCACTCGGAGGATTTGCACCAGGAGTTGTAAGGAGCAGAAGAGCCCTAAAAGCAGACCCGCAAAAGAGGAAGAGGAAGAAGAGGAGGAGGACGACGAAGAAGAAGATGCCACTTCTGATAGTGACAGCGATGGGTTAACGCTAAAGGAGCTGCAGAATCGACTAAGAAAGAAACGTGTTGAGCAGAAATCTCCTCAGCTGGTGTTGAAGGATGTGCAGAACCATCTGAGGAAGAGGAATTCAGAACAAGATCCTGCCAAAACAGGTGATGTCACACCTGAAAAACAGGATGAGTGTGAGCTGCCTGTCAAACAGGAGCCTGACACTGCAGACAGCACTGAGATTGCCAGTCAGGTGGTTGTGTCTGAGGAGGACACTGAAGATCTTGAGGCTCAGAAGGAGGAAAAGGGTGCAAAGGGGGCCTCAGATGAGGAACCTGAAGAACAGCCCAAAAGCAAACCTGAGTCTGAGATCTACGACCCAAATGCCCTGTACTGTATTTGTCGTCAGCCTCATAACAACAGGTAGGCACAGGCACAGCTGCAGACACAGTGCAAGGAGCTGGAGTTTTTCTCTGCTGGGAAAATAAGCCAGGTGCTAGTGCTTAATTTTTGAATGAGCTTTTGGGTTTGTTGAATTTTGGCGGGGAGTTTATAACAAATACTTAAAAGAGAATAAGAAGTAACCAGTGAGGCAGAACCATGCACTGGTGCTTTTATCAGGGTGCTTAAGTTGTGTTGCTTGAAATATGCATTGAACATTACTTGTCTTTTCATTTCACAGTGTTTTACTGTTCCTTGGTGGGCTGTTTCTTTTTTTTCAGGTTTATGATTTGTTGTGATAGATGTGAGGAATGGTTTCATGGTGACTGCGTGGGTATTTCTGAGGCTCGAGGGCGATTGTTGGAGAGGAATGGTGAGGACTATATCTGTCCAAACTGCACCATTCTCCAGGGACAGGATGAGCCTGTTTCAGAACTAGACCAGCAGGAAGCTAAAATGGAGCCAGGAAATGTGGATGGCACAGAATGCACAAGCATAGGAACAATTGAACAAAAATCAGTTGAGGATCAAGGCATCAAGGGTAGGATTGAAAAAGCTGCAAATCCAAGTGGAAAGAAAAAGCTAAAGATATTTCAACCTGTAAGTATTTTAATTGTTTATTTTTCATGTTTTATTGAGTACCTGGAGACAGTGACTTGTATGGCTATAAATCTGACTTGATTTTAAAGCTACACATAAGCTGAACAGCCCACTGAGCACTGCTGGTTAGCAGAAGTTTATCCATACTTCTATCAGTACACAAATTCAAACTTAGTTTCAAAGGAGGGATTTAAAAGTTTTATGTAGGTGTAGGAAATAGTTTGTGCTCTTTTGCCCTTTCTAAATAATGTTTTCAAAGTCAAACAATGAGGTATTTTTTTAATAGTAATACTGTAATTTTGAACTGGTTCATACTATCTTTGAAATAATCACAAACATTGTGGACATTTCCAATGGTAGTTAAACTTCTATTTAACATTGACAAGTCTCTGTTGGAGTTAATTCCAGCTGTATTTCCAGTTAGTCTTAGAATTTCTGATTTTTGTCCTGATGTGCTTTAGGTTATCAGCAACTAGAGAATTTCTTTATACTGCCTTTTTAAATCTAAAAATGTATCTTTTTAACCATTTCAAAATCTGAAAGAAGTTTAAGTTTTGTAATACAAAGTTCCATGCCCAATTGG
This sequence comes from Thryothorus ludovicianus, assembly GCA_013397245.1. Lineage (NCBI taxonomy): Eukaryota > Metazoa > Chordata > Aves > Passeriformes > Certhiidae > Thryothorus > Thryothorus ludovicianus. Next base: position 638,272 of record VZTB01012399.1, read on the forward strand.
AAAGGCATAGAAGCTTCTTCTAAACTTAATGTACATGAACTATAAAAACCAAGTGCTACAGTGATTGTCTTGGTTCTGCCTAAGGTACTGCAGAAGTGCCAATGTCTTGGACATTTCCCTTAGATTTCAGAGCTGTCCATTGCAGCACAGTGAGATTAATGTACAGATAGAACAGCTGGAGCTGAATATATAAATATTTACTATTTTAAGATGTGTGGAAAACAGTATTCTCAAAAATATTTTTAAATACATTTGTACTTTGGACACAGGTTTTTGAGAATCCAGTGCTGTTGATGTTGGCTCTACTGTGTATTACCAAGTGTTCTTTATCTTTACTTCTCAGTTAAGTGTGTACATGATAGGAAAATTCCCAAATCCAGGTTTTATCAGGCTGCTGCAGATAAAACTGTGTACTGGCTTTTGATTGCAGAGAATTCAGTTGCACTATGCAAGTAATATTTATTTAACTGGAAATATTTCTGGAAAACTTCGTTTTGGTAATTACAAACGGGAAGAGGTTGTTTAGAACTACAATAGTTGTGTCTTGTATCATTTTTAGGAGTAATTTAAAAGAGAGACTAAAAGCTTAATACTCAGAGGTGAAACATTGGAGCCTCAACATCTTTCAGGTGTTTCTAGAGTTCTACTTAATGCACTCTCTTTTCAAGCAATGTGCTATTTATTGAATCATAGCATTAGAAGAGGAAGTGCTTCATCTCTTAATACCTTGATATAAATGGAGCGTGATTTTTAATTAGAGGAAAATTCAGATTGCAGTGGCAAACCTATAAATGTGTAAGGAGTAGGAGGCTATGTGAAAGTTGTGTATAAGAATGTTTTTTTTAATGTAAGTTGGAGACTTCTTAAATTAAAATTGGTTTAAGCTCTAGAGCAAGAATAATCTGTGCACCTGGATATCTGAGTGCTTCCTCTTACTTGTGTGCATGGCTGAGGACAGCAGCTGGTGGGGGTGGTTTAGAGAACCCAGCTGTGCATTACTGGGGACATTTCTCACAAGTAGAGGATCAGTAAAAAACATTTTGTGTATTTCTGGGATTTGAAAGTTTAGGAAACCAGCCTCCTTTATCTCAGGGCTAGCTGACCAACCACTTGAAAATGCAGCACATCCTGAAAAAAAAAAGTGTTATAGGAGTGAAATTCTTGCCTTTGCATGGGTTGTTTGTGTTGTCTCATGGACAGCAGTTGTTCTCCCACTGCAGTTGTGCAGGTCAGAGCTGCAGTCTGCACATGAGCTGTGGAAGCATTTCTCCATGTTACAGAGGCTGTTCCTGCTGCTTGTTCCCTCCATGAAGTCTGTTCTCACTGCATTTCTCTGTGTTTGAAGGTCGTTGAAGCTCCTGGTGCTTCCAAGTGCATCGGGCCCGGCTGTTTCAACGTGGCCCAGCCTGACTCTGTGTACTGCAGCAATGACTGCATCCTCAAACATGCTGCAGCCACCATGAAGATCCTGAGTTCTGGCAAAGATGCAAAACCAAAACCTAAAGAGAAGATCAAACCAAAATCTGAAAAGCCTGGCATACCAAAACCTCAGCAGCAGGTAAGCTTGTGTTCATGATCCAGAGCAGTGTTCCTGGAGCACTGTGCCTTATTTCTGTGCTCTCCTTTTTGACTAAATGAAACAGCCAGGTCCTGCATTGAAGAGGAGCTTTGTGTTATTTTTTTGTTGTTGTTGTTATTATTCTCTTACCTTTTTCTGTGGTAAGGGTAACAAAATATTTTTCTGTAGTTTAAAAAAAAAAAATTAATTGCCTCTAGATGGAGATAGTTCCTTGCAAGGGTTTTCTAGATGGCAACAACTTAAAGTGCTGTTTTAAGTAATTACATCTTTTTTATTTTACTTTAGGTCAAATTGATTTTGCCTTTTTAAACTAAACTTCAAATTACTGGGTGTTGGAGTAATCAGTTTCAAATGGGGCACTATAAAAGTAGGAGAGTTTACTATAAATGAAACCCTTGTACATGTGTGTAACTCTCTACTTGTTTGTAAAATGCGATATATTTGACAATTATTAGTAATCAAGTCTACTTTTAATTATCCAGGTGAGCATCAAACCAGTTTCGAACCAAAAGAGACAGTTGCCTGAGAAAAGAGAGGTGAATGTGAAGAAGAGTGTTGTGAGCACAGCCAAGGCTGAGGTGAACAGCCCAGCTCCTGCTCGAGAGCCAGCAGCAGAGCCCGTCACGCCATCCTGGGCCAGCGATCATAATTACAATGCTGTAAAGCCTGAAAGGACTGCTGCCATTTCACCTGCACTGTTGTTCAAATGTATGTATGGCTTAGGGATATTCCTGAATAATCATATTTTCTTTGAATATCCATCCATTCTTGGCTCTGAAAAACTAGGGAGTTTTAAGATTTGGGGGTTTTTTTCTTACTATGGCACCAAGCTGCTTTTCTCCACCTTCAAAGATTCACTCACAGATACACACAAATGAGAGACACTTTTAGGAGTTTCATTTGTATCATATGACAGTTGTATGATTAAGAGCCTGTCGATCTACCCAGCTGATTTCTGGATGAAAACTTCATGGTTAAGCTTGAAATCTTTCCCATATGGACAGTGTCTTGTTTCTAATCTAGAAGGTAAGTATTGATACATTTGTGTTAAGTTTTACAAAAGGTTGTGCAGTGTGCACCATGAATCAGCAATTACCTGTACTAATTCCAATTGTATTTTTGTAATTTAGATTTGGCACCTGTCTCTCAGGTCTTGCATTTTCAGTGCCTGGTGCCAAGAGTGAAATCTTCAACGTGGTATCCAAAGATACTTGACACCTCTGCAAACAGCTTTTAACTGTCAAGTATATTCCTGCTGCTTTTCTTCCTTACATGAAATAACTTAAGGACCACCCTTTACTTTTATGTTGGGGGGGGAGGCAGAACTCTATCTTTATTTTCTTTTTTTTCCCCTTTCTCTGTTCATATTCCACACATTATCCACACACACAAGAGCACGTCTCGACTGGATGTTGGGCAGATATGCCTTGCATGTTTTTGCAGATTTTGAGTAGCATCCTTGTAACTCATGTAAAGGTAAGTAAATACTGCTTTGAAGCCTGAACAAGTCTTTCTGCTTATGACATTTTTTGATTGACTCCATCCAAGTAGTTTTATAATGCAGTTATGGAACTTCAGATGAAATCTGACATTTCAGTTACAAACCACGTGACCTCATGTTTACGCCTTTGAAGAGTAATGAATCCAGAAATTCAGTTCTCTCAGCTTTTGTAACCACACTTAAGCCAATTTACATTTCATTTTGATAAGTAAACCTAATTATTGAACACTTACATGTAAATAACTGATAACTATATAAATAATATTTAAGATGAGATTTTCTAGTTAGAATTTTTAATCACTGAGGGAACACCAGCTACCCTAAATTGCTGTTGATGAATATAGCACACACCAGGTATATTTTAATGGTCTTTACCTACATGAAGTTAAATGGTTGTAATTTTTCTCCTTGTACTTCTACTGCATATTAGGCCCTTTGCCTTTTGTAAACTCCCTTAAGGTATATATTTCAATTAACGTCTGTTCTTTTAAGATTATTTTAAAGAAAATTTAGCTGTTCTTATCAGAAACAGTAGTGTTTCAAACAGAACTAGAATTAGTGGAAAGACATAAATGTTTTATGTCAGATTTTTCTGACTATAACAATTATGGGTGTCCATAGTACCATTCAGCTTAAAATGTCCTTATTCCTACAGGGTTTGTTTTTTTCTAGGAGACAGGAATACAGGTTTTGAGGCAGAAAGTTTGAGGGGTTTTTTAAGGGAGTTTGCTCTTAAGGTTTACCACACTGTAGGTTGTAGAGATTTAACCACTTCCAGTAGAAAACTGGATTCCTGCAACTAATTAGTGAAATTGATTGCAAAAGATTGTAAATAACAAACTTTAGCAACAAATAGAGAACAACCTAGTTTGTGTGATGAAGAACTCTCATATCAAATGCAAGGAAGAACTTCAGGTTGCTTATTTAAGGTAAGTTGCACTGATAGGTGGGAACTCTGCCGTTACTAAATGCTCAGATAAATTGTTAAAGTATTTGTGGAAAAAATGTATCCTGCTTTTCAGTGGCTAGGTCTGAGCTGTAACCTTCCTGAAAAGCTGCCAATGCACCATCTGCAAAAATACCTGATTTTATTTCTTTAAGAAATCTTCATATGCTGTTCAAAAGCTAAAAGTTACAGCATCAGGGAAATTCATGAGAGTTGTCTCACTTTACTTCAGGTATCTAAGAGTACTCAGTCTCTAAGCCTGAGCTCATCTGTTAAGGAGAATGTTTATTGGACCAAACATAATCTGGTTTAGATTCAAATCTTAAAACCAAGCAACTCCCAGTTTAGAAATGTGCATTTCTGAGCATTAAGAAGGACTTTTAGCCTAGAAGAGGCAAAGGACTTCCAAATGCAGTATTTCAGGATGCTGCCTGTTCTTCCAGAGCTTCCAGCCATGTTCACCAAACCCTTGTTCACAGCTTCAGTGCAGGAGGCCTTTTAGGAATTAAGAAAACTTTACCTGCTTAACAGAATCACTCTCTTAATACTCCTTCCATCAGACAGTTTATCATTTCAAACAGATTTATATATTTACTCTATACTTGTGAGTTGCAAGATTTTGTTCGTACAGGAGATATTTTTGTTAGGTATTACTAAGAAAATCAAGTCACTTTTAAAGGTGTACTGGGTGGTAGGAGCATATCATGTACTTACATCTAAGCCTACCACCAGGGCCCTTCCCAAACCTGTTCTGCATTTGTTAAAAAAGGATACTTGCTGCCACTACTGTGCAGTTAACTCATTAGTTAATGTTTCTTCACTTCCTAACTTTATTATGTCTTTTGGGGATATGAGTTAGGGCTGTACTTGGAAATGACTTTATACCAGAATCTGGTGCCTGAAAAATGACAGTCTTCTGTCTTTCTGTGCCCAGTGAAAATAATCCTTTTGATTCATTTAAAAACTAGAGTGGGAAATAATTTGATTTGATAAATGAATATTAAGTACAAGTACTTCTGAAGTTTCAGACAGCATTTGAAATACATGTACAAAAGGAAATTAGGTCTGAGTCACATTCCTTTTCAGAAGAGTTGCTTTTAATTTTTTTAGGAAAATTGGTATTATTTTAATATGCGGTACTCAGCTTTTATGTTGCATTTCAGAAGTCATCCTGGCTTCCAAATTCATACAAGTGTGTGGATTGTTGAGATTTATGAACATTGTTCAGAGATCCATGTTACAACAGCAACACTTGTAAGAGACTTTTTTTCTTTACTTTTGCTATGAATTGTCAAGCAGACGTCAGCAGCATATGCAGTTTTAATATCGAAAATGAATCCCAAAGGAGGGGATGAGGGTAAGCATTTGCAGTATCCCAGTTTTTAAACTACTCAGTCCTAAGTATGGTCAGTATTCATTAGTGCTTCAAAGCTTTGACATTCACCTGATTTATTAAACTTAAATACACAAAGCGATAATTTACTCAGTTCAGATGAGAAGGGCAAGTAAGCATGCAGGAGAGTGAGGATATTTTATTAGATAAAATTTAGATAAAAGCTCAAAAGGGAGCATTAAATTATTGTTGTTGTGGGAGACCTTCAGATTAAAAGGCAGTTGTCACACCAAATCACTAAACTTGTGTTTACATTAACTGCAGGCAGATACAGTGTGAATTCATAGCAAATTATGGTCATACCTTATTTGATACCAGTATTTCACTAAAGTTCTTAATGGGTGGGGTTTGGAAGGGGGAGTGTTTCCTTCAGAGAGAATGTCAATGTTTGTGGTCCTGCTCCTGCTTCCCAGTGGGGAATTACAAAGAGACAACGCTGCCATCTCCTGGAAGTGGGAGCCCTGGCTGGTATAGAAATTTCCTTTTGTTATCCCTTTTCAGTTTTTTTAATCTCTTCTACAGCTGAACTTTTCCACGCTCAAGAGCAACTCACAAGGGAATAGGATGTGGTCCTGTAGTTAAAGATCTTGCACTGTTTGTTCCTGTACACATCTAACAAAATAAGGAGACTGAGAATGCAACACAGGGATAGTGGGATCCAGCAGAAACTGCTCTGTGTATCAAAATGGCAGGATTATAGAATGCATAAGTTATTTGTGCATTTCTTTGTGTCCTGATTTTTTTTTTCTTTATGTAATAACAGCATGAAGACAGGAAAGAAAGAAAACAAACCACTCTGCAGAGAGCAGGGGGAATATAGAGTGCACTAAGGACAGGATTTATGGCTCAGGAAGTAATAGTGGTGTAGGGAGCTGTAAATACTGATAGGAAGAGTAAAAGATAAGATCTTGTCTACCTACAGGCTGGTGTCAATTTAATGCTGCTTTTCAGGCAAGATCATACCAGCTGAAGTTGTGAACGTTGAGTGCAATGGATATGGATATACTGCTATTGGTTTAGTTTAACTGAAAATATATCTTTCTTAAACTTTGCTTCTTAAGCCATAGGTATGTTTTCCTGCAAGGACTGATTGCAGGTAAACTGGATTCCTTGGAATGTGAGTGCTTCCCTGCAGGAAAAACTAGGCTGTGCCAGGTTCCATACTGATATAACTGAACTACTGCCAGCATCTGAATTGGCTCCCAGAAAGCCAAGGTGTCTTGTGTAATGCTGTATTCTGCAATGTAGACCCATCCTGAGAGGCAGTAAATATCTAACAGTGTCAGGGAAATGAAAAGAATTACTGATTTTGATACTGGCCACTTTATGGGACACATAGATGCCTAATACATAGGTCTGGCCTGAACATTTGACCTAGAGGAGTTTTCAGAAAGGCTTCTGACACAACAGTAACGATCAGCATACCCAAGATGAGTCTGCCAGAACTTCAGAGAAATTCACCTTGTTGGAGACCTTGCTTTGGAAGGGTTGTACAGGTGTATGACCTGGCAGCTCCAGTGCTGAACTCCCGTCGTGAGACTGGCGGGGGCTGTGCTGGGGCTGGCACAGACCTGAGCCCTGCCTGTGGAGGGAGGCAGACCATAGTGCTGAAGCCAACGTCCCCTGGGATCCAGCCAGTTAAAAGGAGCAGTGGGATCCTTGGGGAGCCATTTTCATCTCCTGCCTGTGAACTGCTGGAGCTCCCCTTCTCTGCTCTGCAAGGTATGTCACACATGCCCTGTGGCTGGCAGCCACGTGAAGATTTTTGCCATCTCTTGTTAGGAAGGCTGGTCCCTGCTCCTGGCATGTGCCTCTCAAACACCCAGCATGCCCGAGGCACTCAGAGACAGCAGGGCAGCACTCCTGCCATCAGGGGTGCTTGGATTCAGTGTGAACCATTGCTCAGGGGAAGGGTTGGGGGGCAGACACCTGGTACAGCTTCCAGAGGCACTGTGCATATGAGGGTGGTTTATCTCATCAACACTGAAAGTGATGAAAGTTTGATTAAAAACTCTCACCACCCTCTTGCTGTTTTGCTTTTTTTTAGTAATTTTACTTCAGTTCTTTGAACTTGCTTACTTTACTGCATAGACAGTGAAAAAGTTCTTTGCTAGTCCCCAAATAAAAGGGATTTTTTTTGAGGTGATCACTTGCACTTTAAGTCAAGTCTGCTGCTGGTTCACTGTGTCCGATCTGTGCTGAACTTGGAACCCGAAGATGGCCTGTCCCTGCAAGGAGTGATGATGCCAATCCATGAACTGTGTGGAAAATAAGAAGCCTTTTTCTTTTTTTTTTTTTTTTTCCCTCAGTTCTTGCCCCTCCCTCGCGAGGGGGGTAGGAGTAAAGATGCAATTGTCTAACGTAGATCAGCTAGATCTCTCCTGTATCCTGTAGATCAAAATAAAGCGTCAGCGTGTGTCAGAGCTGCAGATGTGTGTCAGCACAGAGCTACAGGTTGGCTTGAACACAAATCACTGCAGAAAGGGCAGGCCCTTGTCTCTGAGACTCCTGAGTTCACCTTAGAGTCGGGGTTCCTTGGTGTGCCTGCATGTAGAGGCTTGGCACGCAGGCAGCTTAACTGCAGTGCAGATCAGAACTGCTGGAGGCTTTCAGAGCAGCGGTGGGGCAGGCAGCACATGCCAGACACCTAGTGCTCAATAAAGTTTAAATTGGTCTTGAAGGTGGAAGGAGAGGGGCAGGTAACAGTGAAAACTAACTCTGAAACCTATTTAAGAGCAGCTCACCGTGTCTGAATTAGAGGTAGCCCTGAGTTATCTTTGAGAGAAGTGACAGAAAGCCCTGCAGAAGCAGGTGTGAGGAGAGCAGTGGAGCAGGCTCGGAGCTGCAGCGTTCCCAGAGCTCCTCATCTGCACAGCCGCAGGCACCGGTGCTCGGTGCCACCAGAGGGGGCTTCGGGGCAGCCAGCGGCGCTGAGCAGTGCCCGAGGCACAGATGTCAGGCGGCCCCAGCACGGACTGGGCACAGCTGGCTCAGAACTGGTAAGTAGCTTCCCGTTGTGGAGTGCTTTAGGACTGACAGCTAAAGCACCTGCTCACCCGTCTTACTCAGTTGTTTCAGTTCCATAAGGTTTCGCCTTGGAAGAACTCGTGGATTAAAGTTCGGTAGTGGCCACTGCATTCGGGCAGGGGGGTTGGTTAAATTCTGCTCTGTTCAGATTATCCCTGTCACAAGTCACACAGGAGGGGATCACAGCACAGCTGTGTCAGACAACTCTTGGGACATGGGCTGAGTGGCAGTGGGGAACTGCTGAACCACACCAGTTCTGAGACTGGGAAATCCTGCCTGTCCTCGGGAAAAGCAGTTGTTAAATCCTCTGCTACTGGCAGAGAGGAGTGAGGCGTTTCCTTTGCAGGCCTGGAGTGTGCTGCCCCGTGTGTGCCAGGGCAGGCTGCCCTCACCTTGGCCCCACTCGGAGCAGAGAAGCTGCAGCGCTGGGACGACGGCGCAGGGACGGCCACCTCAGCCACCTGCAGCTGAGCCCGAGGAGCTGCGGGACATCGAGGCTGAGGTCACTGCCTGAGCCTTGAGTGACACCCAACATGCTGGCAGGCAGGCCCTGCGTGGGTGACAGGCTCTGCTTGGCTGTGCACACCTGTGTTCCTGTCAGCTGGTGTCAGGGCCAGTGCTGGTGCCTCTAGAGATGAGCTCTTGTCACAGGATGGAATTGCTCAGCTCTGCCCAGCCTTTTCACTGACTGTGTAAATACTTTCTAACAGGTATTAATGGGTTTATCACAACTGCAGTGCTGCAGCACTGTGAAGTTTCTTCCCTCTAAAGGCATAGGAATTACTTTAAAGAGTAGTAAAAGTGATCCAGTTTTAAACACGTGGATCGCAAGTGGCTGTTCTCCGCTTAGATTGCATTACTAATTTTGTGGTATTTTACAAAATCATTGTTAAAGAAAAGTGTTAATTACCAGCTTTCTTACTATTTGTGCAGCAGAACTTCATATACTGTGCATGACTGAAAGTTAGTTACTGGGTTTTGGTTTTTTCCGTAAAACTCTCTGTTGTAGTGAGAAGTCTGAAAAGGAGCAGTAAAACCCAGACAGGCTTGGGCTGCCTCTGTGCTGGGGGGTGTCTACTCAAGTGCTGGGTTCCTGATGTCCTGCTCCCTTGGGCCTGTGCTCCTACTGCAGAAAGTTCTGTGCCAGCTGGACATGACACAGCTATCAGCTCCTCTCACACTGCCTGGAGGAATTTCATCCTGGGGAAAGAAAATAGTTTATTGTAGATGGAAGAGAACACAGGAAATACTAAAGATGATGTTAGACACCAGAGACAGTACTGCTAGTGTATGAACAACCTTATGCCAGAATCTTAATTCTGTGGAGAAGATTAGGGTACTCTACATAAAAGATTTAACATCAACTCGAGCCAGAAATTAAAGTTCTTTAGAAGCACTGTGATTTGAATAATACTATACAGAGAAAAAGAATAGCACATTTATTCTGGTATTGAAAAATTGAATAAAGTAGGTAATAGTTTCAGCAAAACAGCTCATCACAAATGAGGATTTCTGTAGAAAGCAAGATTAGTTTTTGAAGTGGCTTTCAAAAGCTGTTACTCCAAAGGATTGGGTGGAGAGGGAAAGAACCAGAATAGACTCATGCTATACAGAAATATTCTTTAAAGATTGGAGAAGAAACAAAATTTCCTTTGGATAATGTGCATGCTGGTAGCGTAAAACCCAACCTCCAGGTGTTGGTGAGGGACTGAGATACAAGTGCAGCCTGCAAATCCTTCATGCAAAGTTAGCAGCCCTATGCAGTGGAAATCCTGCTGAAATTGGGCTCCACCATGGCCTGGCAGTGCTGACACGTGTTGAGAGGTTCGCGAGTGCCTGCAGCCGCCGGGCGCTCCTGTCCCAGCACATGCTGTGGTAGTTCTGTCCTGCTCTGCCTGCAGAAGCCTCCTTCATGGCTGTGTTGTAAATGTCAAATGTAACTGCACAGGGAATTTCCTGGGGGAATGTGGGGTGTGTGGTTCTGTGTCGACACCTGGTGGGAGAGATTCTAGTACTGTGTGTAGTGAGCACACCGAGTAATGCTGTTTGTTAAGCCTGGGAGCAGGGAAGCTTTTTGCCAGACCATTTGTTGGGTTTCATCCTGGGAATGTGTTGGCTCATTAGTTGCAGCTGCACTCGGTCTCTAGCCCACGCCTCCTTCCTGTCAGTAAGGATCCTGTTCCTAACAAGTAGCCCATGGAACAAAATGGGGCAATGAGGAATTACTGTTATTTTAAATCGTGTTTCTGACATCAATCCAGGGAGGTTCACCTGGATCTTAAAAGTGCTGAATAGAAGAACCACCTTATGCTAAACTGGTCGTGGTGAAATTCCATGTTAATCCCTTAACTGGGGTAGGCTGATGTTCAGGGCTTGTCTCATCCTTTTATTTTAAATTTGATTTAGGGCATTTATTATAGGTCCAATGGAGCTACTGATGGGAAGGACCAAACTACTATGGTGTAAAACACTGGGCAGTATGTGCAGTAGCATTGGCTGTGCCTTCTCCTCATACTGCCCAGAGACTGCATGGCCAAGCACTTGGAAATCATGGGCTGAGGGAATACCTGGGCCATGATCTGTCTCATCCATTTGCTGGGCAGCTCTGGCATCTGTTCAGAAGTGAAACTCCATGTGTGCTGGCTTACTGCTCTCAGAAAAGAGGACGTGTTGCTGTTAGTGCTTCCAAACACACACCTGCTGTGTTCCCATACCTGTCAGGAGGTGCTGTCAGCTTTGGGGTGTGCTCGTGTTGTGGATGGAGCAATAGGAGAGGGAGCTGCCACCCCAAGGGGTAGAGCTGCTCCTTCCCCACCCTCCACTGGCTGCTCCTGGGCATTGGATCTAAGACCCCTCTAATGCAGTGAGTTGCTTCAGCTGGATTATGGGGCAGCACATTGACACTGAAACCCAAACCCTGATAAGACAAAAATTTTGATTTCTCATTGTCAAAACAGGGTAAGAGGTGGTTTTTTTTTTAGATTCTCTTCATCCACAGCCGACAAGGGTTATTTGTACAGAGGATCTGGGTGTTCTGGATTCTTCAAAATCTGCACATCCTTATTGGACAGTGTCAGTTTGAACAGGACCTTGGTAGTTCTGGAGAGCTGAGTCACTTATGGCTGAGTTAGTACATAGACAGTCTGTACCAGCCATATCTGATAAACAAGTCCTGCTCAGGAGACACTTGAAATTGGTATAAAATAGTGTTGTAGCTTGAAACTATCTGGTATACACGATACTTGGGAGCTATTTGTGTGTTTTCTGTTGGCTTAAAAGCATAAAATGACTCACCTTTAGAACAGTCATGGTGTCAACTGGCCAGTAAAGGATGCCTCTGTGTGTCGTTGGACCTTACAGACTCTGCTGGCCTTCAGCCCCAGGAATGTCAGTCTAGCTTTGTACTAGTAGCTTTTATTTCTTTATTAATTTATTTTACAAGTCTGTATTCTTACTTTGATGTAGCTGTTTGCAACAGAAAGGTGTTCGGTGTGGGTGTGGTTCTTATATATACACAACATCTGACAGACACAAAACACCTTGGTTCTGCTGGTTTTAGTTCCATCAATGTAGTTTTTGTTAACTGCTTTAAACTAAGCATTAAATGGAGATAGTGGGTAGAGGATTAAGAATAAATTTAGTCATACTTCAGCTGTAACCACAAAGAGCTAAACGTCTTGGTACTGAGGATTGAATTTTGCTGTCACCACTTTGCAAGCCAAGCTGTTCTGCCCTGCCTTGCCATGGCAGGTCACAGAGTGTGCTGCTGTCCTGCTGCCTGAAAAGGTACTGTTCAAATAAACCAGGAGAAGGAGAACGCCAGTAATTCCTGTGGGGTTATCAGTGCACACATTTTGGATATTTGCCATCTGTCTGTTCAAGACTGACCTCAAAATAGGTTGGTTGGTTACCTTTCTGGTTCTGGGGACCTTGCTTGACCAAATCAACCATATCAGCAATAGTTCCTCATCCCCTTCCTCCCTCCTGGGACTGCCAGAGTCCTCCTGACAGCTGGAATAGTGTTTGGGGAGACATAGGGGGAGACACTGTGGGTCACACGGGATGTGTCCCCTGCTCAGTCAGACAGGAATTGAGGCCAGTCTAGGGAAAAGTCAGGGAGTAGTGTGAGGGTAATAATTGCATTTCATTCATAGCAAAATCATCACACTTATGAAATGATTTAATATACTTAGACAGTGAGTTTTGTTTTACACTTCAAATAGTTAAATCTGGTTCAGAAAAATCTTCAGTTGTAAAATACTTCTAGGAGAAAATTGGGGACAAAGATACAGTGTCTCTCCATCTGGCTTCCTGTGTTCCAGCAGAAGTTGAGCCTACACCCTTGCACATCACCTCACAGAAAGTCAATTCCTGTGGTGTTTCTTGGCTCATCTCCCACGGCTGTCCATGGAAGCTGCCAGCACCCAGGGCCAGTTACAGGGAGGGGGGTGAGGAGGGACATTGCTGGAAGCGCCTGCTGCTGTCCAGGGCACTGCTGATCTCCGCTGGGCACGCAGAAACCTGTGAGGCCATTTCTTCTTGAAATAAGGGAGCATCATTTCTCCCGTAAGAATTCCAATCTTTGCAATTTGAGGGATGATTGTATTGGGAATTTATGCTGATGTGTGAGGTGTTTTGAACCAGAGCCCCCAGGAGGGCTTGGACCCTATCAAATCCATCTCAGGACAGTTTAGACCCTTTCCAGTGTTTTCTGCTCTCACCAGAGCAGACCTGGAAGGTGAAGAGAGATCATTTGGTCCTTGGTAGAGTTACTGGAACTCCTGGATGCTGCCCAGGAAGTGTCCTGCACATTGCATGTGGGCTGGTACATCCACAAACCTTCAACAGAGTTTGAAACAACTCTATTTTAGGAGTTGTTTTTTTGGTACCATCCTCATTTGAACTCTCAGGATCCATGTGGTGATGTTTGCCCACTGTAAGTTTGATGTCTTGGAAATGATGTTCTGTTGGAGGGGATGTGTGTGGTTTGGAGTTTGGCTTTTTTTGCTGGGTCAAATTGTTGCTGTGAGTGCCAGAAAGTGGTACAGATGTAATGCAATTTAAAAACATCTTTGCCTTTAAAATCCTGTCAAGTGTATCTTTTACAGATGTGGAAACTGGAGCTTATACTTAGACTTTGTAAATTTTCTTGTATATGGTGTGTATCAATTATTATAATGTTAGAATTTTAAATGGAAAACTGAATATTATGAATGGAATAGTTTGATAATGCTGAGAATTAGATAGCTACAGCCAGAGCAGCAGAATTAATGTTTAAATATTCTTTAAATTTAGACTTTAGCTAGGAACTGGTTTATTAAATTTCAGTAATACTCAACTTAGGGTACAATATTAGTACAATTTCAAATTCATGGACTTTTTCATCAGCTGAATCTCTGTAATTAACTGGTTCTGTAAAGTGCGATGAGACTTTTTCTGTTTAAATGTAAGGTGTGAATTGTATTGCATTGTTCTTTATTTTTTTTATATATGAGAATTTGGGTTGATTTTGAAGCTTAACCATGAAATCCCACTCAGGAATCTTTGAAGGTGGTGCCTTTTCCCTCCCATTTTTCTCGTGCACAAAATTTTCAACAAACAAACGAGCCAACCATGACATGATTTTAAAAATCACTTTAACAAGGCAAGTGAGAAAAACAAGCTTAAACTACTTGCCTGGTAGTTATTCACTGGAGATGGTATTTCACAGACTTTTCTTTATAAATTGGTATTTGTTCTTGAATAAGAAGTGATAAAGTTAAGCTTTTAATGCTGTATTTTCCTCTTTGTTTTAACAGCTCAAAGGGAAGAGAAAAGGAATGAAGATCGAGCAGAGTCCACATCGGCACCGAAGAAGGCTGTGGTATCCATCATGGAGAAACAATCCTCTTCTCTCACCAAAAATCTGCCTTCAAAGAAGTCCCCATCCTACCCCAACACGTCCCTAACTAAACCACCACTGAAACCCGCTGGAAGTTTCAAAGGTGTCATTCCCAAGAAACCTTGGCCTTCATCAGGCAGCGTTCCTGCCAAACAGTCCCCTCTCTCTCACGGCTCATCAGCTGCCAAGAAAGCAGCTCCGTCTTCCAGTTTGAGTGGAGGGCTCAAAAAGCCTTCACTGTCTTCCATGTCAGCTGCAGCTGGAAGTAGCCAAGCAAAAGCCTCAGGCAATCCTGCCCAGTCACAGCCCAACTCTCAGATTCGACAGAATATTCGACGGTCCTTGAAAGAAATTTTATGGAAGAGGTGGGAATTCAAAACACTTTATATAGGAAGCTATACCTAGAAGTAGCATGCAGAGTCTAGTTTGTCTTGATAAGGAGTTTTGAGGGATTGAATTTATGCAACAAATTGCTACAAGTGCAGTCAGCATCTCAGGTTTATATTTGAAATAAAAATTCCTGGTAGAAAATAAATGTGCATGTGATAAAGCCTTTATAAAAAGAAACCTTGCTATTCCATTTATATTGAGACAGTTACAGTTGAAGGATTAAATCACAGGGTAGAAGCTTTTATAAAGTGAGTGCTCTGAGTTTTATAGTCTAGAGATGGCAGTATTGGAGATGTAGAGTTGTAGGGAACATCGTAGAGGAAAAACCATAGTGAAAGGTAAAGCACACTGAAGGAGAGATTCCCTCCTGTCCCAACATGAATATCAACAAGAAATTCTTGTCATCAGGCAACTATCACTTAGGAAAAAAATAACAAACACAAAAAAAAAGCAGATTTTCCCACAATAATTATTAAAGATAATGCCAACCATAAAGATTTGTCATAGAACACTCCCCTCTGGTATTGTCTCTGAAAAAGAAATCCTGGTCACAGTAGGGAATCAAGGACTGAAACTCAAGTGCTTGGGCTCCCTGTGTCACTCCTGGTGGCAGTGCCACAAGCAGGAGTAAAGGCTGACCTGGTCTCCCAAAGCTGTGTCATCTATGGCCATCTGTGGGCAATAATCAAAGTTTGCCAGAGTTCAGGATCCTGAGATAGAGTTTGGCTTTGAGGTTTCCTTTAAAGAGTCTCGAGCCCTTCCTGGGTGAGGAGCAGCTGAGGTCAGCTCTGAAAAATTTGGTTTTTGTGACTGTACCTGACCATTCACCCCTGACCTAACCACACGTTCTTGTTCTTGTTTGCAACAGAGTCAATGACAGCGATGACCTGGTCATGACAGAGAGTGAAGTAGGGAAAGTGGCACTCAACATTGAGAAGGAGATGTTTAATTTGTTCCAAGTGACAGACAACAGATACAAGAGCAAATACCGTAGCATCATGTTCAATCTCAAGGACCCCAAAAACCAGGTTTGGGATTTTCTTAAGCAGTAAACTTGTATAGAAATGTGCATTTGGGCTTGAGTGATATGGCAGACTCTACCCTCAACATTAGGAGCTGCAAAATAGTGACTTATGAATTAAGTGATAGAATGTTATTATAAAGCCATTCAAGCATTTTTAACAATATTTTTATCTAAGTAGGAGTTCAAAGCCTACTTTAGTTGGTGATTAGTATTTATACAGTTGGAGCATTTGGTGTGATATATTTATACTTGTAATTTAATCTCTGATTGCTAGTTGCTGCTTCTTTCCACGTTTGCTTAAAAGTAGGTGAGATTTTTAATAGATAATTAAGAAACTGGAGCAGGTTTTGCCTGCCCAGCACTGTTAATATTGCCAGTTTACCTGAGCAGGTTCCTTTCAGCATGGCAAAAGCCTCTTCTGTTTTCAGGGACTTTTTCATCGTGTCCTTCGTGAGGAAATCTCCCTGTCAAAACTGGTGAGGATGAAGCCAGAAGAACTTTTATCCAAAGAACTTTCTGTGTGGAAAGAGAAACCAGCTAAGGCAGTAAGTAACATATTATTTTACTATATCCTTAAGTACAAATTCAGAGCAAGCTTGCCAACCTTCACTACCCATTATACATTAATGCATGATTTTCTTCCTAACAAAATATTAGTAACACTCAGTTTCAATACACTTTTTTCCTACCACATAACCAAATGATAGCAAAGTGCAGAGTAAAATAAATACATGGAGCTTTTATTTTATTTCAGGTGGAGTCAAGAAACAAATCTCACGAAATCAAGAAAGCAGCTGTAAAACGGGAACATGTGCCTGCTGTCAATATGGAGGATTCTCCACCAGTATCTGACTCTGATGTGAGTGCTGGGCCTGTTCCTTCAGCAGGAGAATGTGGAGGGGAGAAATGGCAGCTAGGGCTTCAAATTTGTCATCAGAAGTGCAGACTGCTTCACTGAACTGTAGGGATATCATTGCCACTGAGTGTGCTGTCAGCATTCCTCAAGTGTGAAGGACTCCAGCAGCCAGTGGTAGGCGTATTTTGCAGGCACTTCAAAATTGCTGTATAATTTTCAGCCCTTGACGTCAATTTACAGAAAAATCTTTTCTTTCTGAACATCAGCTCTACTTAAAAGCACTGTGGTTTGAAATGTGGACACATATCATGTGATAGTTCCACCTAACATGATATGCTTTTAAGCATAATACATAATATTATGTATTCTTTTAAAGAACTGAATTAACAATTTTCAAAGTATTTATTTATTGTTGAAATTAATGATCAACTGTAATATCTTTTGTGTTTTTCACTTTTAGGAACAGCAGGAATCAACCCGAACTGCACCCAATTTGAACAGTGCTCCTTCTCTAGACGTTTTTAGCAGCATGTTGAAGGATACAACAAGTCAGCATCGAGCCCATCTTTTTGACCTGAACTGTAAAATCTGTACAGGTATTTATTGACAATGCTGCCTTTTGGCAAAGCAAAACAACTGTCACTTAAGAGTGTTATTTGTTTATTTGTTTTTTTGAAATAGTTTCTCCAAACTACCATTAAATACTAATCAAAAGCACTTGATATAAATCTGTAGGTCAGATTTCAGCATCAGAAGATGAGATACCAGCTAAGAAGGTGAAGTCAGGGGCTTCTGCTAAGAAGGTGGAGTCGAAATCAAAGCCAGAAGTGCAGGCCAAGTATGAAAGTCCTGCAGCAGCGCCAGCAGCAGAGCCTGACAAAGAGCCTGTCGCTGATGATGCGATGGAAATTGATGTTGAACCGGCAGCAGAAACAGTTTCCCAGCCAAGCACAGAAAGAACTTACACTCCTACAAGCCAGAGCCAGAACAGCACAGACTCTGCTGTACCTGAAGAGGTCTCTGCTGTCCCTGCCTCCTGTGCTGGCCCTGTTGTCACAACCGTAACTGTTTCTGGCAGAGACCCCAGGACAGCCATGAGCAGCTCCTCTGGGACTGTGACACCGGCCCCGCGCCCTGCAGCTGCAGCTGACAAAGCCTCCACGGGGGAAACCAAACAGGAAACTTCCAAACCAGCTATGACTGTCCCCAAATCAATATTGACCAAACCCTCTTCCTCACCAGATCCCAGATACCTGGCAGTTCAACAGTCGCCCAACATCAAGTGCGTATCCTCAGCAGCTGCCACCTCCCTCCTGTGGCTCTGCAGATTCCCTTGTGTCCCACATCCTGTTCCCTCTCCCTCAGCCAAAAGGCTTGTTGAGGTTTAAAGTTCAGGGAGCCTGATGCACATTTTTAAAATGCCATCTCTCCTCATTTGCTTTCTCTGTCTTGGTAAAGTTTTCAGAGCATCAGTGTGTGTTGACAACAAAGATTCTGCAGTGTTCCAGCAGAGAAATAAAACTTGAAGGTGTCATGCAGACTTAGAAGTCTGAATATATATTAGTATCTAGAAAGTGCATGGGAGAGATTGCTTAGAGGCATTTCCAGATTTTCACCCTGTTTACTGTTCCATCTAAATACAAATTAAAATTAACCAATTGGTCAGCTTGGAAGGAAGTGGATTTCTTTCACGTTCTGAGTATACACAATAGTAAAAAGAAATATTGCAGAGTATATCCTTTTGCAATTGCAGTTAAAATAGTTTTATTCATAGCAAATTCTTTTACTTCAAAATCTCTTGAAGCATATTGTTTACTTAACTAATGAGAAGTTTTTAATTGAAAAAGTCATGCCTTTTGGCTGTTTGCAGCTACAAGTTTATTTTCTTTACTCCTTACTTTTTTAACACCAACTTTATGGAAAACATTTACAAAGCACCTAGTAAAAATTTTATTACTTATTCCAGAGAAAGTATCAGATCAATAGGAAGAGGGAAGAAGATTTCAAAGGAAGGGCCCATCCCCACTGGCATTCTGTAACCTTTCTGTTTGGATTTGTTTTGCAGTGCTTCAGAGCCTCGCTCACCTCAGGACAGCGACACTTCCCTGTTCCTCTCTCGTCTCAACACCATTTGGAAGGGATTTATTAACATGCAGAGTGTGGCCAAATTTGTCACTAAGGCCTATCCAGTGTCTGGGTGCTTTGATTATCTTAGTGAGGTGTGTGTGTGTTTGGAATGGTCTGTGCTGCAGTTCCTGCTGCTGGAAAGGCTGGGGGCACTGTGTTTATACAGTCAGATTAGAACTGTAGCAGTGGTAAATGACATCTTTGTACTAATAGGAAATGTAGCTCAAGAAAAAAACCTCAGCCTTTTAAAAATTCCTCACAAATCTGTGAAGAATTCTAATGTCTTCCAGCGTGTTTATACATATGTTAGAATTTATCTAACTTGCAATAATGGATTTACATCAGCTTCCTTGTTTAGGAGCCAGTGTTTTAAAGCATGTGCCTTGTTCTGTTCTCAGACTAGATGGGTCACTGATGTGATCTGTTAGAAAATATTGTTCAGCTGTTTATGAAAAGTATCATCCTTGTTAGTAATTTTCAAGTAAAACCAGTTGGATGGTTTTCTGAGAGGGTGTACAAATAATGAGATAGTAGAAAGGTTTTTCTTTCTCTTTTTTTTCTCTCAAGGGCCTTTTAGGTGACTTTAGAATTTTCAAACACAGATGTATGGTTTAGGACTTAGTAGGGTTGCTTGTTGTTCTGAGTATTGCTTTTGCTAAAATGAGTTTCACCGTCTTCATGGCAGGAAATTCACCAGGATTCAAGTGACTTGAGATCACTGCAAAAGTGGAGAAATTTCAGATAGCAGCTTCCCTATAAAAGCCAATATATTTGTATATTATAGTTTCCCTATAAATGCCAGTAATGGACATAGAGAACTATTTGATGTGTTGCTGCTCTCCATGTTTGGGGTGTGTGTCTGTTCCATGTGTCCTCTTAGCCTTTGGGTCACATGCCATAATTAAACACCTCCAAATTTAGGAATTGCCTGGCAGAATTTAAAAACATAGGTACAAAAGTCCACTAAAATTTAACTATCCACTAGGTTACTGGGGTGGGGCAACCTGCACTGCCTTTTTTGGTTTTCATTTTTGGTTTTTCTCACATTACCATGTAATGCTTCTTGTTTAGGATTTACCTGATACAATTCATATTGGTGGGAGGATCTCACCGAAGACAGTCTGGGATTATGTTGGCAAACTCAAATCTTCGCTTTCTAAGGTATTCATTTAAAATCCTTTGCAAAACCCAGGAGAAATAGACAGCAATGCAAAATGGCAACTTTTATAATATAGAGTATTAAACAGCAAATACTCACATAGATCACACATGGAAAACCAACTAAACCACTTCTTTGAAATTTTTGATTTATTTTAGTAATGTGTTTATTGAGCTGTAAATCTTGATCTCCCTTTCCTGCGCAGTAGTTAAATCTTCAATTACTAACTGAAATGTTGAAGATTGAAATTCAAATTTTAAAGAAAAGAAACTTATCGTTTAATGTATTTAATATATTTTAGTATTAAAATCCCTTCAGAGGTGAAAAAATGATAGACAATATAGAGAAAAACATGAAAATAAGAATTTTCCATTTCTTTTTTATTTGAGCCTCAAGCTGTTCAGTTTGATGTAAGATACACAAATAATTTGTGTTTCTGAAAATGACAAACCTAATTTTATTTTAATGTTGCAAATTGAACAGCAGTAGTCTCTTAAATCTAGAGTGTTGCCCTGAAGGCATAGTTGGAGTGATAAATGTGCAGTTTAATTTTACCTGTGGAATTTGCCCTTTACCATTTCATTTACTGGCATGTTACAGATTGAATTTTTCCACTTTGCTTTTGTATTCCAGGAATTGTGTTTGATTCGTTTCCATCCTGCAACAGAAGAAGAAGAAGTTGCCTATATCTCTCTCTACTCCTATTTTAGCAGTCGTGGTCGTTTTGGTGTTGTAGCTAATAACAACAGACATGTCAAGGATCTCTACCTGATCCCCCTGAGTTCTAAGGACCCAATTCCTTCCAAACTCTTGCCCTTTGAGGGACCAGGTAAGCACAAAACAGGGGAGGTTCAATGCTAGGTAAAATCACAAGACAAAAGACAATCTGAGACAAGCTATTGAATACTTAATGTAATCATTAGTTAAATTTTTTTATATAAAACCAATTTTAAAGTATGTAATTAGGGAAAAACTGGAAATTGAGCTCTGCTAAGATAAAATTGTCCAAGCTTTAGTCTTTCCAACAAGATGCTCATATATCTTAGGAGAATGAGCATACATGTAAAATCAAGAATGTGGAACAGCCACTATATTAAAAAAACCCAAACAAAACCACAAAAAACTCCCACTCTATTATCAGCAACTCCTAAATTCACAAATCCTAGACCCTTACAAGCCATTCACCATTACTTAATTCAAGCAGGAAACTTAATCCCACAGAGGAGTCAAGAAATCAGAGTGAAGACCAAGGTAACATTTCTGGTGCTTCCACTGCACTGTCACTGTCCATGCTGAATTAATCTGTACGTGCAGTGTGGGGCACAAGATGTTGGAAATGTTCTGTTCTACTTAGATCAAACTCTAGTCAAATCACTGACTTAAGAAAATCAGTCCTTTGGGGAGAAAGGGTCCCATTCCTTAGGGTGAGAATCTTCTCTTTAGATAAAATTACCTGTAATAGTGTTTGGTGAATTTGACCCATGTTGAACATGGTGACAGAAGAACTGAGAATGAATTGAACTGTGAAACACCTTTCTCCAAAATTTGACATCATCTTCATCTAAGGATAAGGAGCTGCAAATGCTTAGTTTCCAAAGAAGGATGTAGGTTTTATATCAAATGCCAGGCTGGGAAGCTGAGGAGCTGCAGGTTGCAGTGAAGGCAGAACTCCGTTGTCGTGGCCATGGCTGGCACTGCACGGTGGGTATGGAACAACCAACAAGGAGCTCACCTGTCTGGGAGGCTGGCTGAGCTCTACCTCTCAGACACAAGTGTAGCACAAAACTCAATAAAGCATTCTCAGGGCTTTAATGCAGGAGCAACAGTGGCAGGAACAGGTTTTCAGCAAATGGAACATCATGAGTTAAGTGCTGTCCGTTCCTGAGATGGCCAACAGTGCTTGCTCTGCATTCCCAGACAAGATTTTTCTCATACACTTCAAATCTCCTTTATCTTGAACAGTGCACAGACTAGGTCATTGGTTTTAGGCAATAGCTAAAAGGGCAGGATTATTGCTGTCTAAATTACCATATAACTAGTATTGTTGAATCTCAGCACTTCATAGTCTGTAATTTACTGTATTTTTGAAACATAGGCAAAAAATTAATCCCATTTCGTAGCCAAGAAGTGAAAACACCAAATACAGAACACCTTGGCACATGGTGTAGGGATGTAGGCAAATAATCTTAAGTCATGGACTGGCTTTTTCAGGAAAAAGTAAAGAAATACCATCCTTTTTGGGCAGTAGCACAAGGATGGGATTGGCCTTTGAATCTCCTGTAGATGTCTGCTGGTCTGATGAATAACTCAGTTCACCTAATGGTTGCCTCTTGCATTCCTGTGGAAATACCAGCTTTCTATTTCACACTTCTTTTACTTCTCCATTATATGTTTCATTTCAAATGAAACTCATTACCTTGGATTGAAAGTTGGCAAATGTAGCCAAACTTTTCTATTAGTAGGAGATATTTTTAAGTCAGACTGGTTTTGCTGAGTTTCAAGGGCAAAAGTATTTCAAATCCGGAAAGAGCTGCTCAGAACAAGTTCAGGTCTCATCTGCAGTGTTCATGGAGGCAAATTTTCTAAGTCAGGTTTTCAAATTGGCATAAACTGTTGTAGGCCAAGTAGATTAAAGGTTAGCAGAAACAAGGTTCCAAGGGCAAGCAGGCCATGAGATGGAACAGTTTCACAGAAGATTCACTAAAGAGTTCTGCCATCAATTGACACTTGTTGGAAGCTCCTGTGGCAGCCTTTATCTCAGCTGTGCCAAGTTGTGTTGTGTTTTAAAAGTGGGTGAAAAGAATCAGGTAAGCTGTTCCTCTTGTTTTGTGTATGTATGAAAACCACGGCATGTAATCCACACCTTTTTAAAGACATCTGATGGAATTTACTGTGTTTTCTTTCTTTCACAATAAAAATATTTTGTGGAACGTGGTCGTTGTCTCCTTAAATTTAATCGTGTGCCTTCCAGTAGAGTCTAGCAAGGCCTGGAAAAGCATTGCCTTTAGGTGATCTATCATACTTAGATAAATATGAGCTGAGGGGGGAGGAGGGAGATGACAATCAAACCCTGCCACTCCAGAAATCCTGGTTAGAAGATACTCCAGCTGTATCAGCCAGTTCCATCAGGCACTTATGGATTAGGAATTTCTCCTGTTTTCTGATGGGCTGGATTTGGAACACAACTGAGGACTGCGCTAGTACCTAGAAGATCTGCAGAGAACTTTGACGTGGGCGGCTTAAAACCAAAGGAAAATGGAGGGTTATCCTGATTTATATTTAATTAACTCAGATATTTATTACCAGATTTTATGTGTATAACAATCTTCTGCACTGTCCTTTTGCAATGGTTTACGGTATGTGAATTCATTTCTCTGTTTCACATACACACCACTTCCAGTTTTAATAAGTAGTATAATCAGACTTAATTACTAATAGAAAATGATTTACTGAGGGATTTAGTGGTGATGGGAGTATAACAACTATCTTACGTAGCTGAATTTTAAGAAAACAGATGTATATCAGCAAAGTTACCACAAATGCTGATACGTCTTTTGGTAGTTTTTTATAGGGACTGACTTTTCAAAAAAATATGAAGGCATGAAATCTCTTCATGCTGTTAAGAATGCTCTTAAAAAAAACAAATGCCCCCAAATTTTACCTGAACTGTGAGTGGAGTTTGATGTGTTCTGCTGGGCAGATTTCTTTAGGAAAAGCAGCAGCAGTGGAGGAGCCGAGTGTCTGTGCCAGTCAGTTCCACTCAGCAGAGGAGCCTGAACGTGGGGCAGTCACAGCCCTGGGAGCAATCTGCAGCCTGAATTAAGGGGGCACGTGTCTGATGGCAATGGGCAATTGCTCTCATGATTTATTGGGACAAATATTTAAATGGCATTGATAAGATACAGATAAAATCTTGTGTTGGTGTCCGCAGTTGAAAATTCCCCACAGGTGTGCTTAGTCTAATCCCATGGGTCTGGCAGGGACAGGCAGAAGTTGTGTCTTGAGCAGTGCAGGTCAGCTTTTACCAGCTGCTGCTGACAGGGAAACGGGCCAATATACACATAAATATGGTAAACTTGATCTAATGAAAAAATGTATTTTAGGCTAAAGAAAACAAATATTAATTCAATACTAGTATTCAATATATATCCTGTTTTAATGGCTTTAGTTACAGGAAGTTACTCAATAAAGCCAGACTGGGGATTTCAAATGCATAATAGGATAATAACTGTTATAAATAATTTAGCACTGAAAACTACTAACTCTGCCAGCACAGCTTGCAGCACTTTTAAAACGTGTGTTTGTGAAAGGCTGTCATTGAGCAGCAGTGGCAGACTGCAGTCAACATTTCGTTGTTCCTAAAATTAGGCCTGTTTATGGATATGGAGATAGAATGGGGCTGTGGCCTTTGAAAGCTGCTCTGGCCATGTGTCTTCATTGAAGGAATCATGTTGTATTTGATCTCTCTGAGCTGAGTGAGTGTAGGAGTCAGCTTAGGCAACATTTCTAATATTTGTGTAAAATTCCAGTATCAAAATGTAACGTAATGGATTTATTCTATGATGACTAAATTCTAAACACAATAATTTATAACTAATGCTATTAACTTGCTGCTGGAATTTTTTTGCCTTGAAAGTGTGCCTTAAAATTTTACTCTGTTTTAATTAGTGACTTGATCTCTGTTTCTTACAGGGATTCAAACGATTCAATTTCTCAGTAATTGCTGTTTATTAGATATCCTGCCTGATGGAATTTTGACACCTGTTTATTTCAGTTGCTCAGTGTTTGAAATTCATTGTGACTAATAGCATAAATCACAAGTCTCTGCGTGAAATTGGGTAACCAAAACATTTAACAACAGCAGAACAACAAATGCCTACTGGCAGTTTCTGGGTGAACTCCTGTTTGTGAGATGCTCTGCACTGGTCAACACTCACCAACTGGGAGTTGTTATTCATTAACATAAATTTAGGAAAACTGCTGGTGTGTTTTCCTCTAGATGGTAAATTTAGAAGTCCCAGTAAAACTTCTGAGTTGTTTCACCAGATTAATGTATGTGTGATGTGGTTTGCTAATAGATTGTATCTGCTACTGTGGGGTTTGGGCTTGTGTTCGTATCTAAAGGTTTCTGATGTTAATTAGATACTTAAAATTGTTGCTTAGTGAGAAGTTGGTTTAATAAGAACAAGAAACATACATATTAAAATCTAGTTGTAGGATCTTGAATAGAAGAGTCAACATAGGTCAGAGGTCTCACATTGTCATTTATTCACAATGAATATTATCTTCTATTTTGCAATATTATCTTTAATTTCACAGGTTATTTTATACTTCTATATTACTGCTTCTTTGCTGAATGGAAATCATGACTAATGGCACATAATGACTAAGGGCCACATGACAGTGGCCCTTAAATGAGGGCCTTTAGAGGCCATTTAGTCCAGAAGTTAAAAGATTTTCTGTACTTGCCACCACTGTATGTTAAAGGATTTAGTGAATGAAGGGCAGCTTCATTTTAGGCATGTTTCTCTGCCAGTGAACTGTGTATGTAAGAGGAAAAAATGCAATAGCAGGAAATAGGCCTATAGACCTTCACATTTTTTCCTCTGTATTTGAAACTTTCTTATAATTTCTGGAGATACTTCTTCAAGTCTGAAGCTCTTCAAGAGGAGTAATTCTGCTCCTCGTGTTTTTTATTGACATCAAGGCCTGATACCCACCCTGCATCCGGCAGCTCCGAGGCCATCTCGGCCCCACACCAGTGCTGGCCCCACCAAGCCTTGTTTGGGACATCTGCAGTTTCCCTGCTTCTCTCACCCCTTAAAATAATGTCTGGCAGAAAAAAAAAAAAACCACAATGAGCTGGGAGTAATTACCAGCTTTAATGCTGTTTCCAAATGCTGTTTGGTGTGATCTTTTTTGCCGTTATTGGTGTTTGTTTGACTTTAAGACAGACAAAATATTTATAGATTGCTGTCAATGTGGACTTTTAGCACAGATTATACGACACGTAGCAATGTTTAGCCCAAGTTTTCTCATTTTTCAGTATCTCTGTGTATATTTGCAACCTAAATGTAAATATTTGATTTTTCAGGAGGAGAGGTGGGGGTAGTTGAACAGTAGAAACGATGTAAAGATACAAAAATAACTGCTTGCTTCGGTTTGAACTTTTGCAGAAACACTTTACAAAGATTCCTGATGCTGCAATCCTTTATTAAAAATATTAAGGAAGGAATTTAAACTTTTAAGCTTATGTATAAATACATATAAATAGAAAGAAATACAAATGCATATGCTTATGGACTAATGAATATTGCTAATAGGTCTGATGGAATTTAGAAAACTGTTTCCTTTATGACTTTTGTACTTGCCACTTTGTAAAATAATAGGTTTCTACTGAAAGCATCATTAAAAATCAGATTTTTACATATACAATCTTTGTGTTCTCTTTCAGGTCTTGAGTCATCTCGGCCAAATTTAATCCTTGGGTTGGTTATCTGTCAGAAAGGTAAACGTCCTGCCAGTGAGACAGAAAAAATGGAGGAGAAGCGAAGCAGAATTCAAACACATGAGGAAGCTGAACCATCGCTGTTCTCTAAAGGGCCTCCAGCTTCACAAGAGAAGAAAACTCCAAAATACACACTTTATTCAGGAGACTCCACCATGAGTACAACACCACCTGGCTCTCCTCCTCCACCTCCACCCCCACTTCCCGTTCCAGACACCTCAGCAGTGACACCTTCAGTGTTGAAAATACTGTCATCCATTAAAAGTGGCTCCACAACTACTGTGACCCCAGCGATTTCAACAGCTGCTCCTGCCACCAGCACTGCCACGCCCTCCTCATCCTCAAAGACCGCCACGCCTCTCGAGCACATCCTGCAGACCCTCTTTGGGAAAAAGAAAACTTTTGAGCCTCTTGCCAAGGATTCTGGAACTGCTCAGTCTTCCAGTCAGGAAAGTCAAGCTGCGGCAGATAGCGGGGTGTCAGCGGTGCCTCTGCTAGATCCCATTGTGCAGCAGTTCGGGCAGATGTCCAAGGACAAAGCCATCGAAGAGGAGGAGGATGACAGACCTTATGATCCTGAGGAAGAATATGGTCCAGAGAAAGCCTTTGAAATGCAGACTGGTGAAAGTGACAAACGCTACAGTGCAGAAAAGCCATCTACTACAGCAGAACTGGAGGATGAGGCCTATGATCCAGAGGATGAAACCATCTTGGAAGAAGCAAAAGTTACTGTTGATGATTTACCCAACAAAATGTATACAGAAAGTAAAAGCAGTTCTTCTGAAACATCTGCTTCATTTGTGTCTGATTTATCTGCATCCTCCTCCTTGGTAGAACAGCAAAAAATGTTGGAAGAATTAAACAAACAAATAGAAGAACAGAAAAGGCAGCTAGAGGAACAAGAAGAAGCCCTCAGACAACAAAGAGCTGCTGTGGGTGTTTCAATGGCTCACTTTTCAGTGTCTGATGCTTTAATGTCACCTCCACCAGCAAAAGCTAACCTGATGAAGCCTGAATTATTCCATCAGGACCAGCAAGCTACACAAAAAGTAGATTTACCTTCATCTTTAAATCAGCAAGCACAAGTTTTAAACCAGGGCTGTGACCCAAGGCAGAACAGAGATCCTCGACAGGCCCGAAGGATGGCAACAGAGAATGACAGTGCTGATTCTCGAATAAAGCCACAGGTGGTACAGAATGAGATAGCCACAAGAGAAGCTGCTCCAGCAAGTTTTCCAAATGCTTTGCAGCCTTCACTTGGTAAGGAAGATAATGCTTTAATTTCCACAACTCAGCCTGGTTTTACTGCTGATAATTGGGTTTCAAGTGAACAGACATCTATGGTGCCCCAGAAAGAGACATCTAACAGCAAATTTGAACACACCATCCAAGTTACTTTGGAAAACTTGAGTCAAACAGCTTCTGGAGATCCTTCTGCTTCCAAACCTATACGTAAAGTGCTGCTTCCAACACCTCCAAGTACATCTTTTCAGCCTAATTTTTCCACATCAAATGACGGCCTGTCTTTGCAAGATATGCATCAAGTGTCATGGTCAAATGAGTCAAAGGAAGCAATGGGAAGGGATTCCTTTTCAAATACAATGTTTTCTCAGCAGGAAAAGGCAGCTGGACACTTTGAACCAGAGATGGGTCTTTCATCAGTGCAATATGATGAGCAAAGAAATCCTCAGTCTCATCAGTTTGTAGAACAAACTGAATCCGCACCAGTTCAGAGTGAGGGTGGACCTCCTCCACAGCACTTTGAGGAAAACCGAGCGTTTTCTATGTCTGGGCAGAAAGGGGGACCTCCAATGATGCTCAATGCACCTGGAGGACCTCATGGGCCAAATTTTAGAGGGCCAGCACCACAGTTCTCTGAAGAGCACGGTTTTCCAAATAATGATGGGCAAAGAGGACCTCAGTCTGGAAGATTTGGAGGTCAGAAGGGTCCCATTCCTTCCTTATTTTCTGCACAGCACGGACCACCTATTTTTGGTGATAATAGGGGCCCTGCCCCTTATCATGGTGGTCCAAGAGGAATGTCACCGTCTCATTTTGAAGATCATAGGGAACCTCATATGGAACAAATGGAATTCTCAGATTCCCAGTATGATGAAATGATGGGGCCTCCAGGACAGTTTGAAGGACCAGATTCCCCCCAGTTTATGGGAAACAGAGGACCTTCACCTTTTCCTTTTGGAGGTCAAAGACGACCCCCACCAGGTCAGTTTAAAGGACAGAGAGGAGGCCCTCAGTTTGGAGGGCCAAGAGGTCCAGCCCCAGGTCATTTTGGGGGACCAAGAGGGCCTCACCCAAATCAATTTGATGGGCAGAGAGGCCCAGCTCCAAATCATATGCCTGGTCCAAGGGGACTTTTGCCACAGCCATATGAAGAACGGAGAGGGAGCCCACCACCCAGATTTTCCAACCAGAGAGGTCCTGGACCACATCAGTTTGGAGGACCAAGAGGAGGCACACCTCCAATGTTTCCAGAAGAAGATGAACCTCCTTCTAGATTTCATTACCAGGGTCAGTCACCACAAGGTATGAAACCACCCCCAAGACCGCTCCTGGACCTTCCAAGCCATCCAAGTCACAGAAAAGAGATGTGGGAGGAAGGTGGGCCATCTGCATCCCTTTCCAATATGTCTGGACAAGGACCTGAGTCAGAAGGACAGTGGCCCACATCTGACTTCCGAGAGGGCAAAAATCCCGACTACAGAGGCCAGACATTTGAAGGGAGGCAGAGAGAGAGATATGAGGGAGGAAATAAAGATAAAGGTTTGGATCAGCCAGAGCCTCAACAAGGAGATAATCGCCAAGGTAGAGGCTTTGAGGAAAGACGAAGGGATCGAGAACACGGCAGACCTTGGGAAAGGGATCGTGGCAGAAACTGGAACAGAGACAGGGACTGGGAGAGACACAGAGACAAGGAATGGGATAAAAATAGGGATAGGAACCAAAACAAAGATAGAGACAAGGATTCAGAGCGGGGTAAGGACTGGGAAAGAAGCAGAGACCGAGACAGGGGAAGAAACAGAGAGAGGGACTCTTACAGGAGACGTGATAGAGAGCGATCGAGAAGCAGAGACAGGGATCGCGACAGAGAGAAAGACAGGGACCGGGATCGAAGCCGGGAAAAGGACAGGGACCGAGACAGAGACCGAGATCGTGACAGGGACAGGGGGAAAGATCGCAAAGACAGGAGTAAGAGTAAGGAAATTGGTAAAGAGACAAAGCCAGAAACACCGAAGGAAACTCAGAAACCAGTGGAAACTGAAGCTTCATCTTCCAGCAGTCAGTCATAGAACTGTGGCTGATACTTCCCACAAATAATAACACTTTTGCAACACAGCAAGGACTGCACATCTGTAAATACTGTACATATTCTCACCTTTTAAAAAATTCTGTTGTAAAACTAGCCTTACCCCATGTACTGACAAATAAGCAATTTTTGAACAACTGTGAATGAAAATAATCAGATAGGTGAAAAGAAGAACATATTGGACTTTCACTTGCTGCATTTTGTGCATAATGTTTTTCTTATAAAGATTCACGACGTTACCTGTACTGAAATTTTGTTTTTTCTACTTGCATCTTTATCCTAAAGTTTCCATTTACAGTACAGAAATGGAAAAAGTCTAAGAAGAGCATATTGCTTTTTAAGATTATAAAGTTATGTTTTCCAGTAACTTGAATTGTAATTTTATAGGAGAATTTAATCCAGACCTGAGGAGCCATACCTTTACATCTCATTTATGTGATATTTTGGTGTCAAAATTGTTCCTACAGCACACACTAAAACTGTTGGTGTCACGTTTCTTTTACAGTGGAAAGGTCATGTGTTTAGGAAAAGGCTGCGAAAGAACAGTGTTAATAATTATTTGTGACTGATGGAGGATTTGAAAATGGAATGTTTTAAGCTTAAAGTGCACTATCTTCTTTTTATATACACATATTTTGGGTCTGGAATCCATCTGTTAAGTGTACAGCAAAGAAACAAGTCATGCTTAGTTATTTTCCATGAGGTTTTAAATATCTCATGTTTACAAACATGTCATTAAAGAAAATACAAAAGAAGCACCTTTATAACCAGCAAAACTTATAAAAGCATCAGACATTAATTTTAAAAAGTAGTAAACCAAAGGAAGGAAGAGCATTTGGTTAAATAGGCCACTAATTCTGTTACTTCAATTGACCTGATTTAGTGGAGCATTTTTTGGTTTTGTTTAGGTTGTGCAGAATTTTTCCACAGCTTTAAGAAATGTCCCAATTTGATTGAACTTTTCATTATAGAAGTGCTCTTTCATTCTAAAAGGGCTCTTGAAAAATAAATGATACTGTTCTTTTGTTAGGCCCTACTTAGGCTGGCAGTGTATATAAAACTCTCCACTGA
Source organism: Thryothorus ludovicianus (assembly GCA_013397245.1). Taxonomy (NCBI): domain Eukaryota; kingdom Metazoa; phylum Chordata; class Aves; order Passeriformes; family Certhiidae; genus Thryothorus; species Thryothorus ludovicianus. Next base: position 669,059 of record VZTB01012399.1, read on the forward strand.
AAAAGATACAGCTGCATTAAAGTTTAAATTATGGTGGTACATCATGTTGTGATTGAAGAGGGACATTTTTCACGGTGAAATCCATCACGTTGCTACTTCCCATGTAGTCCTCAAGCATGTAATTCTAAAGTGTGAAATAAACCCCCACCAGTTTATTTGAATGTGTAAATTAACAGCCGGGTAAATATTTTGGTATTTTGTTTAAAATAGATTTGGAAGTGTAACATTTGATTTCCTGTAAGCATTTTGCATCTTGAGGACTATTAGAGGTAGCGTGTGTGTCACCACAGTCAGACTGGTGCATCCTTGAGCTCCTTGTACATCCAGGATTTGCTGGCTGAAATGTTCATGAATGTTCATATGTCCTGAACCCGAGGGAAAATGGTAACACACAAAGAAATCCTATTAAATGCAAACATCAACTACGGTGTAAGATTTTTTTTTTTTCTTAATGAGATGTTTCTAATTTAAAGACATACATAAAAGTATGCAAATTGTGTGTTTGTTTAGGTTTACTTGCTAGAAATTTCTGTAAATTGTATTTTATATGGCAAAATATATCACTGTACATTAAAATATGGGACTTCACAGGTTTTTGTTACTGTAAGTAGAATAAACACCTACAGAGAGCTGTTGTCCATTTCTTAAATGTGTATGTGTATGTTATTTTCTACATTTTGCTATTTCTCAACAAACCACAAGAGACTGATGGCACATGAGTCTTGTTTCCTCATAGTTTAGTGACAGATTTTGCAGGATGTCACAGCCAGCCAATGTTTGATTGCAGGCCCTCTAAACCAGCAAAAATCTGTGATAATGATTCTTTTCTCAGTTCTAAGGCATCCCCTAATTTATTATNAGATGTTTCTAATTTAAAGACATACATAAAAGTATGCAAATTGTGTGTTTGTTTAGGTTTACTTGCTAGAAATTTCTGTAAATTGTATTTTATATGGCAAAATATATCACTGTACATTAAAATATGGGACTTCACAGGTTTTTGTTACTGTAAGTAGAATAAACACCTACAGAGAGCTGTTGTCCATTTCTTAAATGTGTATGTGTATGTTATTTTCTACATTTTGCTATTTCTCAACAAACCACAAGAGACTGATGGCACATGAGTCTTGTTTCCTCATAGTTTAGTGACAGATCTTGCAGGATGTCACAGCCAGCCAGTGTTTGATTGCAGGCCCTCTAAAACAGCAGAAATCTGTGATAATTATTCTTTTCTCAGTCCTAAGGCATCCCCTAATTTATTATGATTTTTTTTTACACTTGCATCAGAATGCTTGGAATTTGGAGATTTTTACATCAAAGAATCTGAAAAAAAAAGAAAAGAAAAAGTATTAATTCAGGTCACACCATTTATGAATTTCTTGGCTTTACATTTTTATGACATAGTTGTGTGGCTTTTCATCTTCTAGGAAATTGTTGAGTAGTTTGGGGAATCTGTTCATGCTTTAGGATCAGTAAATCCATCCTCCCAGAGATCAAGTGACAAAAAACCAGCATAGGTTCCAGTGACTTTGTTGAACCACTTTATGTAGTTATCAGTTGAGTTGGATTCTGCAGCAGGGTTCCTCCGCAGCAGCAGGCGGTGAAAGCCAGGCTGAAACCAACATAACAATTAAATTCAATTTACAGAGACCAAAAATGGTACTGAATTATCGTCCTGCATTGCAGGAAAGAGAAAAACAATTCTCTGGCTTTGTCCAAACTTTTGATTAATATGAAAGAAGTCACTATTTTGAGCATTTGTCTTTTTGTACTAACATTCCAAAGAGTATTTTGATAATTTGTTTTCTGTAAAGACCCCCGCAAAGTCTAGAACAATATAAATTAAATACATATATATTTTTATAGTAAATATAAGCAGAAATATTATGTGTATAAAAGGCTGTACTATTCCAACTGTGAGCATTGTGAAGGGGAGTGTGGAGGAGGATTAGCGAAGTAGGAAAGCGTGTGTTGAGTTCAGTGCGCACAAAACTTTTTAAAACTTGTGGGTTTGTGTGTAGAGGGGAGTCACGAGTGAGACTGTCGGACTGTGGCTGCATTTCATGGAAATGTCAGTGCACACTGCCTTGGGACTGTTTTTCCCCTCGATTTTCCCCTCCGTAGGCGGGGGCGGGATGGGCCGGGGACCCTCGGCCGCCGGGCGGGGTTCGGGGCTGAGGCGGCCCCAGGGCCCCTCGTGGGGAATGGCAGGAGACTCCCGTGAGCCCCGCTGGGCTTTCCAGTGAACCCCGCTGGGCTTTCCAGTGAATCCCGCTGGATTTTCCCGTCAATCCCGCTGGGTTTTCCAGTGAACCCCGCTGGGTTTTCCAGTGAATCCCGCTGGATTTTCCCGTCAATCCCGCTGGATTTTCCCGTCAATCCCGCTGG
>VZTB01012399.1:672123-694842 GCA_013397245.1 Thryothorus ludovicianus
CGCCCGGGCTTGCCCCGCCGCCGTCCGGGCGCTGTCTCAGGGGGTGCCAGGCCGCAGAGTTGCCCGCAGCCTCGCCGCCGAGGCCGGGCCGGGGACAGGTGAAGGCCGTTTGTCGTGAGCAGCTGTGCTGGAGGGGGAGGGAGGGTCTCACCCGGGGGGGAGACATGGTCAGAGTGTCAGGTACCCCGCCAGCGGCAGCTTGGTCCCCTCTCTGTTACCTCGCCAATCAGTGTTAAGTGCAATTTGTTTGTTTTTTTTCTGCCTTTGGGTTTTTTTCCAATGGATAGTACTGACGATTGTTGAAGGTTTTATGGTTTTCTGTTGAAAGGGACATTGGTAACTGATTAGGTTTGCTGTAGCCATGTCAGGATCAGCCCCCGAGGAGCCTCAGACCATCCCTCAGAGCCCAGCTAGTGTTGCTGACCCCGCTCCCGTTGCTGTCGGACCTGGAGGCTCAAGTGACAGTTCCTTTGGTGAGCAAAACCTTGGCTTCGCCGCCCCCGAGGCCAGCCTGGTGGAGATGATGGACATTGAGTACACCCAGCTGCAGCACATACTTTGCTCGCACACGGAGGCGCAGAGTAGCGAAGGTGAAGTGGAAGCCAGGCTCAGCGCTTTCTCCTCGCCTGGCCCCTCTGCAGACCCCCCTCTGCAGCAGCCCTCCCCCAGCACCAGTCAGGACGGGGGCTCATCCAACAGCTCTGGGAACCAGTCGGTCTGCCCAGTTACCTGTCAGTCAGGGTTGCCTTGTGACAGCTACTGGCCGAGTTCTAACCCACACCTGGGCTATGCTGACCTGCAGGAGCTCAGGATGATGTTACTTAGCGAGTCCAACCTCCCTGTGAGCCAAAGAGAGAAAGCGCCCAGCAGTAGTAGCTCTGTAGAAGTCTCGGGATGCAGTGTAGCGAAAGCTAAACAGGGTGAAAATTTCTTGGGGGAGAATAAGGAAAACATATTTGTTGAAAATTCGGCACTGGCACCAGAGGTTAGATCTAAACCTGCAGTCAGAGCTCGGTTGGAAGACAGATTCAACAGCAGCCTGACAGAAAACCCCAGATGTCAAGAACCCCAAGAATCTGGAGTAACTCTTAACAAGTGTGTTGCAATTACTTTTAGTTTATGTTGTTAAACTATGTATCGTGTAGTTCAAAAGTGATTTGCTAAGCGAAACATAAGAATAATGCTTGTTTTAATATACGAGAAGGATGGGTTGGGCTTTGTTAAACTGTGCCATCAAATGTGGCTGCAACTCCACTGAGCTCAGCTTAGGCTCCTCTGTTTGTTGCATAAATGGTACAGCGTGGAGTTCCAAAATTAATTACTTTACAACTTTGTTCTTGCTAACTTTTGTTATGATGCTGTAAATAAAGGCGGGAAAACATTACCTAGATTTAATGTGCAGCTTGCTAAAAGCAAAGTAGAATTTTGATCATAATAATAATAGTAATAATAGTAATAATAGATTCGGGTTATAATGTGGAGGCCTGACTATGGGGAAAACTTGGAGCAAAAATATTGTTTTACAACCTAACCCTGTGCCTATCTTAATGTGCTGACAAAATGTCTTATTGAGGCATGAAGTACGTTGTTACTGCACAGAATAAAACACCTCCTTGGCTGATTTTTATTTTCTTTTATTTGGCCCCTGAAGAGGGCATTATGGCAATAACAGTGATTTCTGTTTACAGTAAATGAAAGTGGTTTCTTGGTGGTAGTTTCTAGAATATTTGTAGCTGTACTTTATTTCTTCGCTCATTTCCAAGCAGTCAGCCTGGTATGTTTTCTGTTTGTTTGTTTTTTGTCTGAAGTTTAGTGACATTGATCCGCCAGCCCTCAGAAGTGGTGGGTGTTCCTCTTCACCAGCAAGGGAACAGGTGTGCTGCTCTAGGGAAAAACAAGGCTGCACCTGCCACACATTCCTTGCCATTCACTTACCCGTTCTTTACCATGAATGCATGTTCTGCTGCTGGAAGTGCTAATCCTTCCCAAGCACAGGTAACTCTCCTCTGCCAGGTTCCAGTGCTCACGGTGGTAACTTCCTGGGTGTAGCACAATTCTGAAGGTTTGTGGTAGAATGTGGCTGGGTTGGAATGGGGATGATCAGAATGATCTGCAATTTAGTTATTTATCTTTAAGGCGAGTCACTTTTGTGGCATTTGTAATTATGTGTGTCCCAGTAATGAGCAGTAGGTCATCAGATTTCTTATTTTCTAGAGTTTATCATCTGTGTAAGACAAGAAAGAGACCGTTTTCTGTGGTTCTTTTCTTTCTAATTCATTTTGATGACAAAAATATTTCCCCCTCCACAACTTGCAGTAACCTCTGAAGCAAAAGTAATAGCACTGAGAAATGTCAGAGGTATCCCCAAAATTCATCACTCTGTTAAAACCCCATGGTTGTGTGTATTTGGGGTTTATTCTGCCTGCAGAAGTAATTTAAGAAGCTAACAGAAAGATGCCAAAATAGACTCTTTTGTTTTAATGTATATAGTCCTGTAAATATTTCATTTTTGTTTTCACAGACCTGTGGAACATCTTGCACTATTTTGGAAGCTGCCAAACATCAAGACCTTGGGATACCCAAGACATTCCCTTTTCTCTATCAGGAAGTTGAATCCACAAAACAGACAGTAGGTGCTATAAATAAAGCTTTGCCTGAGGAAGTTTGGATTAAAGTTGGAGGTAAACCATTTATCTTCTTTTCACTTAGTTTTCTCTTAGTCTTCAAATAATTTCTTTTTTTTTCTGAATTTGTGTATTTTCTGGAATTAATAGTATTTTAATGAATGTGAGGTGAGGTTTTTATGGCAGAGATGCTCAATAGGGGCTAGATTTCTCCAATGTGTTTAGCTATACTTTCAAAATTGTTTAGCACTTCTGGCTTGAAAATGAGGAGATTTGAGGTCACAAAGTACCTTTAAAAATCTGGGCCTTGGGTCAGCAGCTGGTTTCTTTAGAATCATAGGATCATTAAGGTTGGGAAAGCCCTCCAAGATCATGGAGTCCAGCCTTTGACCAAACCCCACAGCAGAGGGGTGCATTCTTTGCCCCCCAAAGCTGGTCCAGCAGATGCAGTCAGTACCAAACTAAAGAACATTTTAAGGGCTGCCTCAAGTGCTCACCAAGGGCAGGCATGATCTCAGTGGGCTCTCTGAGAAAATAGAATCTGTGTGGATTTTGGAATAGCAAGGAATGCCTTAGGTCTTGTGCAGGACAAGTCCTGCTGTAAGAATCAATGTAGGCTGGCAGGAAAGCTTCAATGACTATTCCACATAAATAAAGCACCAAAAAAAACTTTCCATGATCACTATTTTCAGGTTAGTGGGAGAGTAATGAATAGGTCATTGTTTTCATCTTTGTTTTCCCAACAAGACACCTTATGCAAGCAAGCCATAAACAGAAGTTGCAGCCGGATAAATGTGTTGGATCCCAACATGGATCGCAAACCTCTGGGTGAGATTCGGAATGCCCGGGACAGCAACCAGAGCTCTGCAGCTGCCCAGGGCCCCTGGCAGTCAGCACAGCCCAGCTCCAGTGTGCAGGCACAAAGTGGGTCCCAGGATGGAAGTGCCCAGAGGAGGGAAAGGCACAACCGCCTGGAGAGAGACAGGAGGTAATTCTGGGAGCAGGGGCCATCAGACACCTCCTGAAGCCTCAAATACTGCTACTGCAACACTGATTATCCAGAGTTGATGTAAACGTGACTTATTTTGTGTTGGCTCCAAGAAAACGCAGTGCAGGAGGTGAGGGTTTGGTGTTTGTTAGAGGAAAAAAAAAATCTCTCTTCCATTGTGGTTGTCTTTGTGTTTTTGCTGTGTAAAACAAAAAGACTTCAAAACATTTCACCTGTTTCTGTAGAGATAAGGTGACTTGTGTGTAACAAAACTAAAGTTTTGTAATGTATAGTAATGTATAAACAAACACAAAACAGTGCCAAAGTCCATGGCTGGTAGCACGTGTGAGTAGCCTTCCTGTTTTCTGTACTTCTCCTCTTTGGTCACTTTGGGTGTTTGCCTGCAGGCGCAGGATCCGGGTTTGTTGTGATGAGCTCAATCTCCTCGTTCCCTTCTGCACGATTGACACTGACAAGGCAACAACTTTGCAGTGGACAACTGCATTCCTCAAGTACATTCAGGAAAGGCACGGCGACTCCCTGAAGCAGGTTTGAGATCTCATTTCATTTTTGGTCTTGATAAAAATGGGAAATGTTTTAAAGCTGTCATAACGTATAACTGAGATGCAAAGCTTCTGCTTGATGCTGTTTGTGAAGGACTCACTAGATCCTTGAACCTTCCTTTAAATTTTTGGTTTTTATTTCTTTAAGCTGTTTGAATTCCCTTGTGAGAAATGACAAGCTGTCCTCGGGCAGTGTGTTCAAATCAGATTTTGAAATTAACTTTTTTTAGTTACCCAATTCCTGAGCATGATCCTATTTGGACAGCAATATTAAATTAAGGATGTCTTCAATCATTCCTCCCCTCCTTCATTTTCTCTGTTTTCTATCTCTCACAGGCTTCTAGTTAGTTCAGGGAGGGGGATCACAGCTACTTGCCCACACTGTATTGAGTGGGTGAGCAGGGTTGAAGGGTTACATGCTTTAAAAGCAGCTCCCATTCTCCTCAGCAGTATCTGCAGCTCCAGAGTAATTCTGGCTCAGCCAAGAATTTTAGGAGGGTGTGTATTGGAAAAACTGATGGTCTAGATATGGGTATGGCCCCTCTTCCTTCCCATTGAAGGCACTACTGAAGCAAAAGAAAATATCTACATTAAATATAACATTTATCTTCTGTATTTTGATATTTTTTTTTTAGGAATTTGAGACTGTGTTCTGTGGTAAAACAGGCAGGAGACTAAAAATTGGAAGGCCAGAGTCGTGTGTGATGTGTCCAGCACAGGAAAACCGCACAGCCATGGAGACCAAATAGCCTGACCTGTCCTCCCTGAACTGGGTGACAAGAGTCCAAACTGTGTTTTGTTCTTTCCATTTACATGCTGAATAGGAATTTGAAAGTGTAACTTGTAAATATATATAAATAGGAATTTAGAGGAAACATTCTTTATTGCAAATGGAAGTGGAAGTTAGCTACCAGCAATGGAAATCACTGCCCTGTTCAAGGGGCTTTGGGACCAGAAGCTACAACAAAATTTCATGACTAAATATTTTGACCCTTTAGTTATACAAAATTTGCTTGTCATCCTGCTTTGGGGTATTATTTAATTGCTTGCTTTTACTTTCTTTTTTCAAGATGATGCAGTATAGATTGGAAGAGCTGTAGAACATCCATCTGCCTCTTATTTTAATGGCTAGATGCAAACTCATTCTTCCAGTGCAGAAAGAAACCAAAGTTACCATATTATAATGCCCATTTTTCCATTTAAAATGTAAATATTGTATTGGTTATTTGGACAACTGCATAGTTTCTAAACTGTGCATATTATGAATTTTGCATTTTCATACATATTTAACATAATTAGCTCCAAAGAGTAGTGCATTTTTAAATTCAGTACTATTTTTAATGTATGTCACACAACTGTCCAACAGGTTCTTGTGTTGTTACTTTTGACCAAAACTGGCATATTTTAAACAGTAGATATTTAAATGCACAAACTATTTTTATATTTAAAGAGAAATATGATGCTTTGTTCATAGACTTTGGCATATAGGACAGAAATAGAACTGTGTGAGAGCTGAGAGTGGCTTTATTAATTTTTTTTTTTTAAATAGATGATGCTAGCAAGTTTTAAAGTATAAAAAGTTCTACCAAAATTAATACTGGTTTAAATCACGGATAAGAACAATTGTGCAGCAATTTGTGTCCAAACAATCCTAGTAAAACCAGTTCTGGAAAATGGAGTTTAGCCAAGTTAATTTGATTTGTATAATGACACTTACAACATCACAAAGAAAAGGTTAAAAAAAAATTCTCCTTTTATTTTTACAACAGTTCATACAGGTGGTTTTGGCTGGACTTTACAAGAGCATCCTTTCTTAGGTGGGGTTCCATCACAATTACTGTGCAAATAGCTGAAGTAGAGGTCATGAAAATGCTGTTACTTCATTTCCTTCATTATCATATGGAAATATACAAAAATTCTTCCCTGGAAATTAAAATATTTACATTTCTCCTTTTGCAGAATTTACTTGCAAGAGGATTACTGTTTACTAGTCTTGCCAAATATTTGAGGTGCAATCTGAAAATTTCTAATTGGCAGCACAGACTTAAGCAATGGTCATTCCTTAGGCCAGAAGGTTCAGGTGTTAAAATACAGGATATTGAAATGCCTGATTTCCACTGATGGAAGAGGCAGCTCGGTGCCTGAGTGCCTTAACAACGTGTCTGAGTGCACAAACCTGCAGGACTGAAGTCAGTGGGAGCAGCACCAAGGAATTCAATGGAAAATTGAAACTTTCTTAGCCAAAAGTTGTGATTTTTAGTACATGGGGGGTGATGGTAAAAAAGGAGCAATGCTTCCTCTTGCAGGTCTCTTGAGCAAAGGGAGGAAGGAAAGGTGAGGTTGTTTAGCAGGAAAAATTCTGGGAAATAATTGGGGGGAGGAAAAGATAGTCATAAAGCATCTTTTAATTAAAGTTTTCATCTGATGCTTTCTTTTTCATAGAACTGTGTCAAAGTCTCCACTTATAGAATAGAAGGAGCATCTGTCCTTTTAGCACTAGAAGGATTCTGTTTTCTTACACTGCACTGTTTATTTAAATATTCAGTCACTTCTTCACTTCTTGTACAGTTGGTTTATGATTTTTTGGAAGTTGATGCTGCAACAGCTCCCATGCAAGCCGACGTGTCACATATTCCTGGAGTTCCCTGAGCCCCAATAGTCCCAGGAGTCCCAGGATCCCCTGGCAGCCCGGGTTCACCCTGAGCACCATCCCGGCCGTTTTTGGTAATCCCAGGCACACCAGGTGGTCCTAAACAAGAGAGGGGAAAGATACATGAAGTATTTCCATCTTTTCTTTTTTTAATATCTGTATATATGTGTTGCTTTTAGAGATCTTAATAGACTTTGAGTGTCTGTACATCACACTTGTTATGGCCTGTTGAGTACAAGGGGTTTTCAATAAATTTACCCTGAATCTGGAGTATGTGCTTTGGATTTTTTTATCCCTAATTAGGTCAAGGGATGTTTTGCCTTTGTGAACTCACAGTTTATTAACATGGATTACTGCAATTATTTTATGGTAGATTCTGAGACAACGGGGTATAAATATTATAAAATTTTATGGTACAAATTTTGTGGAAGAATTTAAGATAACATGGTTGTAAATATTCTGGCTTTATCAAATTCTGTGGATGGAGAGTCTGCTTTTGGTGCCTACAGTTTATTCATTGTACAGGTGTAATCCCAATTAAAAAAGCTGCTTTAACAGGTGAGCAAAATAAATATTCTTCTAAGTTTGTAACAGATAATAATTGATTTGCATAAATTAACCTTGAGTCTTTTAATAAAGGAATCATCAGGAAGCAGGCACCATCCTTTCCCTTAATCCAGAGAGCCTCAGAGTTGTCACACACCTTTAATTAGTGATGAAAATTGCCACCAAGGTGCAGAGCTGTCCCTCCTCAGCCCTCGCTTCAGGGATGGAGCAGTAAATCCTTTCCCCACACTTACCCTGCAGCCCTTGGTCACCATCAGGCCCATCGATGCCTTGGCCAACGGGTCCTTTGTCCCCCTTTTCCCCAGGGTCACCTTTAATCACAAACACAATGGCCAGTGAGCTGGAGCCAGGGAACCAGGGAACGGGGAAAGCCACAGATCCCCGTTTGGTCACAGGGCACCCCTGGAGATGCAGAACCCACCAAGGCCTCTTCTCTTCCCCCCAGGGCTGAATTGGGTACAAGCTCACAATTTATTGCAGCGGGCAGGAAAGAGAAGGGAATTGTTTCAGTCTTGACTTGCCTCTGGGTCCAGGATCGCCCAGCTCTCCCGTGGGCCCTCTGTACCCAGGGGGCCCTCGGGGCCCAGGGTGCCCCACACTGCCCGTGCTTCCAGGAGGGCCCGGGGGCCCGGCTGGGCCCGGCCGGCCCGTCATTCCAGGAGCCAGCGGCTTCCTCAGGCTAGCAGCCAGCTGTGCAATTTGCTCTGAAAAACACAAACATCTCCAACACCTGCACTCCGCCTTTGGGCAGAACTTCCTGCCACTGCTCCTGGCAGAAGGAAACACTGAATCTGTCCTTTCAGTTCACCTGCTGCTTTTTGGTTTTTTGGTTTCTTTAAACGCAGAGATGGAGATCTTAATCACAAATCTGCAGGGTTGATTATTCCCGTTTCTAAAACCGCTTTAAAAAATGTCAAGTATTCTTGTGAATGACACTTAAATAATTAAAGCAAGCTTCCTAAAGCAAACTTTCAGAGTTTAACCTCATCCCAAACAGGGAATGGAACCTCCAGATGCAAAACAGTCACTTTGAAGAAAGGACACTCCCTGAGGACCTGCTCCAAGGAAAAGAGGTGCACTGAGGAGAGGGGAAGCTCAGAATGACACAGGTCAGGGCAGGAGTTCTCACACAGCACTTCTGCCAAAGCTGCTTTCAGTGCATTTTGACCATTGCCATGGTGAATCATTTAAAAATACTAATTTTAGAACAACAAAATTCACCCCCAACAAAGGTGACCTGAATAATTTCCTTACACTAAAGGTCAATGTATTTTTTTCTCATGAAGACAGAAAATTAACAAACCTCAGAAGCCATCCTGAACATTTTATGTTCAGGATCTACTCATCTGGTAATTAAAGTCTCTTTTCTCTCAGTAATACTCACCATTTATCAGTTCCCCACAGAGTTCTCTGATATGTTGCTCACTGGCCTCTTTGCCCTGCAGTTAACAGAAGAATTTGTCCTTGTAGAAACCTCCTTATCAATAACGAGCCCTGGCAGAAGCTGCAGGACACAAAACACATTTCCAGGAGCTTGGGAAGCAGCACAGGGTCCTGCCTGAAGAGCAGGGGGCTCTTTCCCCTCTTCAAAAGGTGACAGCTTCCCTTCAGAACTCTGCTGTATGAATGCCAGAGATTAATATTAGGCCAGATGTTTAATCTGGGGTTTATTTGGCCTTAATTTTGCCTGCTGAAATGCAGGAGCTTGTTTTTTGGATAGCATCCAAACCCCACGAGCCATTTATTTGCTTCACAGGCTGCCTGAGTGTGCTGCAGAAGCAGCAGATACTTACAGGAGGTCCAGGTTTCCCTGTGATGCCAGGGACACCCCTCTCCCCCTGGTGGCCCATGGGTCCTGGGTGTCCTGGGATCCCTGGTGCTCCAGCTGTCCCGTTAGGTCCTTGGACACCTTTTGGACCAAGTTCTCCTCTTTTTCCTGGCTGCAGTGAAGAATAAAAAAAACCCAAAACCAGTTAAAATGGAGGTCATGGTCCATTCTTTTCTCCTAGGGGTTAGTTAGGACTTTATTCAGGTTTTCTGAAAGGGTGTGGATGATCCATTTGATGATACATTTCTTACATCCTAAGGGTGTTTCTGCACATATAGGTCATGATAAGAGGAACCCTTGCTGCAGTAAAATTATCAAACAGATTGAAATAGTTTGAATGCCACAAATCACCATTTTCCTCACAGATTTTATAGGATGGTTGTGAGCAAATCCTGCTTGTAGGGAATGACACCAGAGCAGTTTATTCTGTGGTTATAAAGATGCAATGGTCATGCTTACTCCTAAATCCTTTGGGGCATGAGCCCTTAGGGTCTGACACTCACCTCTCCTTTTTGGCCAGGAGGTCCAAAGGGACCCTGTCAGAAAGAAAAGGGAAATAAGAGTGATTTTTTCAGAAAATGCACATCTGAAGCCCAATCTCCCCAGCTCTGCAAGGCTTGGGTTGCCCCCTCTTCACAGCAGGGTTGGAGATCTCGAGTGATTAATTCTGACTGACCATGGTGATCCATGGCTTTCTGCACCCATCTGTTATTTGAGGCGTCAACTCTACTGAATTTAAGGACACCTACCAGCTCTCCTTTGTCACCTGGGAGGCCATCTGCTCCTGCAATGCCCTGAGAGAGAGAGCAGAGTTAACACTGCACCTTCTGACAGCGAGGATCACAACCTGAGATGGGGGCTCCCAGCAGCCACAGCTGCTCCAGCAAGAGGAATTTCTCTCTTCCCAAAGCTGAGCCCCACAGCAGCTGCTCCCCTGTTGATGAGGGCACGTGTGGCACAAGGCAGCTGGCATGAGGACTGGGTGCCCTTTGCAACAAGCTGGGACCTGGATGAAAGGCTGAATTCACACGGATGAGAACCAGGGTGGGCTGGCTGTGAAAGACATCCACAGGCTGCCACTGGCATTCCTCAAGCAGGGAACCTAAATTTCAGCTCCACCACAGAAAACGTGGGTTTGCAGCCACAGGCAAATGCTGAGTGTTCTCATGGCCTCCTGAGCAGAACAGCTGCATCCCACCCTCAGACTGCAGAGATCTCTTGGTGAGGAACATCCCTCTCCACTCCTGGGGACAGAGTGGCTAAAGTGACATCCACAGGTGACATCCACTGTCACAGCCAGGCCAGGAGCATCCCTTTGCTGCCCACCTCCAGCCAGCAGCAGCCTGAGCAATCTGAGCGTGGCTGGGGTGACACAAATCCCTGCAGTCACTGCCCTGCCCAAGGCAGAGCTGGCTCAGCACAGAGCTCTGTAATCAGAGCAGATAATGAGCATTGTCATGGCCACTCCATGGCTTTCCAGAGGAAGTTATCCCCAGACAAACAGAGATCAGGCTGGTCTTTCCCCTTAGCAACAAAACAGAGGCCACACTGATACTGGTGAACCAAACCAGCAAGGTTTGCTGGGAAAGCCTCACTTTCTGTAAGAACATGTCATGAATTAATGAAAGACATATATTTGATGAAAACTGGCCCAAAAGCTCATTGCTGAGATTAAACCAAGTGTGGAAGTTGAGCAGGAAAAAGTATAAGATTAAACTTGTTCATTAGTGTGCCAAGATTCGAGGTTAGGATGAAATATCCTTCATCAGGCACATGAAGTTGAGGAAAAGCTGCACTTCTGGACTTAAATCAGGAGGAATTTGGTGTGAGGAGCTCCTGCACAGATCCTTGTGGATCAAAACACACAGGGAAGGCCTGGTGTTTGTACCACAGCATTTTCACAAGTCTCCATTAGAACAGACAACATCTGTGCCCATGCAGGGAAAAGGGGACCAAAGAGGGTTTTGGTTTCTGCTGCAGAATATTTTCATTTGTGGAAGAGAAAGCCATTTGTGCTGTCAAAGGTTGTGCCTGAAGTTTGGTTTAAATGCCTCTGCTGACAATAGCATGAAATGGTATCACTTACCTGGTTCCCCTTGGGACCAGGAACACCAAGAGGACCCTGGAAATAAAAGAAAGAAGGCAAATGAGCTCAAACTGTTAATTCTCTCTGAATTCCTGGTGTGGTCAGACACACTCAGCAAGGGGTCAGAATCACTCTCCCAGTGGCCAAGTAAGAGGGTACAAATCTCATTGACACTTCCTAGCAATAAGAAGGGATTTAAGCACCCCTGCTAGCTCTGTGACACTCTCCACAGTCCCTGGTTTGTGTTGTGGGACAATTTCTCAGCCTGTGATGTGAGGAGGAGCTTGGATTGACTGGTGGTACAAAACAGACAAGAATATTTTCATACCACAGGGGCAAAAAGCCAAGATGTTTTTCCAAGGCCTTATTAGACTGTCAGTTTTCCCAGGATTTAGAATTAGGTGCTCCTGATTTAAAGATTCATGGAGCAACACGGCCATAGGAATAAAATACATTTAGATGATGAACTGATCATCACCTCAGGAATAATCCAGGCAATTTGGAAAATCCTTCCACCTTTATCTACCTGACATTCACAGAGAGACATTTTCAGCCCTATTTGTAACTTTTCTGCTCCACAGAACAGAGCCAACAAGGAGCTCAGGAGAACCCCAGATTTTTTTCTCTACTGCAAAATCTACATGTGAAATTCAGTCATTTTACCCTTCAAGCAGGATTTCTAGAGCACACTCATCAACCTGGCATCTGCAAACTGATCTTTTTTTATTAACTAGATATAGAGATGGCTCAGCAGAGCAGAATCTTCGAGGAGGACAAACACACACAAGGACATTTTATTTTGCTCATTTCAAGCGATAAGTTAAAAAGAGGGGTGATTTCTATTAATGAAAAATAACTCAGAAAAACAGACAATGGAATGTAGAAATGCAAGAGTGGCTAAAACTTTCTAAAACCCTTCTATATTTGCTGATGGCAAAAGCAATATATTCCTTTCTGAACATTTTAATCTAAATTTTATACCTCTGACTTCACAGAGTCTCAAGGCTCCATGAAAGTTTATGGCAACACAACACAGTTCAGCCACCAAAGAACTTTCCCTTAAGACAAGCTTAGCCCAGAGGATTTTCATTCAAAACTCTAATTCACTGCAGAGGTAATTCCCAGCAGCAAGAACAAGGAGTTCAGGACTGCCAGCCCCACATCTTCACACATTTAAACAAAACTCATGGGTTTGGCCAAGCATTTAGTGCTCCCGTTAGGAGCCCAGAGAGGCAATGCCTGAGGTGGCTGCTGGCATCCAGAATCCTCAGGAATTTGATCATAATAAAAATCCTTAGGAAAAATGTTTGTCTACTGCTGCCTCAGTCAGTAACAAGAGCCAAACCCTTCCCCTGCCCATATCCCACCCCAGCAAGATGGTTGATATATTTTATCTCAGTGCTATTTTATATCTTGCAGTCAAATGCACTAAACCACTCGAATTTTTCATGCCAGCAAACACATTTACTGAACTGCTGGTTTATATTCCTGACCACAGTCAGTCCAAGGACTGTGAAAAAGCCTGTCAGTACTCAGTTAGCTCAGGCATGAGGGGATTTTGCTTTTTTCCACAGAAAAGTCTCAATTGATTTCGGGAGAGTTTGATGAGTTGGCTGCAGCTGGGACAGGGTAATCGCATCGATCCTGTGTGTGCAGTTCTCTTTATCCATGTCAGGAGCAGCAGTAAAGCCAGCCCAGGGCAGATCTCTGGGTCCTTTGTGTGTCTCCAGCAGCACAGGCTGTTTGTTCAGGCTGTAAAAACACAATCTGGGGGTTCAGGGTCAGCCCAGCACCCCCACCATGCTCAGCACTAATCCATGTCCTCAAGGGCCACATCCACACCTTGCCTGAGCACCTCCAGGGATGGTGACTCCACCACGTCCATGGGCAGCCTGTTCCAATGCTTTACAACCCTTTCTGTGAAAAAAACATCCTAATATCTGATCTAAACCTCCCCTGGTGCAGCTTGAGGCCATTTCCTCTCATTCTGAGCGAGCAACAATCACATCTCAGAGTAACTACACTGAACTTCAGAGCCAGAAATAAAACCTAGATTATTTTTTATTGCCTTAAGCACAACGTTTTCCCTCCCTCTGCTTGGAGCAGCTCCCTGGGCTCTTCACACAGGGGCCTCTTCCCTTCTGAATGTACATTTTTCACCACAGCAAAGCCCTGAATGCAGTCAAGAGCCCCAGAGCTCCACAATAACCCTCCTGTTTCACACCTCCAGCTCACAGCCACTCCAAGAGGCCTTTTTAAACCTGCCTGGAGCCAGCACAGAAGGACCATTGTGGAATCCCTGTGGTGCTGCTGCAGTTGCTTACACAGAAAGCAACTTAAAGCCTTTTTTTTAAGAAAAACTTTCACCTTAAATCTGGGGAGGAGGGAGCTGGTGAACACATGGCCCCTGTTCTCCTGCAAGCTCCCAACAAATGCTGGTCACTTTGCTTCTTTCAAATGAGAATGAACTCATTTAAATAAAAAGTCACATTTATCATGAGGGAGTATGCCCAGGTGTTTTACTGTTCAGAAAGAAAAGTCACTGATAAAACTGTAAAAAAACAAACAAAAAACCAACAAAACAACCAGAAAGTCTAATGAAGCATCTGAGTAACAAAAATTCATGAATCTTGTGCTCCTGGGGAGTGAGGCTTTGGTGGAATCAGTGTAAGGGGCAGGGAAAAATCCCAAACACTCTGTTCTGGCTAGGAGAGAGCCTGGAAATAATTTTTAAACAATCCACAGTCTGAAAATAGTGTGAGTTTCTGAAGTGAAACAGAAACCTGGAGCAGAGGGGACAGGACAGAGGGGACAGGACAGAGGGGACAGGACTCCCAAGTCCTGCTCCCTGCCCGAGGGTCTGACTTGGGCAGCGTCAGGGGAGGGCCTGGGACACTCAACACACATCAGCCACACCAGGTTTTGGGCCCCCATTGTCCTCCAAAGCCCCATCTCAAGCAGGAACTGTCCCAGGTGTCTGGTCCTTACCCTGTCCCCCGTCTCTCCACGGATCCCAGTCGGGCCAGGCAGGCCAGGCTCACCACTGGCACCTTTGGGCCCCTGTTGGGAAAACAACAAAACCCAAGCTGCAGCTCACAATGCCAGAAATCCCGCACCCTTCAACACCCTGGAATTCCACCAGTGTCCATGGCACGTTCAGAAAGGTTATTTTTGGATGATCTCTCCCCTTTTCCCCCAGGGGATCACTTGTGTTGGTTGGTGCAGCTCATTCCAGCTTCTCTCCTGGTCCACAGCCAAGGTCAGGCATGTGCCAAGGTGCTCCAAACTTTGGCCTGGGTCTTTCATTAATAAACCTCTTAAAATTAACAAACCAATATCTGTGATCCCACCAAGAGATGCTCCCCTCCCCTCAGCCAGTGGGAGTGGGGAGGGGAGGTCCCTTGGAGAAGGGAGGGAGAAATATTGGGGACCCCAGTGCAGCAAAACAGAGGAGGAGTTCACTGAGGAAATACAGGCAGAGAGTGGACCAGATCAAGGAGAAATTGAGATGTCTTTACAAAGATCAAACTCAAAAAAAATCACAAAACAATTTGGGCTGGAAGAGACCTTAAAATTCAGCTGGTTCCAGCACCTGCCACAGGCTGGGACACCTTGCCCCAGCCCAGGCTGGTCAGAGCCCCATCCAAAATGGCCTTGGACACTTCCAGGGATGGGACAGCCACAGCTCTGGGCACCCTGTGCCAGGGAACAGCTCAACCCTTCCCTTTGCAAACAAACACTAAATATAAATTATTTAAACACTAAATATAAATTGCTCCTGCAGGCAGCTGATCTGGCCTTGTGCCCTTTCTACCACCCCGAGGCAATGAAGGAATGACCCAACTGTGTGGCCAGAGCTCTGCAGAGAGCCCTGACCTGCCAAAACTGCCCACAGCCACCCCTCCCACCACACTGACCTGGAAACCTCGGACACCACGGGCTCCTACAGGGCCTTGGAGGCCGAGGGGTCCCTGCAAAGAGAGAGATCAGCCTGGGTAAGGAGAGAATTCAGGGCCAGGCAAGGCAGCTGTGTGCTCAAACTGGCAGAGCTGAATGTGCTGCAGCACTCTGCCCCTTGGCACTGCTGCTGACCCTCTGCAGTGTTTGGTGTTTGGTGTTGGCTGAGCTCTGCTCAGAGCACTGCTGCTCACAGAAAGGCTGATTTGGATAATCCATGCCCAAGAACATTCCATGCTCACGAGCAGCAGAGATCAGGGACAGCAAAAAGTGGCAGCATGACAGAGCACAGGCAGCACCCATTAGAGGGGTCTGCTATCCCAATATTTTGCTTTTAATTGATTGCAAGGAACTACTGCACAACAGGTGCTGCAGGCCCTTGGAAAGGAAAAATGGCAATTGCATCCATTTGCTTGGACATCCTTGGTTCCAGGGGTACAAAAAGGCAGCAGTTTGTGCTGTCAGAGCAGAGGCTTTTAAGAGCTCACCAGACAGAACATGAACATTACCATTAGGAGTCTCTATTGCTTTTTCCTGAGAAAAATCACATATCCAATAAAGATCTTGGATGAAAAAAAGACCAAAACCCTAAGTAATTTAGGCATTTAAATCTCATTTTGTAAACTGTCTTCTTGAAATAGATGCCTTCAGCAAGCTTCTGTCACGAGGCAGGGCTGCAGCTTTGGCTCCTTTCACTGCCATTCCTGCTGGGTGGAGCATCCAGGGACACAAATAAACCTCAAAGTGGCCACTGACAGAACACAGAAACAGCATTGTCCTCAAAAAGCTGAACAACTGCTCAGGTATCTTTGTGGTTACTGATTTCCACTTTGTTTTCTGCTTGTAATTCAGTAAGGAACTTTGAAATTTATAAATATAAAGCTTTAGGAAAGTTAAGTTGCATCAAAAATGACTCTGCTGAGCTGCTGACATATTCTGTGAAACCCTTGGTACTTAGAGCTAAAAAACCCAAATTGTTTTGAGCCAAACAGCCTCAACAGTGGAAAAATCATGCACCTCTGTTGGAACAGCCCAGTCTTGACTAATAAATTATGATTCTAATAAAACAAATCAGAAATGAGAAGCCCAGGTTAGATATAACCATGGGTTCAGCTGCAACTGCACCCCTGTCAAAACTCTGCACCAACACAATTAGCTTGGATGCTTTTGTTTTTTGGTGTAATAATGTGGTACCTTTTGTGAGGCCAGCCACTTTGATGAAAAATAGCAGACATAAAAGCAAACATTATTAATACAGTTTATTTCTAAAGCTGATTTCCTTCTCCTTGGAAATTTAAGCAGCAGCTGCTCACAAACAATAAATCATGCAGTTCAATTTCTTTCAAGTGGCACGTACCAGAAATCATATTAGACTTTCTGTAGGCTCCTGGATTTCAAAATGAGATTAAGATGGGGGGAAAAAAAAGAAAAGAAAAAGAACCCCAACAAAACCACTAGAAGACCCAATCCAACCCCTAGAGCAGCACTAGCTGGGAAGTGACAACTTAAAAAAGGTACCCAAGCATTTTTAGCAGTGGGATCTAAACCAGGGATTTACCCTCCTGATATTATTTATCCTCTCTGCTACTGAGCACAGCCATGCAGTTATTCCCAGCTTTGCTGCATGTATGGCTTCAGGTTTTGCAGGGAATCCCTCTCCACTGCTCCAAGGCAAGGGATGCAGGACTGGGGAGGATTCCTGGGGTCGTGTGCTGGTGGCAAAGGCCACTGCACCAGGGGCTCTGCTGCACTGATGCCTCACCTCGGCAGGGCACAACCTTCTCACTCCTGGGCAGTGACTGTCCAGTCCCTCCTGCCAGCCCTGGCAGCTCCACAATCCTGCACAGCTGCAGTTTGCTCTGCCAAGTGCTGGGAGGGATCAGCTGGCACTGCACGGAGCTCTCAGTGAGAACAGGAGCTGACCCAGCTCGGGGCAGGAATTCCTCTGCTGCCAAAGCTCCCCAGAGACACCACTGAGAGTGAAAGTGAACTTTCACTGTAGCCAGAGAGGGACCCCCCACACAAACCCTGTTTTGGCACCTCCCTGGTTTACAGCCCTGTACTTACAGTTGCTCCTCTGGGTCCTGGCAGACCTCTCTCACCAGGAATGCCCACGTCGCCCTGGCAGGGACACCAAAGGCAGCTGTGACATTTAGGAGCCACAAATCCCCCCTTCCCACCCCACTGGGACATATTCCTGGATCCCAGGCTGTCCCAAACCCCTGCCCCACTGGCCCATCTGCCAGCCCACAGCTGATGGCTTTTGCCTGTGCCCAGCACCCTGCCCAGCCAGCCCAGGGCTCCCTGGGGAGCTCCACACCAAACTGGAATGCCTGGAGTGCTCAGTCCCACGGGACTGCAGGTGCTGCATCCCTGGAGGCTTTGTTTATGCAAGGAAGCAGCACCTGATCTCCAGCTGCCCAGTTTGGTTTAAAACTCACCAGCAGAGCCCATTAAGAGGAAATGTGGGACACTCACAGGGATGCCTGGCTCTCCAGAGGGACCTGCCTCTCCCATCTCTCCAGGGCTGCCCTGCAGAGCACAAAGCAAACAGTTAGGGCATCACTTCAGGGAGTCATTCCTGTCCTATCTGAAGCAACAAAAGGAGGAGGGAGTAAAAACCTGGATCAGGAAATAAAAACAGCTATAAACTTTTATAGTTTTAAGGCAAAACTCACAGCACCAGAGAAGAGGTGAGCTGCACACTCTGCCCTGGCACCAGTGAGCAGGGAGGGCTGCCAGCCCCAGGGCAGTGTCCCCATGTCCTGTGGGAGACAGGGATGCCAGGACAGCCCATCACAGTCACTCCTGCACCCCTTCCTGCAGCGTGCTCTCCTCCCTGAGGATTAGCAGCAATAATGATGCACAGGGAAAAAATTTATAAAGGAGATGGACAGGGGGAAAAAAGGGACAGATCCCAGAACAGCTTTGTGCTGGACTGCTTTGGTCTGCCTGAGGTTTTCTTTAATCTCACAGGTAAGTGTCAATCTAAAATTCCATGGAAGTTTTTCTCCTGAGGTGAGGGAAAATCTGCAGAAGGCAAGATGAGATCACTCTGCTCCTGCTGGTGCTCAGCCTTTTGGTTCCCAAAGAGCAAGCCTCCTCCTGGGACTTTGATAAAAGGATGAGGTTTTCTAAACCACTGATGACTCTCCTGTGCGTCTGCTGTGTCTTCACTGAACCAGGTGCCAGCCCAGTTATTTTACCCCATCCCTGCTCTTCAACCCCAGCAGAAACACAGAAACCATCACTTTGGGCTGAGTCCTCCCAATCCCCCAAAGCTAAAAAGTCTTGCTGTGACCAATTCCCTCACCAGACCCCATCACCAGAGAGATTCACTTACTGGTTCACCCTTTGAGCCTTTAATACCTGCTCTTCCAGGCAGACCCTGAAAAAAATTATATTAAAGCAACGTCAGAAGAAGCAAAGTTATTAAATTTGTTATTCTGGTTTGATTTGACACACAAGGAGCGACCTTTGCTTGAAGCAAAGGAGGGTTTAGACTTCTGCAGCTTTCACTGTGAAAATTATGATTTCAATGTCTCTCTTGCTGCCTTTGCAGCTCCATGAACCCTAATCCTTGGCATGAGAGCAAAGAGCAGGAATATACAAATGAACCTGCAGCAGCAATATTTTGCCCAGCAGAAACCTCTCTCCAGGGGTGTTCAAAATTTTCTGTAAATGCAGGAAGAAAGGAACACTTTATCTCTTTTAAATAGTTGGAAGTCTGGAGAGATGAAACATTTTGCCAATAAGCACTGGAGTAAGGCAGGGACAGAGCTCAGGGTATTATATCCCAGATCTTACCTCCCCCTCCATAAGGGATGCACATCAGTGGGTTGTGAAAGAGAAAATCTCTCTCAAGTTTAGATTTTAAAGAGTCAGAGAAGCCAACTGCCAGGGAATTACTGTGTGGTGTTCCTCCAGGTGTTCTCCAACCCTGTCTGGCACACTCCCTCCCTCTCTGCACAGTGGGAAAAGTGCATTTTCTCTTGGCTTAACCAGAGTTCCTTGTGTAACACCCAAAGAATGACCCTCCCCTGTCCCCAGGAACGCTCTCTGCAGGCACACAGAGCTGCTGGCACCCCCAGAGGTGGCAGGTCCTGCCCCATACTCACGGGAAGTCCATTTGGCCCCTTCTCTCCAGGAGCACCCATGGGAGCTGCGTCACCCTGTGGATAGGGAGAGGTCAGGAGGGATCCTCCAGCACTGGCAACTGGCCTGGCACAGGGAGGGGACACATCCCCAAACAGGAATTTGTTCTTTTCTCCCTCCCTGTATGCTCAGAGCTGCTGTGTCTAGAGCAGTGAGCACCCACTGGACAGGAGCTCCCAGGTGTTTCCCTCTTCCTGCAGCTCCCAGCCTTCCCTGGCAGCCCAGGTTCAATATCCCTGCAGGAGCACTGCCCAAGAACCAGGCAACCAGCACCTGACAGCACTTTGTCTCCAGCCTGTTAAAACCAACTCTGTCAACAGCTCTGAAAAGGCATCTCTGAAGGCCTGGAGTCATCCAGCAGGAACCACTCAATCCAAGGACACAGCTGAGCTCACACCATGTGTGCACCTTCCTTCTTTAGGGAATTCCCTTGCGATTGACTAACAGGAGAATTTCACTCTCCTTCCCTAGTGACAGCATTAGAAAACCTTTTAGAAGGAAAAGCTTTCCAGCCAAGCCTCCTGAGGAGCATCAGTATCTTTGCAGCACTCCCAGCACAGTCTCAGGGGCCTTCCCTGCAGTGCTTAAGTAGGACTTTACAAACCTTCTCACCATCGAGTCCAGGAGCTCCATCCCGCCCGTCCTTGCCAGGCATTCCCTGCAATCATGGACAGCACACACTTAGGTCAGGAGGAGGCTCTGTGGTTTGCAAAATACAATCACACCAAAGGAGCTTTTGGCAGCAAGCCCAGCTCCAGCTGTACTGGGAGGTTTTCACCAACAGCAGTACAACCATGGCTTGGTCCAGCTGGGTTTACACAGAGACCCACAGGGCAGAAGCTTGACAGCAAAGATGGCAAGAAGCAGCTTTTTCTCTAATGTGTTTTATCTCCTCATCTGCAAGCAAGACAAACAGCAAGACCTGCATCCTGCTTCATTGACTTACAGGTTCTCCTATGAGTCCACGAGCCCCTGGGTTTCCTTTTGGTCCAGGTTTACCCTGGAAAACAATAAATCCTGTGTTAATCTGACTGAAGAACAGTCAACAAAGACAACACTTAAATTCTGTAGGAACATTTCATTCCATTTCAGCTGGGTCCTCTCTGTCCACTTAAGTGTGGAGGTTGTTTTGGGACAAAACAGGAGGAAACTGACCCAGTGTTGAGTACAAGAAAAAAATCTTGATCATTTCAAGGGATGGGGATGTAAGATCTGCTCCTGTTCTCCAGGCTGTAGCAGCACTTGGACACCTTATTGCTCAGGCACCTTTAGTAAGAGTTAAACATCTCATTTTTGAGATGACGCTTCCGTCCCTTTCAAGCAAATGAAGGGGGCACAAGCCAGGATAAATCTAAAAACCTATGGAACAAATCTATAAATCTATAAATCTATGGAACAGCCTTTGGAGTGTCCCATCCCAGGCTGGAGCCGAGGGTGTGTGACTGCACTTACAGAGTCGCCTTTGGGCCCCCGGAATCCCTGAGGTCCTTTGCTCCCTTGGTCTCCCTGTGACAGAGGAAGAAAAAGCCATTAAGCATCTCCACCCCACAGTGACAGAGATTGCTGGAGGGTGAAATGAGGAGGTTTTTGTGCTCTTTGCAGAGGTGTGAGCACGCACAGTCCCCCGAGAGCTCGGCTGTACTTTCTCAGTGACACTCTAATTCCTGACACACTTTCTGCAGCAGGGACTTTGCCAACAATCCCTCAGGGCACAGACCATCTTCCCCTTCATTTAATGAAGCAATTTCTTTAAGCAGAAACAGAGTGGGAGAAAAGCTTTAATATTTATTGTCTAGATCCTGCTGGGTGCAATGAAAGGTTTGGTGAGAAAGCACCTCATTTTATTTTAGTTTGGATGAATTTCTTCTATAATTGCAAGACTAGGGAGGAGTCCCCAGAGGGTGGTGCTGCAGAAGAGAGCTCTGCAGAAGGATGGGGATTGCATCCTCAATACACAGCTATTCCTGCTTGGAGCAAAAACCCTTGAGAGTTGTGGGCACCTGGGCACAGACCAGGCTAAAGGGATGTAAGCTCACAACAAAGCTGATTCTCCCTCCAAAAGTAATGGATATTCCCTTCTCCAGTGCTTGCCCACAGCTGCTGGTGCTCAAGGAAGGGCAGTGAAGCACAGAGAGCAATGGAAAAGAGGTGAAATTATTCTGGTGTGGAGCGTGGCAAAGGGAGAGACATCATGAAGTGTGGGTCAGGTAAAACAACATTGCTCTAAGTGGAGGGGAGAGGCAAAGAGAATAATGTGATTATTCCCAGCACAGCCTCCTGCTCACTGGCCAGGAAGGAGGAATAAACCAGGCTGTGGCAGGCAGGGCCACAGAGAGCCTGAGATACATACAGCTTTCCCTGGAGGTCCTGGGATCCCAGGTGGGCCTCTGAATCCAATGTCACCCTGCAGAGAACAGACACCATTGTGATGCTGGCCTTGGCAGAGGATGAAGAAACAGAATCCCCCCCCACCTTGTACCACAGCCTGAGAAAATGCAAAAGCCCTGGAAAGACACCCTGTATCTGCTGCTGGTTTGCAGGACAGACATGCAAAAATCCCACTGTGAACAATGGGTTTTTAGTATGGATCTCCCCACTTTTGTACCTCTGATATTCTGATATCATTCATGGCCTTGCTATCTTGATAACACACTTACTCCTAAATAAATGCATGACTTCATCAAATTCAAAACATTCAGCCTCTGGGCTGCTGCTCAAGGCACTGTGACAAAAGTCCAAAGTCTCAGAGAGCTGGAGATTGACCCTGCTCTCAATGAGGAGCCTTTTTGTGTCCTGAAAACCTTGGTCCATCAGTGCTGATAGGGCTTTTTCTTGTAAAGAGACAGGAGAAAAAGCAAAATGTTCACAATTTTTTTTTCTTTTTCTCAAGACTTCATAACATTGTCAGTCTGGCACTTTGGTTGGAATGATTCAGTCTGGCTGGGTCTGACCCTGCCAGTTCCTCGAGTGTGGATTCTCCTAAATTTGGAAGGTTGTCCTGATGGAGAGGCTGCAGGGAGCAGCCCACACTTGATGCCTTTGCAAGTTTCCCAGGGGAATTCAGTCGGGACAAGTGCCACTGGCACCTCTCAAAAGACAAACTGGTGGTGGAGGGGAAAAGGAAAAATCAGAAATTTTTTTCTTACTCTGTCGCCAGCTGGGCCCATTGGACCAGGGAGGCCTCTCAGTCCTCTTGGGCCCTAATTAAGAAAACAAATCAGTTCAAAGTCAATCATTGTTTGTGTAACCAGGGTGGCTGATGGCTGCACTGAGCTCCACAGTGGAAAGAACATGGGAGTGG
>VZTB01012399.1:695246-725520 GCA_013397245.1 Thryothorus ludovicianus
AGGTTACCTGCAGGCCGACACCACCCGGAATTCCCGGGGGGCCAGGAGGGCCAGGGTTACCCTGGGAGAGAAAAATCAATCAGACAGGAGCAGGGACAGCAGAGGCTGCAAACACACAGCCAGGGACATCCCCATCTCCTTTCTCCTTGAGTTCCCTCTCTCCCTCCCAGATTTCTCTTCAGAGTTTGCTTCTACGTTGTAAATAATTTCTTCCTTGTGCAAGAACACTCAGATCAGTCAGGATTTATCCAAGTGATGAATGCAGGGCTTTTCCTGAGCTGACATCCCTGCATGGGAAAGGACAGCTGTTAACTCAAACTGGTGATCCTTGGAAAGAGGAATTTTCTTGGAAAGTCAGTACATGGTCCTACAGGAAGAGCAGTGGAACCCAATGAAATCCAGCCAAAGAAACTGCTCCTTTTTTAGCCAGCAGCCTCATTCCTCCCTATCTCCTTGAAAAAAAAAAATCGCGTATTCCTTTTCCAAGGTGTTTTTAAAGAGAAAAATTCTCCCCCATAACTTTTAAATTGAAGTTTACCTTCTCTCCTTGTTTTCCTACTTCACCAGGCTCTCCTTTGTGACCTGTGTGTCCCTAGAAATAAGAGTTATGATTATTCACATCCCAATAGAGTCTTGTTTTAAAATTGATTTTGGTGAGACGGCTGTGAAACCTAAACCCCCACCTCCCAAATGACTTCCAGGGAAAACAGTCTGTAGGTGTGCTGTGAATGGAGATCCCTCCAGGGGAGGTCATCCAGGTACCAGTGTCAGAATTGATGTAGTTTCCAGGAAATGCCCAGATTTGGCTTTCCAGAGAGACTTGCACTGGACTAAGCTCACGGTCTGGATGCAACTCTCAAATACAGATCAGGGACCAGAATTCAGCTCCCATCACCCCAGAAAATGGGGATGAGTCACTGCTGAGATCCCCATTCTGCATTTTTAACCTCCCTTTTTAAGTCATCTTTAATGTCTGCATCATCAAGCTTGCAAAGAAATTCATGTCCCATTGAAAGCTTTCATGTAAGCTCTGATTCAATTTGTGTCTTGGCTCTCTTCCTTTATTGTGGGAGAGACCCAGGCTAATTTCAGCCATGGCAGATGTTATTCCTCACCACAACAAAGGTCCTGTGCATCATTTGCATCATAATTGGAGAGTTCCACAGGGTCTTCCATTTCATGGGCTATGAATTTTGAGCAGTTATGCCCATTTTGTATTTGTAGTGATATTTATGACTCAGTGCAGAGACCAAACAGACCTGAGAAAGGTCACTTCAGGAGGAATTGAGAGCATTTCCCAGGAGTTCTCCCACTCACTGCCAACTTCTAAATCCTGCTAAAAGAGCTTGAGTCACTTTTTAGTTTGTCTCACTGCTGGAACTCACAACTGCAAAGACTTCATGTGAACCACAGAGGGGCCAGAGGAGATGTTTAACTCCTGAGGGCTGAAACCTTGAATTTACTTACCAGAGACCAACAATTGAACATAAATCTGCTACACTGGCTATAAAAACATTAACTAAATTGTATTAGATTAATTATTTATGTTTTGCAGTTTAAGAACTGGTGAGGTTTTTCCAGCTCTCAGGAAAGGCAGCAGCTGGCCCTTGAGGCAGCCCTGAACTGCTGCCCCTGTTTGCTCCTGTCCATCAGCTCTGCCCCACGGGCTTGCAGGGGTTTCTAATCTATGCCAAGGGTTAAATTTCATTGGAATAAATGCAAATGCATGGCTGGTTTGGGAGGTGTGGGGCCTATATACAGAGATTGTATATACAATTTAATGCCAGGGGTTCATAGCATTTTAGGAGACAAATCCTGGTACTGCAGGTGATGGTTCCTTACCTTGAAGCCTGGCATTCCTGGGGGGCCTGGGGGACCTGGTGGGCACAGAGCTGGGCACTGCAGGGAACAGAAACACTTTGGTTTAACAAGGAGGCTGGTTTCACCCATTGGGTGAAAAAGTCACGTGGATTTTGGCTCTAAATTCCCTAAATCAAATGGAATCACAGCACTGTGGATTGACGAACATTTCCCTATGAAGCAGGGTCCTAGAGGTCCTGGTAACCCACAAAATAATGATTTATGCATGGCCTGCTCCACTTTGAACACTGACTGTGAGACTTTCTGAAGGCTGACAGTGTCCAAAATGCTGTAGAACCCAAGTTTCCCAGTGAAGTTGGATCAGTTTCTTTAAATCATTAGGACCATATTTAATCCTCTGCATGAACTGATCCCTATGGATTTCCTTTAGCCAACTCCTTAAGTGAAACAAGGACAGGCATCCCAGTTCATTGAAGGGCACCAATAAAATCCAATACCCATGAGCTGGTACCTGCAGATGTCCAGGGGTGGGAGAGCCCCTGCTGGGAATTCCAGCTTGACTGGGAACAGATCAGAACATGCATGGAAATTTAATGAGGAAAAGGCCGTATTCTTGAAACTTTACAAACAGCTCTTAGCTAGTTTTGTTGGTTTTTTTTTCTCATTTAATACAACTTCAGGCAGCACCTCTGTAGCAAAATCTTAATTTTCTAGTATATTCCACAGGGTGCTTAAATTAAACGTGCAGAAATAGCATCATTTTCTATTACCTCCCATGTGATGTGCCATAAGGCAGCCCAAACTGACTTGGAGCTTTTTTTGGGCCACGCCAATTAGAAAAGCAAAGGAGCTGTCACAACAACAGCTGTGAAATCTGCAAATGTCACTTCCATCCTTCACGGACTTAGCACTCCTTTCACTCCCCTGAAAGAAAGGGATCAAGGCTTTTTCCTAAGGAAGGGAGCCCAAACAAAGCATTTGTGCAGAGGATCCCAGTGGCACCACCCCTGGAAACCAAGAGTGCTGCACACCCAGCAGCACTGGGAGCATGAGAAGCTGTTGTCTTTTACCAAATGCTGAAGTTGTTCAGCACACGAAGAATGCATGCAAAATGTGCATTTTGGGAAGCAAAAAATCAAGGACAAAAATCAAAGCCTGGTTTGAGTTGGAAGGGCCCTTAAAGTTCACCCCATTCCACTGTCCCAGGTTGCTCCAAGCCCTGTCCAGCCTGGCCTTGGACACTTCCAGGGATGGGGCGGCCACAGCTTCTCTGGAAAATTTGTTCCAGTGCACATCTGCCTCCTTGAAAAAACATTTCAGACCAGGAAACCCACCCCCCACTCTTGTGCATCCTGGTGAGGTGGTTTAAACCCACATCTGCATGTTAAATGGTCTGACACTCCCAGCTGTGCTAGCCAAAAGCCACATCAGGGATTAAACCAAAGCATATTTTCATGCTACATGAAAAAAAACCTACCTGAAGGTCCCCACCGCCATCAGGAAGGGCACCTGGAAGACCCTGCAATTCAGGGAATGGTGGCTTTTAAAAACAAGACAAACACCAGGAGGAAACACAATTTCTAGGATGATTTTTACAGACCCAGCTCAGCTGGACCAGCACAAGGCACACACTCAGCCTAAAGTGCTGCCCCTGGAGTGTTATGAGCTGAACCAGTCCTCAAACCCAGACACATCAGGGGTGCAAGCATCCCCTGGAGATGCCCAGCTGGGCTTGGGAAGAGTTTGGGAAGATTTTGGGGCCTTAGTTGATGAAGGCAGCAGTTAGAGAAGAGCAGCTGTGCTTGGCTCCCTCCTGGCCTTGGGAAAAACCTCCCAGTCCCACTGTTCAACACTCCAGAGGTCACAGCAACCCCAAAGCAGGGATTTGATTGCAAGCCCCACTGTCTGCCCCCACAGGAACAGATCCTGATCCAAGCAAGCACAAAAACCTTCCCTGAGAGGACACCAAGCCCACCCCATGCCCTGTGTGCCATAAAGGTGGGGTTCATGGGGTCCCTCCTCACACAGAGCACAAATCACAAACACTAAAACATCCAAGAGCAGCCAGGGAAAAGTTCCTGCTCTCCTCAGTGTTTATGCCCTGCTGAATGCTCATGGCAGTGGCAGGCAAGAAGAAAATTCCAGACTCCCTCCCAGAATTTTCTCACATTTATTTGCAAGTCTGAACTTACAGGAGGCCCAGGTGGTCCAGGAGGCCCCGGGAATCCCGGCAGACCAAAAGGTCCCTAAAAGGAGAGAAAAATAATAAGAATTTCCTTTCAATGTAAATGCAGAGGGATGTGAGGGGTGGCTACCAAAATATAACTTCAGAGAGAGGTAAGAGACAAAAATAAACTCATTCATCTGTGGCACATTCAGTAAATGAGGATGAAGTGGTGGGAGAAACTCACAGAGGGGCCCCGGAATCCACGTCCACCTGGGCGCCCACTGGCTCCTGGAGGCCCCTGTTGAACACAGAGAGGAGCTTTGACATCTGTGGTGACCCTGACACCCCAAAACCCAGGACAGCCAGCACCTGGGCTCTGCGCATTTGCCCAATTCCCCAAAAAGCTCCATCCTGCACCACACCATCAACTTCCCATCCTGCTTTTGACTGCACGTTCCCCTGGAATTCACTGCCAATGTGCATCCCTCAGGCACAGGAGAGCTCCCAGGAACCCAGCAAACAAAAGCTGCCCCAGAGTTGGTCACTTCCACTGTTTACAAGGCTGCTGTGCCTTGAATTTACACCAGAGGCAGCTTCCCCAGGGTGGGGGAAAGGACAAAAACCTCACAAGGGCAATGGTCTGCAAGACTCCATGTCCCTCTGCCTGGCACAGAGGAAGGACTTGAGGCCTGGGGTGGGTTTGTAACACTCAGGGTTTCCAATAAAATCAGAATCTTAATTCATAATTTTTTAAAAAAAATATACTCTTATTACTTACTGGAGGTCCTGGTAGTCCTTTGCCCTGAAAGTAACATTTGAAACAGTAAAAGATCACTCAGAAACAGAACATACAAGAATAAAAGGGAACCTAAAAAAATGCTGCTAATTTTTTTTTTGTTTCCTTATCACTCCCTTGCCCCCAATGATTATAATTTGCAATCAGAGCAGTCTTGATGAATTCCTTTGTTGCCTCTAATAATTTGCATTCCCTTTCCATCTCTGTTACCTATGAGACATGTAAGAACAGAGGTGTGGCGACACAAGAGTGAGACATGGAGACAAAGACAACATTCCAGTTTATCTATTCCTCCTTTTCCTTTAAATTCTGATTAGACATTAGATAATGTCTAATAATTGTGACAGCATTGGATATGTCAGTCTGTATCCCAAGCTGGTTTGCTTTTAGAGCACCTCAGAGAATAAAACCAGGTCTGTGTTACCAGAACAGGTCACACGTACATATTTAAACATTTCAAACAATATATTCATTCATTCAGGCTTTGATCCTTTTGTTTGGGATAAAAAGCTTCCCATCCTCTCTTGGTGATGGATTTGGCTTAATATTCCACACTTTTACCACAGGTGCTGTTCTGGGAGGTACTTACAGCTGGTCCAGGTGGCCCAGCAGGTCCCAAGGCACCCTACGGGAATAAAACAGGATAAAAATTAGCAGAGATGAAAGAGAAACCTCCACCTGGGGAGTCACCAAGGCCTGCTGTCCTTGACACCAATCTTTGTTTGGAAACTCCAGCAGTGTCTTGCAGAAACAGGACACAACTGGAGAGGCTCAGCTGAATTCACACATATAAGGACAAAAACTTATGGATAATTCCTCAGAAAGTCCCAGCTGGCCTCAGATGAATATCTAAATAACCTCTATGAATATCTAAACGTTCATAACTTGAATTCTATCTACTTGAAATATTTTCATTCATAATGCATTCCTATTGTAGGTCCAATGAGTAAGTTTTCTAAAACGATTAACAAAATTTGGATTGTTCTAGTGGATTTTATTAATTCATCAATTTTCCTTTCAAGCAAAGCCAAAGATTTGGCAGCCTCTGCTTCTTCACTTGCTTTCTTGGCAAATCCTCTGTCTCTTTTCCCCAGTTTGTGTTCCCACTCTTAGGCTTGACTGCAGCTTGGTGAACAAACTCATGGCTTAGATGAGAATTAAGTCACTCCTGAAGCTGTGAAATTCCTGCTTGGCTGAAGATAAGAACACAGAGATCCCCTTAACCCCTCTGCTGCATTGCAAAGCTGCCAGCTGGGCAGCAGGCTGTAAAATTAACTATGGGTGATAATTCTGAAACAGAACCCCAGCCTGGTTTGGGTGGGAAGGGACCTTGAAGATCACCTCGTTCCACCCCCCTGCCCTGGACAGGGACACCTTCCAGGGGACCAGGGTGCAGGGACAGAGCTTCCATGACCTCTCCCAGCCCAAAACTCTTCTCCAAACATCCCCAAAATGCTGCACAGAAACATGTGAGCTGGAATTAAACAGTGTCTGCCCCTGGGGCCAGGAGAGCAAGGTGGATGGGCTGACCTGGAGAAGATCCCAGCACACACAGCTCCACTGTGACCCCAGGGATGACACCTGCCCTCCCCTCCTGTTCTGTGGCCAAGGGAGATTAGAAATGTTTTCCCTTGCTAAGATTAAGGAGAAAGACATTGAGGACTTTGTTAAGAGTGGTCTTGTGAGCAGAGGGCTGTAATCCAATAAAAATCAGCTGTGCTGTGAATGTCAGCTCATTCCCTTCTCCTGCTGCAGGTTACTCTGCTCTGCCTCCAGTCACTTTTATCTTCAGGCTAAAAATCCTTACAGCTGCTGATGGCTGCAAGGGACAAGCTGGGATCTCCTCCTGCAAGGAAAACATTGAATTCCTGGCACCTCCTGACTCACACCCTGATTCTGAAAGCAGCTGCATTGCCCCTTTCTGCTTTGTCCAACAGGCCTGAAAGCTGGCAGAGCACCCAAAATTCCAAATGTTGGCCCTTTACACTCCCTAATTTTGATACCTTGGAGGGTGTAAGGTGCAGGACCCAGCAGTGAACATTCCTGGTGAGGTAAGAGACTGTGAACTCCCTGAATGAGCTGATGCTGCTGCATTAGGGCAAAGGAGAGACTCTAATTTACATCTCAATTTTAATAGCATTGTCTGACTCGACTCATTCTCCTGGTAACAATGTTCTTTCTCTTTTGATTAGAAAACACTATCACCATAATGTTTCACTTTGTAGTAATTTACTATGGAGCGTAGAAAATATGTGATTATTATGACATTCATAAATAGAAGTGAATAATTATGTTTTCTTTATTGCCTTCATTGGAAAGCAACAAACTTTAAAATGGCCTTTGAGAACTTTCCAATGAAGGACAGCAGTATCTAGCATGGAGGTCAGGACCCAGCTCAACACCAGCTAGAAATAAAGGATTTTAAAACTGAAAAAACAAGTAGACTTGATCTAATCAGTCTTGAAGCAGAAGCAGGAGAAAAGCTAATGGATGCTGAGAGCAGCAGGAGATAGTTAAGACAAAAATCCTTCTGGAAATGTTTGGCAATAAAATATTACTGAAAACTGGCTTCCATGAGGCCACTTCTCTGTGTTAAACAGCTTTGCTCTCAGACACTCCAGTTCAAAAAATCAAGCTTATTCAGAAGAAATCAGAGTGTTAAGCTTGAATTCAAACCCACAGCAATAAGGAAACAGCTTATTTCAGTGAGTCCTGCAAGACTGGAATATGTTCTAAAAGACAGGGAGAAAAAAAACCATGTCAGGCTAACAATGCTGTCCAGTTAGAATGCTAAAGCTTTTAGAGGTCTTCCCTCTCCCCAGGTTTTTATTAGACCAATTAAAACAATTTCCCAGATGGACCACTGACCTTGAAAAGCTCCCATAAATGATGAGGGGTCCCAGGTCTGCCCCGTGCTGCCAGACTGAGTTCCAGGATCTGGGAAAGCTCAGCAAACCCGGGCATGCAGCTCTGCCCAGCAGCCAGAGGGGAATTCTGGTGCCCAGAAATTATCTGCTCAATTACCCTGCAAGGCAGGAGCTGTGTGCATGGGCAAGCACTGCCACCCAGCCCAGAACAGGGCACAGAACTGCTCACAGCCTTCCACGGGTGGACCTGAGCTCTCCTGCTTTAAAAATCAGGGATCTGTTCCCAGACATGGACTGGAACAGCTGCTGGACTCTTGCCAGAGAATGTCTGAGAGTGGCCAGGATTTTGCAGGCCTGGGTGTCTGGGGAGAAAGATGGGCACAAGGGACAGAAAATGAGTGGGGTTTAGGGTGGTGGTGATGGACAGAGGCTTGGAGCTGTGACTGGGATGTTTGGAGCTGTGACTGGGATGTTTGGAGCTGTGACTGGGATGTTTGGAGCTGTGACTGGGATTCTTGGAGCTGTGACTGGGATGTTTGGAGCTGTGACTGGGATGTTTGGAGCTGTGACTGGGATTCTTGGAGCTGTGACTGGGATGTTTGGAGCTGTGACTGGGATTCTTGGAGCTGTGACTGGGATGTTTGGAGCTGTGACTGGGAAGTTTGGAGCCGTGACTGGGATGTTTGGAGCTGTGACTGGGATGTTTGGAGCTGTGACTGGGATGTTTGGAGCTGTGACTGGGATTCTTGGAGCTGTGACTGGGATATTTGGGTCCTGCCATTCAACTCTCTCAGTGGCCACACAAACTTTGCCTGCCACGTGGGAAAGGAAGAAGACCACATCACAAATACATGGCTGTACCACTCATCCCCTTAAATAACTCTCAGATTTTTTAGATTTGAGTAAGTCCTTGGGGCAACAAGAGGATTATTTGGATATACTGAGCAGGTTACAAAAATCCAGCCCATCACTGCAGCCCTGGGTCCAAGAGGCCAGCAAGCCAGCTGTGGACACAAGCCTTATATTCCCATCTGGGGGACAGGATACAGCCATGCTGGATCACAATCTGTGCTGAATGGCTCATTAATGATTATTCCTTAATGTCACAGGGAGGCCTAAGAGTGGGTGATGGCTGTGGATGATCTGAAGGAATCTGTATAATCTCTGGCAGTTGTTTCTATGTCCCTGTGGTGCCCCTCAGCAGAGCTGGAATATGCAGGAAGCAGAAAAAACTCTTATTTCTTGCTAGGCTGGCTGGGGAACACTATGGCAACTAATAATGCAACCATATGGACAGTTCCAGAAATAATAAAAGGCAAAAGTTCAAACAATTAATACACTGTAGCATTAATTATAAACAACACGGATCTGTCAACTCGGACTGCAAATAAAGGCCAAAATAACTTTGGTAAACTTCATAACTGAGTCTATCGACTGCTTCAAGAAACTTTTTGCATATTTGAAATATCCCCAGCACAGGCACTACTGAGGCAACCCAAGCAGGTTCAAAGCCATGTGAAAGAAAGGTGGATTTCATGCCCTGCCTAATGAAAAGCCACCTGGGGCTGCATTTCAAGGATCTAAGTATTCTGCAAGGGCTTGCATCAGAATCAACACCAGAATATCAGCAATTTCTAGCAGAATGTGACAATCATCCCCACAATCAGTGACAATGACCATTTAAAGGCACGTGGGATCCAATGAGGTACTCACACGGTCTCCTGGAGGCCCATTTGGGCCAGGTGGGCCATCAGTTCCTGTTAAACCCTGCAAAAAAAACAACCCAAGAGGTCAAGAGACAGCCACCCTGTCAGCAACACATCCCAAAACTGTTCTCATACTCCTTAACTCAGCCTAGAGTTGCTTCTCCTTCAATTCCTCCTGATATGCAAGACACAGACATAGGTCCAGGACTGACATTCCTTCTCCAACAGGCACAGAGAAGGTCGATGAGACACGGCAGGAAAACACTCCTGCCTATGTGAAAGATTTAGGAGACCCAAGAGAAGATGACAAAACACTCACATCCACTCCAGGAAGGCCAGGCAATCCAGCTTCACCTGCAGCCCCAGGCTTCCCTGGTGCACCTTTTGGCCCCTACATGAGGTAAACAGTCAATTATTATAACAAAATAACACAAGAAATGTGGTGAGGATGCAAGGATGGGAGCTCATTTGTTGATGTGTTATTTTTACACCATGCAAGATGGGAGAATCCCATGAAGAGAGGTGAATCTTGGTGATTCAAATCCTGGATTTCAGTGATTTGGCTCATTCCCACGTGCTCACAAGCTGTTCTTAGCAGGGAGGAGGAAGGGATGCAGTAAGTGGCCAAGCAAAGGGCTCTGCCACCTGGTGCAGGTTTGAGCCCCCCTGGCAGACTGAGGGGCTGAAGCAGACTCAGAGCAGTGCCAAAAATAACCATGGAATTACCAGGTGCCATGACACCTGCCATTATACAGGTGATGCACAAGCTTTAGCTCATTATTTCATTTATTAATTTAACTTCCATTCTATCTCACTGACTGCAACAAAGCAGGAGAATGTGTTTATCCCCTGGGGCAGTGCTGAGCATCCCCACTCCCGGGAATTCTGTGGCAGATGAAGAGGAAAGGGAGGCTGTAAGTGCCAGCTCATGCCCCTGTGTCCTCTCAGAAGGATGGAAAAGCCAATGCCAAGCAGGAAATACTTACTGGTGGGCCTGGCAAACCAGGAGGGCCTGGCTCTCCCTAAAGGAAAGAGAAAAGGCAGAGTTAGTGCTGAATATCTCTGTTGAGAGGTTGACTTTTCCCATCACGGGTGTTCCCAGCTGCACCCAAACCTCTCCTCATGCCCACTCTTGAGATCTTGGTAAATCTTGGGATTTACCTCTTCAAAAGCCAGGAGCTGATGCTCCAAACCCCCTAAGCAGGGTGAGCCTGGATAGCCTTTTCCAACATCTACAGGGGCAGATTTGGGGAAATCCACATCCCCAGGCTCCCAGAGGGAACCACTGCTCCTGAGCAGCGCCCCCAGAACTTTCAGCTTCCTCCAGATACACTCAGAATTTATTTGCCCTTGGGAGTGGCTGCAAGTGAGGCAGAGAGGAAGCTGGATGGGTGTTACAACTTCCAAACATTTTCCTGGTGGAACAGAGGGATAAACTGCAGCTTTCCAGGCACAGTATGAAACTGTGGCACTGCCAGGAGCTGGGGATTACCACAAAGTGAAGAATGAACAAACTGTCTAGAATGATTTTCTTCATATGACTAAACTTGGACAGGAAAAGCAAAAAAGCACAGCCCCCAACTGATTTCCACCTAATCCAATTGCACAATCTGGATTAAACACAATTTTCATAGAATATTTCAAAAGCACTGTTTTTTCTCTATTGTAATAAAAAAAACAACATTTAAGAACAGCATTAAAGGTGTTTGTGAGACAACATTTCATAAGTCTTTAATCACTTCTTCCAGCTCAGCCAGTTGTAAAGCCATTCATAAGTGTATGTGTGGACTCCAGATAACAATTTTTATTTTATGGTTAGCCCCCAAAAGAAACAAACATTTGTGAACAGCAGAAGCTTGACTGGAGCTCAGTTTCCAACTCATCCCACAGAAAAAGACTTTGTGTCCCAGTCCAGAGGGTGCCCTGCCCTCCTGCCTTTAGGATACGTGCACTGAATATTGTGAGAGGTGTTGTGGGCAAGCAGAGGGGAAGGGACAAGCTGGTACGCTGGAAGAAGAAAGTCTCTGTGGAAGAAGGGTGGTTATTAAGAGAGCAAGGCTGGAAATAACTCCATCCCACCATGGGCCTGGTAATTAGGAGCCAGGAGGCGTTTGCAGAGCTGTGGAATTTATAGCATGTTTCTATATTTACTGGGGAGGCTGTGGGCAGATCTCTCCAGCCTGGAGCTGCTCAGGATTTATGTCCTGCACCACTGACAGACCAGAGGGACCCTGAACAGGGGCATCTTTATGTTCTGGGTTGCTGAAGTAACCCCTTCAGTACCCTTTGCCCACAGCTTTTCCATAAATAATTATCACTATCATGGCTGGGGAAGGGTCCCTGCCAAGGAAGAGAAAGGAGCAGCTCTTTTGAAATGGAAAGGCAGCTGGGAATGGCAGTGGGGGTGGTTTGCCCACTCCTCCAGCACTGGGATTGCCAGCCCCTTGCAGTTTTCCTTGCCTCTGTGGTGGGAATCTGCACAGGGAGGTCACAGCACCAGCAAAGGCTGCTGGGCACCATCAAAAACCTTGGTCCTGCCGTGGTGGACCCCTGCAGGACTCTGCAGGAGCACCAGGACTTCAGAGAGCTGAATCAAAAGCCTAATCAGTGCTTGTACCCCAATGCCAGATCACTGGGAATTAGAGGCAAGGGCTGTCAGCAAAAGGAAATGCTCTCCTGGTGCTATGTGAGCAGTTTACTCTTTCTCAGCAAGTCAAGCCAGGAGAAAGAGAGTAGTGGGGGGAAAAAGCTTGATTTTTGAAAAGTGACAATTGCTTATTAGCAATTTAGGGAATTACATCCCCAGAAATAATTCACAGGAACTTGTCACTAACTCTTTCCATCAAAACATGCTGTTTCTAGTCTTGGGAGAGAGAGATTTTGCTTGCTACTGAGTATGAAACGAGAAGCTTGTTAAAGGCTTTAATTATAAAATATTTCAGAGGGACTTAATGTTGCAGCTCCCCCTGAAAGGCAGGGATGAAAGCAGGACCTTTGGGAAATTGTGCTGATGGAGTTCATCCAAGGAAATATCCTGAATAATTCAGCTGCATGCTCTGCACCTCTCACTGCTCACAGCTGATGGCAAGAGGCTGCTGAACACCTTGGCAGCACTCACCCAGCAACACTTCCACACCACTTTTATCCAAAGTCACCTGTCAAGATGACCTGGCTGGAGTGGCTTACAGAGTTCAGGAATACAGTGCAGAAAGTTTTACAGTTGCAATTTAAAAAAAAAAAAGTGTCAGCACCAAAAGAAAAGTCAAATAATTGTTTCATTCTGCAGTGGGATAATTGACACTGCCACTCAGGATCCACAACCCCCCCCCATGCAGGGCAAGGAAAATGTAGAACAGTGCTGAATTTTATATCCCATCATTTTTTGGAGTGCACTGACAATAAGAGGGCAGCTCATAAGCAGGGAGGCTGCGTGACTCTGCTCTTCACCAGCCACAGCCCTGCAGCTCCTCCTGTGCAGTTCCTGGAAGGACTCAATGTCCTGTTGAAGAGCAGGAACCATCCTGGAGCCTGCCCTGGGCAGGCAGATCAGCTCACCTGAACAGGGCACCTGACAGCCTCTGTCCACAGGAGGGGTGGGGTTCAAGTCTGCTCAAATAAGAGACTCTGCCTGTGCTGCCAAAGCTCCAGACCAAAGTTGGGACTGCAGGACTCTGCACCTTAAACACTTTACTCAGACATTTTATTAATTAGGACTAAGTTCTTCACATAATTAGATGTCATTTGATCCTGTCCCACGGGGAGCCTTCCAAAGCTTTTTTTTCTTTGTGGATAGAGGGGTGTAGGTCCACAGGACTGACACGTCCCTGGCTGTTTCCAGAGCAATCAGAAGCGATGCTGGTGCTGCTCCAGAATTAAATATCCTGTAGAAAGCAGGAATTGAACAACTACAGGGTTTCTTTCCCATTTCCTCTCTGCTGAAGTTGAAACTTGAAGTCTGAAGGGCTTCATCCTTCTCAAACTCTTCTTTTTGCTTCCACAGTGAATCCCAGCCACAGCAGTGTCCAGCTGCAGAGACTCCACTGCTGCAAAGGGCAACCATTGTCCTTTGACCTCTCCTGAGGTGTCCCCAAAGCCTTTTGTGACACCACAAAAATCACTGGAAGCTGCCGATGTGCCAGTTCTGAACATCTCACTCTACAAAACCAGAGGGAGATTCCCAGGAATACAGACTCCTTCAGCCAAAAGGACACTCAGAGGGAGCAGCTGGAAATCAAAGAGGTTCTCTCTTCAGCCCAGCCTGGCTCAGGGAGCTGCAGGGAAATCTCCCCACTGCAGGCACAAACACTCCTTGTTCACCATGCACCAGGGAACTAATTTTTTTTTTTTTTCCTACCTCCTTATCCAAATGAAAATGACCTGCATGGAATGAATAGATTTTTTCAAGGTTGCTGAAGGGCCCAATTCCAATAAATGTACTCCAGATGAGCTTTAAAAACCCCTGCACTATTCCACAGGCAGCTCAGAGAGACAAGAGCTGCTCAAACTGGAAATCGAAGCAGGATCCCAGAGTTTTGCATTCGATGTGGTCTTGCTGAAGGTCCATCTGATGCTCATTTTATCCACTGCCAACTACAGGACACAATTCAGTCCTTATCCAACAGATGCGCAGAAGCAATATTTTTAATTTCTATGGAATATCAATTAAAAGTAACAGAACAAGATTTTCTCCTCTGTTAAGTCCTGGGTTATGTAGTCTTCACCCTCTGCAGCTGCCTGCTGAAACTCTTCATTTTTTTTTTTGCATTTGGGTCACTACAAACTCAGGTCTGGCAACACAAGAGCCAGATCCTGACACAGCACAGAGCCAAAGTGAGGAATAACCATGATGACAATATTGAAATAAAACTAATAAGACAAAAGCAGTGCCCAGTGCTGCATATTTGAGTCTCTGGTAGCCTCTCTAGAAATGTCAATGCTCTGAGGCATCACAGAAATCTGTCTGAGCTGCTGAACGTGCTCTGACCCCACACACACCATACTCCTGCACTCAACCTTGCTCCAAAAGAGAAATATTGTACTTTGCAAGCAGGGGCACAAACTCCTGAGCTTTCCCTGGGGATTGATCCTGCAAAGAACCTGCCCAGCACCTCCA
Organism: Thryothorus ludovicianus; assembly: GCA_013397245.1. Lineage (NCBI taxonomy): Eukaryota > Metazoa > Chordata > Aves > Passeriformes > Certhiidae > Thryothorus > Thryothorus ludovicianus. The sequence goes on from VZTB01012399.1 coordinate 709,717, forward strand.
CTCGCTGTTCAGACTCCTGCAGGGCGAGGTCCCTTGCGAGGACAGAGATTTTCCAGGTCCATCCCCCCGAAGGATGGCAGAGCCTGTGGATCTGGAGAACAAGAGCAGCTTCTCTGCCCCGCTGGCTCTGCCCCTGCCCCACCCCTGCCCTGTGCCACTCACATCAATGCCGTCCTTGCCAGATGGTCCAGGGGGTCCTCGTGGTCCAGGAGGGCCTTGTGGTCCAATTCTCGGAAGGGACTGGGGGAAAATGAGAGACAGGAGCTTATTTTTTCCACCAGAAGGAATATGTGGGCTAGATCAGAAATCAAAGGTCAAGTCCCACAGCTTAACCCTAAATCTGCACCCCCTGGCAGCCTGGGTGGGCTCAGAGCTGCTCCAGAGCAGTGCAAGGCTCTTTGGAAAACCCTTTTGATGGAGCACATCCCCAGCTCCTTTTACTGGTGGTCTATACTGGGAATGCAAACTGGTCATTGGGCAGTAAAGGGGTTTTGTTGTACAGGAAATTATTCTGGCTACAGGCACATTTTGGGTCGGGCAGAGGAGGAAATGCAAAGCCCATGGAAAAGGTGCCAAGTGCTTGGTAGAAATAATTCATTTCTAGCCCCAGTCTGATGGGGAGATGGCAAAGCCAGGCAGACACCAACGAAGAAAGGAGGAGAAAGGGAAAGTCTCCTCTTGGAGCAGAATGCCACTAGAAAATCTGGGATTTTGGAAAGGTTTGAGGTGAGGGGGAAGGAAAGAGAGGTCCAATAAATGACTTCTGTATGGAGAGGGCTCCAGAGAGCAACTCACTGTAGCTTCAGGGAACAAAGGTTTCATTGTAGAAGCAGCTCTGCTCACAGCAGAGTTCTGAATTCCCAAGCCAGGCTGCAAAAATTCCTCACTAACAATGAAAAACTCACTGAGGACTCACTTCCCCAGACAATAAGATTAACACCAGACAGGGAAGTTTAATACAGCTTCATGTCTCAAGTGTGCAAGGGTTAAACATACTTTAAGTGTAAAATTTGAAAATAGATAGAGGGAATGAGTAAGAAATTCTGATTCAGATAAGGACCAAGATCAGATTAGATCAGTTTCACTGGAGATTTGATACTTCATTGGAGAAGCAAACTTTTTCTTGAATCAACAGATCAACCCTTTACGAGGCTTTCCCTCTCATAACTGCAGTACTGAATGGCAAAACAACACTTCTACAGAAATACAAACAGCAGCTTTTACACCTACCCACACAGGTACAAACCCGGGTACACGTTTGTAATAAACTTTAGGGTAATAACCTGCCTATTGCCACATCCCACCCCACAGGTACAACACACACACCCCATTTTTACCCTTACAGGTTTTCCCTTGAGCATGAGACACAAACGAGGTTTCTCACCTGAGCTGATGCTGTGGCCAGGAGCTGACACAGGCAGAGCAGCCCAAGAGCAGAGAATGCAGCCATGGTGCCCAGGCTCTGCCTCTCTCCCTTTCCTCCGGGGTGGCCAAACCCTTTCTCCTCCAGGGTCCAGCAGATCCCTGCTCCTCCTCCCGGGGCTCAGCTTACAGAGCAGAGACTCCTCGCCTCCAGATAAACCTGTGGCTCCAGCTGGAGCAGGGAGAGGGGCTGAGCTTGGGGGAGAGGAGGTGGGAGAAGGAGGGGGAGCAGCAGGCAGGCAGAGCTGCTCTCATTCGTGCCCTGCTGGGCAGCCCCAGCCTCCTGCTCCAGGGGCCTGTGGAAGGGCTGGAGTGGGAGACAGGACACAGGAGCAAAACTGGGTTACTCCAGCTGCAAATACAAAACTGTTCCTTAGGTCTCACCCAGGATATTTCCCAAAGCCCATCTCCATCTCTGTGCTGGACAGGTAAAAAGCAACACAGGGTGAGAATTTCAGTGCCCGAGGCCACCCAACTCCAGCAGGGACATTAAGAAAGCTGTAACAGTGCACGATCACTAGAGAGAAATGCACTTACTGCTTAGTGAGGTGCTTTGTCAGCTCTGGAGCCTGTCCACTTCTGGTTTCAGGGGTTTTTTTAGGGTGATCTGAAGAGCACCAATTCATTGAGAAGTGATGAACACTGGTCAGAAAACACACAATCACAGACAGATACAAGCAGGAAGGGGAAAGGAGGAACATTCTCAAAGCTACAAAGAAATATTTGAAATATTGCAAGGAAGGACGAGGAAGACAGTTCCCCGCCTGGTGATCCCAAATGGCAATAGATTCATGAAGATGCATCTCCTGCAATGAGCCTCATGATTCTCTTTATTGAATAAAGACAATTTCATCCAAAGCAGAGCTTGGAAGTGCAGAGGAACAGCGGTCAGATTCCTCAGGGCTGAAATGACACAGCTCATCTGGTTATGAACACAAGAAGAGAAGTGGATAATCAAAGCTTAGGAACTGGAATACCTGATTTTAGCTTGGCATCTTTACACCAGGAGACTTGTAGGGGCAGACAGTGTTTGTCTGTCCAGCTCCCCAGCAGCCAGTGTTCCTGCAGCTTTGGCAGAAGGATAAAGGACTCAGATTCACCAAATTCCCACAAGATTCTGAGGAACAGGCAATTAGGGACAGAAAGGAAATGCATGTCTCCAAGTCTTCTGATGGCTTCAGAGTAACTGGAATCCTTTCTTAGACACCCCAAACCTCGAAGAGGGAGAGCAGCTTTGCACCTCCTCCTCCACACTGAGGCCAACTGGTGGCAGGAAGGAAGGCAAAGCAGACCCAAATTCCTCAGCCACACCTTGTCAGGAGCAAGCCAGGCCTGAGGGGCTGCAGCAGGAGAAGCCTCCCATGGCCAGACAGGAAAAGCCTGGGAGTGCTCACCTTCAAACCCACGGCACAAAAGGATTCCCAGTAACCCTCTCACCCCACACCCACAGAGCACAGCTGAGGGGACACAATGGCTTAGAGGAATTGTTACCACAAAGACACCTGGATTCTTGTGTTTTGAGGGGAAAAATCCCTGAAATGAAGCTCCCCCAGCCCAGCCAGGCCAGGCAGGTGCCCTCCCTGCCTGGAGCCTCAGGGGATGCTCAAAGCAGAGTCCTGGTTTGCCCTGCAAAGCACCACAACACCTGTGGGAAAAGAGCTGCAAAAGCAATACAAAACCCTCTGAAACATCCAGACACCCCATCCCTGGAAGTGTTCAAAAGCCAGGCTGGATGGGGCTTTGACCAACCTGGCCCAGGGGAAGGAGTCCCTGCCCTTGGCAGAGAGGTTGGACCAAGATAAACTCTGAGGTCCCTTCCAACCCAAACCATTCTGTGATTCTACGATTTCCAAGAACATCATTAAACAAGCAGCATGGGTGGGGTCTTTTCCCCAAAAACACTCACATGGCATATTTTAGGGGCAGCAGAGCACCCACTTGTTGCAGGGAACCAAGCTCAAGGCTCCAGGGAGGTGGGTAAATAAATATATGGTCATACCCTACCCTCAAAGATGAAAAAATATAAATGGAAACTGATATGATATTAAAGTCATGCTTTAATAGAGGAATTAACAACAGACTGTGATACAGCTCTGAGTGCTGGGAAACACCTTGTGAACTCACCACACACACCTACAGCCAAAACTAAACCAGGCAGGAGAGGGAAGGGGTTGGTTTGAGCACTCACTCCAGGCTGGGGCTCACAGTGAAATCCCATTAAACACAAAAGCAAACCCCACCATAACAAGATATAGGATCTATGCCCCAACTGAGCACATATTCACAATGAAAACTTCATTAAATAAGAAAATTACTATAAATCTGTACAAAAGCCACAATTAACAATTCTTAGGAACCTGTTAGGAAAGAATTCTCACTCAACATCTTCAAGTATTTATATCTGTAATTAAGTGTATTCTTATTGGCTATTTAACTCCATCTGTTCTGAAAAAGAAGTATTTTAAAAACATTAAAGCCTTTTTTTCAGTAAATGTGTGACCATGAACATCAGATGTTAAGCTTGCAGACTTTTATTCCCACACACATATGTGGCATGCTGGATCAGAACCTACAGTCTGGGAAGGCAAGTCATCCCTCAAATTCCTTGAAAGATAAAGCTTGAGAGCTGTAGCAGAGAGGAAAAACATTGACATTGCACAAGCTGCTGCATTTGCTCTCTGGCCATCTCCTACACAAAGCAAACAGCACCAAAGAACCTCAAAACCAACCCAAACAACCTGAGCAAACAGCAAATGCAGACCTTCAGGCTGTTGGAAACAATTTCCCCTGCTTCATGGAACAGATCCTCTGTTGTAAATGTTTAGGAGTGAAGGTGCTAAACTGTTTCAGTGCTCCCTCAGACTCCATGGAATATCGTGAGTGTGGCAGAACAGCTGACAGGGAGGTCAGGAACACTGAGGCAGGCAAAGAGCTGGCAAAGCCTGAAAGAAAATTCTTCAGGGCTGGATATAAACGAACCAGACAAGCGTAGCCTCTCCAATTAACGTTTCAATTAACTGCCCCACAAAGCCCAGTGGTTTCCAGACGTGCTGCACTGGAATATGCCCTGGCTGTCTGACATTAAAGGCAAAGAAACTCTGCCCTAAGCAGGAAACAGGTTGGACACATCAAACCTCACGCCATGGGCCTGCAGGAAAGAGTTCCTCCAGGCCACTGCAAATTACCAGCAAGGCTGAAAAAAATGCACTGGGAAATATCTGTGCTGTTTTGGCAACTGAGAGATGAGGGCCTTTGAAACAGTCATGGACACAATAATCTGTGGAAGACTATAAAGGGTCTAAAAGTGGTGGGAAAACCTGGAGAAGAGCAGCTCTAAATAGTTTTATGCAAAACCTGAAGCTTTTTCTCTTAGAAACCAGTAGGCAATTTGTAGTCTTGACTCTAACAAACTCTAGCGAACTCTGTGGGGATAAAAAGAAATAATTCCTCAGCACTTTGCACATGAGAGAACAGAATCTCTATACAAAGGTTCATACTGGTCAGAGACATATTTTGGCTACAGTTTTGTATCCCAGTCTAGAGCCAAACCTACTTTCCTTGCAGGAGGAGAGGCAACTACACTGGCATAGTGTGAAATCCTTATCTCTTTTAGAGAAACAGCACTTTTGCCAGGAAAAAACACCTGGTAAGGTACAGCCTTTCACAATAAGAAACAGAAGTTACACAGTAGTAGAAAGGCCTGGCAAATTAGGTCATGCTGTCTTACATTAAAAATCATGTCTTTAATAAATACTTATGTAATTGAAACAAGGAGAAAGATTAGTTTTCCTCTTCTCTTTCAGTAGGGCATAATCAGAATCAAAGTGTAAAAATCCCCGTTGCTCCAAGATAGCCCTGAACATCAGCTAAAACCCAGGAACAGGACACGGCCTGTCTGTGAAGATGAGCAAATGAAGAGTTTGCCTCTTTAGGGTAACCAAGTGCTGGATCTCAGTGAGTTTACTGGAGATAACCAAAAAGCCATAGAAGAGTGAAAGCGAGACAGGGGCCAGCTGGATCATCCCAAAGGAAGTTTATTCAGTTCTCCAAGCCACCAAAGCTGGCTCCCAGCAGACAGGGCAGTGCCATCTCTGCTGCTTCAGTGCTCGCCGTGCTGTTCTCACTCTGCTGCTCCCTGCTCTCCACCAGGCTCTGCTCCATTCTCAGAGCCTTCACCTTTTTCTGGTGGGACCTCAGCATTGTTTTCTTCAGGACAAGTGGGTGTAATGCTCTGCTCATGACTCCCTGGAGCTTGCTTCTTGTCTGGGTCTTCTGCTTGCCCTTTTTCACCTGCCTTTTCCTGCTGTCCTACCCCATCCAGTTCGCTTTCACCTTCCAGGAGCTTGCTGCTGCAGTGGTGCTGATCACCCCCTGCTGATTCTTGAGCTCCACTCGACTTGCAGCCATCCTTGATTGGAGCAGTGCAGCCAGCTCTGGGGAGCCTGGAAGCAGCCAAGGGTCTCACAGCCCCAGCACCTGAATCGTCACCACCACCACACCCCTTCTCACTTGGCACTTCCACAGCCTCACTTTTCTCACTGGCATTTTCTTCTCCAGCCTCACCGTTAGCAGCAGGTGGATCTGCCTTGGCACCAGAGGCTGAGGGCCCCGTGCTCAGGTTTATGGCCAGGTTGACTGCTTTGCCTCTCACTGGTTTCATGTCAACTTTCCTGCGTTTCACAGCCGCATCCGCGGCCTCGGGCGCCGCCGGCTCTTTGGTGCTCGAATCTTCTTCCTTCAGGGCTTCCTGATTCTCTTCTGCCTGGGACACTGGCTCTGAGGGGACCTCTGCACCAATTTCACACTCTCCCAGGTTATGGGAAATTTTTTCAATATCAGCAGAGTTTTTCAATGATCCATCCCCTTTAGCATTCAGTTTTCTCTTCTTGCTCTCCTTTGTGCAGTCATTCTCTGCAGTACCCTGACCTTCGTCAGCTTCACTTTTTAAATCCTTTTCCTCCAGCAAGACAAATGAAGCTTCTTTCTCCTCTTCATCATCTCCTACCTTCAAAACACATTTGCTTAACTCCTTTACATGTTCACCACTCATTTCTAGCTGCAACTCTGCAGCCCTCTGCTCTCTGCAATCTCCAGCTTTCTGCTCCACCTCTGGAGACTGGTTCTGATCCTTCTCCACAGAATCACCACATTTTTGACACAAGGTGTCCTGTTGATCCTCAGGCCTTTGGTGCAGCTTGGCAGAGCGGGGTCTGTACTTCTGGAGTTTATCATGAGGCCCCCACACGAAGCTGCTCTGAGGTTTGAAGTGCTGCCAAGCATAGTGGACGAGTTCTCTCCTCTTCTCTTTGCTTCTGACTGTGAATAGGAAGTAATCCAAGGCACTTCTCTTGACATTTGGTAACGTTTCCTCGACAAGAGTTTCTGTGAGGAAAAACTTCACCAAGTGCACTTGATAGTCTTCATATCCCATCTCCCCCAGGCACTTCAGGATTCGAGTAATCCTCAAATTGTTGTGGCTGAACCTGAAGGAAACAGATAAGCAAAGCTGTCAAGGGCAAGTTTTACAAACCACTGTGAACCTCTGGGGTATCTGTAAAATGTTTCAGTCATTTACTGACTGAAAGCCATTGAAGACTCTTTGACAATGCAAATGGGAGCACAGGTGGGCTCACTTTTAAAGCACCCACTGCTGCTGTTTGCCTTCAGCAGCTCCTTCCTAACCCTCCCTGGGCTGATAGGATTCATCATCTCAGCTGCTTGGAAAGGTTCTGGCTTTGTGAATCAGCCACCAGTAGGTAAGAGCCACCAGACTGGGGCACACACACAAGCCCTGCCCCTGACAGAGACCCTCCAGGGTAAGCCTGTTGTGTTGAGAACACAGGCATGAAAAGATGCTGCCAACACCTCAGGACTTAAGCTAGGCACAGCTGGTTTTAACTTTCTAATAGTTGCCAGACTTTAAAAGAAAACATTTTAAAAGAAAAAGTTGTTTCCTCTTTTGTGATTATGCCCACTCCTTTCAAGAGGTTAATATCACCAGGAAGGGTCATTACTTTCTCCACAAAACCTGCATTAATGTAACAACAGACCATTTCCAGAGCACTTTTCAAACAAAGACAGAAGGCATTTTACACACATTAAGGGTGCTTCATAAACAATCAGGGAATCATATGGAAAGACTTCTATTTCGTAGCTTAACAGAACAAAAGTTTAAAACGTTTTTCCATTCCTCAATGGCTGAGGATTTCCTAGGCCCTTTCACTTTTTTTCCCCTTCACAGAAGTGCCTGGCTGCAGTAAATGCTCAACAGCACCAACAGACTCACCTGTTCAAGTTTTCAAATCGTTCACACCAATTTTCTGCTCTCTCAAGTTCTCCAGTTTCTTCATTCACCAGATTGATTCCATAAAATCCCAGCATGAGCTTGTAAGCACGGATAAACCTGTCCATAACTTCCTTGGAGTTCCTAAAGGCCTGAAAACAAGAGCAATTATTAAAAGGTGCAACTCCCTAATGACCTGCACCAATTAAATGGCACCTGAATTAAACAAGAGTTGATTGTATCATTAAGCATTTCATTTGCTGACACAAGACAGGCAAGTGCTTCACTGTGAGCTCTGTGCACACTAAAACCCCACTAGATTTCAAATATAAGGTATTTAGGGGAAATCCTAACATCCTTCAGATCTCAAAGAAAAAAAAGAGACAAAAGCTTAAAATAAATACCTGGATTTCTTGACAGGTGAGTGGCTTGGCACGACAGTTCATCCCTCGTTCACGTAAAGGGAACAGCCTGAAGGAAAAGAAATTTTCAGGCCAGATGAGCAAAGATGACATCCAACCTGGGGTACCTAACTTGTTAGAACTAAAAAAGATTCCAAAAGTTTTGATATCACAGGCATCTCTTGGAGAATTCCTATCTTTATGGACACAGAAGTAATTTTCTAGTAAATCCCTCCCATAAAAGCACTGTCTACACCACCAACAAAAAACTTTCCCTATGTGGATCTCTCTTCTTGCCCTAATTTTGGGCTCCAAGACCACAAATGACTGAGATCTACTGCCACAAGCTGCACTGGAAATCTGTGTTTTCAGGAGTTCCAGGGCACTGCTTCTTGAGGAATGTAACTCAATTAACTAAAGTAATTCTGGGTCTTGTGTGAAGCTGAAATCAGGAACACAGATCCACCTGACACTTAAAAGAGGTACAACTAGAGAGGCACCGTGTTCATGCAGACAATTTACCACTGTATGTAAGAATTGTTTTCTTCCAGCACTTCATACTTGTCCCCCCAAGATGAAAGCATAGTTTCAATAGACACACCCGCAAGGAAAAAGAAAAGGTCAGGTAAGAAGTGACACCAAATTAAAATTAAAGTTAGTCAGTCACTCTGCATGGCTCATTACCCAGACCCAGACATTTACACACAGGCATTAGCTTCTCCAACAAGACCAGCCAGAAAAATATCTTCAGTTTCTACCACCAGAGTATTAAAGAAAATACAGCAGGAACATTTTAAAATGGACATTCTTGGTTGGTTTTTATTTGGTTTGGGTGGTGGTTTTTTATGGTCTCACATGGATGAAACTACTCTTTCATCAAACAGCCACCACACAAGGTACTCACCACCGGGCACAAAAGCAATCTCATTTTTATAAAAGCTTAAGTTCCACATCTGATCTTCCTCATTCTCTGCTTCTCTCAAATCCTGGAGACGAGAAGAAGAAATGAACAAGCAGCAACCTTTAAAAAGGCAGTAATCACTCCAACACTTCTCCTTGCTTTCCCTCACATTCCCTACACATTTCAAGCTAAACCCTCAAAATGTGCTTCGGGAAGTAGCACCTTGCTTGATGCAGCCACACGCACATCCTCCCTCCACCCTCACAAATGAATCCTTGCAAGGTGCTGAGCCTGTAAATGCAGAGGCAAAAGGGTGCTCCCAAATCTGGGAAGTGTTCTGAAGGCAGCAGAGGTGAGGAGGAGCCCCAGGAGCACCTACTGGGTAATGGTTTCTGTATCTCTGCAGGTCCATGGCCGCAGTCCAGTTGCGCCTCCCGCTGCACTGGAGAGAAGAGGCAGAGAGCAGAGATTCAGAATAAAATCACCCTCTGCAAAATAAAATAAAATAATGCCCTGAATGAATTCAGCACCTCCCACAGCTGCCCCTGTATGGGCCCTGCCCTGGTGCTGTAGTTATTTCCCTGGATTCCTGAAGACAAATTTAAACCAAGAGAAGTTAGCACCAACTCCTGNAAAACGTTTTTCCATTCCTCAATGGCTGAGGATTTCCTAGGCTGTGACATTTTTTTCCTCTTCACAGAAGTGCCTGACTGCAGTACATGCCCAACAGCACCAACACACTCACCTGTTCAAGTTTTCAAATCGTTCACACCAATTTTCTGCTCTCTCAAGTTCTCCAGTTTCTTCATTCACCAGATTGATTCCATAAAATCCCAGCATGAGCTTGTAAGCACGGATAAACCTGTCCATAACTTCCTTGGAGTTCCTAAAGGCCTGAAAACAAGAGCAATTATTAAAAAGTGCAACTCCCTAATTACCTGCACCAATTAAGTGGCACCTGAATTAAAGAGTTGATTGTATCATTAAGCATTTCATTTGCTGACACAAGACAGGCAAATGCTTCACTGTGAGCTCTGTGCACACTAAAACCCCACTAGATTTCAAATATAAGGTATTTAGGGGAAATCCTAACATCCTTCAGATCTCAAAGAAAAAAAAGAGACAAAAGCTTAAAATAAATACCTGGATTTCTTGACAGGTGAGTGGCTTGGCACGACAGTTCATCCCTCGTTCACGTAAAGGGAACAGCCTGAAGGAAAAGAAATTTTCAGGCCAGATGAGCAAAGATGACATCCAACCTGGGGTACCTAACTTGTTAGAACTAAAAAAGATTCCAAAATTTTTGATATCACAGGCATCTCTTGGAGAACTCCTGTCTTTATGGACACAGAATTTTCTAGTAAATCCCTCCAATAAAAGCATTGTCTACACCAACAACAAAAAACTTTCCTTATGTGGATCTCTCTTCTTGCCCTAATTTTGGGCTCCAAGACCACAAATGACTGAGATCTACTGCCACAAGCTGCACTGGAAATCTGTGTTTTCAGGAGTTCCAGGGCACTGCTTCTTGAGGAATGTAACTCAATTAACTAAAGTAATTCTGGGTCTTGTGTGAAGCTGAAATCAGGAACACAGATCCACCTGACACTTAAAAGAGGTACAACTAGAGAGGCACCGTGTTCATGCAGACAATTTACCACTGTATGTAAGAATGGTTTTCTTCCAGCACTTCATACTTGTCCCCCCAAGATGAAAGCATAGTTTCAATAGACACACCTGCAAGGAAAAAGAAAAGGTCAGGTAAGAAGTGACACCAAATTAAAATTAAAGTTAGCCAGTCACTCTGCATGGCTCATTACCCAGACATTTACACACAGGCATTAGCTTCTCCAACGAGACCAGCCAGAAAACTACCTTCACTTTCTACCACCAGAGTACTAAAGAAAATACAGCAGGAACATTTTAAAATGGACATTCTTGGTTGGTTTTTATTTGGTTTGGGTGGTGGTTTTTTATGGTCTCACATGGATGAAACTACTCTTTCATCAAACAGCCACCACACAAGGTACTCACCACCGGGCACAAAAGCAATCTCATTTTTATAAAAGCTTAAGTTCCACATCTGATCTTCCTCATTCTCTGCTTCTCTCAAATCCTGGAGACGAGAAGAAGAAATGAACAAGCAGCAACCTTTAAAAAGGCAGTAATCACTCCAACACTTCTCCTTGCTTTCCCTCACATTCCCTACACATTTCAAGCTAAACCCTCAAAATGTGCTTTGGGAAGTAGCACCTTGCTTGATGCACCCACACGCACATCCTCCCTCCACCCTCACAAATGAATCCCTGCAAGGTGCTGAGCCTGTAAATGCAGAGGCAAAAGGATGCTCCCAAATCTGGGAAGTGTTCTGAAGGCAGCAGAGGTGAGGAGGAGCCCCAGGAGCACCTACTGGGTAATGGTTTCTGTATCTCTGCAGGTCCATGGCCGCAGTCCAGTTGCGCCTCCCGCTGCACTGGAGAGAAGAGGCAGAGAGCAGAGATTCAGAATAAAATCACCCTCTGCAAAATAAAATAAAATAATGCCCTGAATGAATTCAGCACCTCCCACAGCTGCCCCTGTATGGGCCCTGCCCTGGTGCTGTAGTTATTTCCCTGGATTCCTGAAGACAAATTTAAACCAAGAGAAGTTAGCACCAACTCCTGTAAGAAAAATACTCCTTTTTCCTTCTCACCTTATTAATGAAGGTTTTTGTATTTCATGTATATCTTTTATCCCACTTAAGTTTGCCAGTGGAAAAGATCAGAACAAGCTGGAGATTCCAAATATGAAAATGTCAGTTTTTCCTTAACTCAGAGGTTTTAAAAGAAGGCATGTCTCTGAGTTGCTACAAACCCTAGTGAAGACAGAGGCTAGACTTCAAAATTGTAAAATTTAGGATGCAGAAATATCCCTCGAATTCAAGATTCATTCCCTGCAGACCTGGCTGAAATAAAAGTTTTCATCTTTGCTTTATGCTGAAGATCGGCCTTGCTGATTTAGACAGTGGATAGCAACAGAGCCACACTAGATATTTATTTTATTTGCCTTCTCTTCCAATCATAATCTTCGTTATTACCCATCTTTCCATGTAAACAAACTTTATGTCAAGCCTACCTGAAAACTCCTCCAAGACTGCAGTGAGGAATTTGAGCTTTGATCCTGCAAATAAAAAGCATGTGGTTGGAACATTTTGAAACCAAACTTCACTAAGAAAATAAAAAATAGATACAAAATAAGAATACCCACAGGAATGACTCACAGGATCCCTATTAGTTGCCAAGTGACAGATTTACCTAGTTACAGCTGAATTCACTGTATTTTATGCATAATTCAAATTGCTACAGAGAAAAACCTGTGGTACCACATGAACAGGCACCAGGTTCTCATCACAGATGTGCTAGATTCATTCCAAGTGTCACATTTAGAGAGAATTCACAAAGAACAGCTTCGTTTTCTCCTCTGAATTTCATGGAAATAGAAGTTGCAATTAGGACTTAGTTTAAAGTGCATTTTAACTGAAATACATATTTATTTATACACTTGATTATGTCAATGATAAGGGATTTTGTTACACTTCACAAGCAACACAGACAAGTTTAATCTTGCTGAGTGCTGAACCATCTTATCCCAAACCATGACAGCATTTTACAGTGTTCTGTGGGCTGAGAACCACCAAAAGGACCAAGACTGCTCATGAATAAAGGGCACCCAAAGCACAGCCCAGCCAGAGGGTTCAATGCCAGATCACAGAGAGAAGAGGGAAGTTGGGAAATGCAGGTTAAGTGCAGCCTTGCAAAACAAGCATTAAAAGAAATTTAGAAGAAAGAAGCAGCAGAAACTCCCCCACATTACTTCACAACCTCATTGATATTTCTTAACATCACGTGCACAGAGAAAAATAAAAACCACTTTCTAATGAACACTGATCACCAGTTCCTTAATTATTAAGGCAGGAATTGGTCTACATTTGTAACACCTTGCTGTAATGAAGTCACACACTCAGTTGTCCTGATGACAGTTATGCAACATTAATGACAAGGTTGTTCTCAATTACAAATAATCCCAGAAATTCTTTACATTTTAGGTTCTAAAGTAACATCCTTGAACACAGTCAGGTGGGACAGGAGAACAGCAGACTGAGTCCCACTTAGAAAGAGAACTGGTTTGCTGAAGTCATTGCAGACACAGATACAGATGCAATGCCATGGTGTAAGGGGCTGTAAAAGACTTGTCAGAAGGATGCCAGATCCAGGGAAAAGGCAATCTGGAGCACAGCAATCCAGAGAATAAGATGGGAAAGCAAAGAAAGCAAAACTCAGCTTTGCTCCTCCAAGCAGGTGTTGCTCTGGGTCTCTACAAACTTCCAACTCAAAGCCTTTCTTTCCAGGGAAGAAACACAAACTAAACAGCAAGGCTGAAACCTCCCTGTGGAAATCAAAACCCCTTTTGTCTCACAGCAAAATTAGGTGGGTTTCATGCTCCAGACCTGCATCACACCAGGCAGAAGGTGCATTGCTGTGAAAAGAACAAGGGAAGGAGAGAACACAGCCAGGAGGGGGTGAGAGAAAGATCTGGCTGAGAAATCAGCTGGAAAGCTGCTGTAACCAAAAGGGATGTGGACTGTGAACAAGGCACAGGAACAAGAAAGATGAGAGTCCAGAAGAGTAATTGAAACCTTTTGTTGATGGAGATTTGGAGCAGGCAGGACCATAGGGTTTGTTATCAAAACAGCTGATCAGGAACTCCAGGTGTTACAGCAGTCTCAGAGGGGACTTCTTAAAATGAACACAACCCCCAAAGTTTTCAAAGCTCACTCATAGAAGCTGAAGGCACTGAAATGCAAAAGAGCTGGAAAGGCACACCTGCAGAACTTCAGGCCGTGAACACTCAGAGACAAAAGTGAAATGCAAAGACAGAAGCAGAATTTTAAGTTTGCTTTGAAAGTGCACACGGGAAATAAAAATGAAAAGCTCTAACCTCAATACCCAAGCAAGACATTAATTGCTTCAGGCAAAAAGAAACCCATCCAAGCTGAGGGGAGAAGAATGAAAATTAGTGTAAAATAAGCAAAAGTAGGAACAAGTTTGTGAAACTGAGCCATGCCTTTGACAGGCTGCAAAGGCATAAATGGCTAGCAGAATTTACTGCCTCTTTGTGCACTCATTTTCAGTGCCCTCACAATCTTTTGGGCACTGTCAGACAGAGGTGACTACACACTCATCACTGAAGGAACAGCCTCCATTTAAAAATGCAGAATAATATTCCAGGGGCTGTAAGTCTCAGGGACAACAAGGCAAGGCTGGAAAAGTCACTCACTAGAGTGAAAAAATAGTGCTTGCTTTTACAGCTGTCACCATCCAGAACTCCTCCAAGGAAAAAAAAAAAGTACAAAAGAAAAGTTGATAGGGTGCACTGATAGTGAAAAAGAATTCAAAGGAAATCTCTGCCCCTTCCCTTCAGCAATTCCAGCCAAAATACCTTTGGCCTTTCCCAGATCTTTGTGCACAGAGAATTTATTTTTCCTTCAAAAGTGGTTATCTCTATATTTTAATGCTTATTAAAAAAACAAAAAAACAAAACAGCTTAATATTAAGCTCTTTTAAAAGAATATTCATTAGAAAACTTAAGCTGTCTTTTTATACTGTAAAGATAAGGCTGAGCTGCTGAAATGGAACTCGAAGAAAGTAGTTTCTCTTTCCTGGAGTAGTTTCTCTTTCCCAGAAAGGGGAGGAGTTAAAGGACTATTGTGTGTTTTGCCTGACATAGGAAGTACTGAAAAGGAAAAAGTTGTATTTACCAAACCAATGCTGGAAAAGGAATTACTGACACCCAATGTCAAACTGAAAAAAACTGATGCTATAAATAGAAACCTCAGATAAGACTTACAAATTCCTTTTATTTCAAGTAAGTATTATTTTAGGGCACCAGACACAAGTGTTTGTGTTTTGCAGCACCTTGCTCAAAACTGCAAACGTACCTCTAGGTTTTAAAACACACCATGTTTTGGTTTTCAAAGTTGCTCTACACAGGCTCCCTAAGAAATAAAACATGTCTACGAGAAATAAAGAGTTACAGCTCATTTTTAAAATTGAGCAGATGTTATGTAATGGATTTTCAGTGATGGCATGAAAGGGCCTAGGGAAAGCCACCTACAAAGCTGAGGATACCAGCCAAAAACTTACAAGAACATCAACGACATGACGTGAAATCCAGCAGTCATCAGCCGTGATGAACACACAACGCGGAACCTGTATTTATGGAATAAAGCACCCACACCACAGGGAATGGTGGGGAGAAACAAATCAAAACCCAGCCCACGGCAATGGATGGATTTTGAAGACTCATGAAGCGACAGCATCCCTGTAAGCCCCTCTCCTCCAGGGGGATTTGCTGCCTCAAGACGGTTTCGAATTCCGGGCTGAGGATGCCCCGAGGCCCGCGGTGCCCGCCCCGGCACCGAGCTCTGGGTCCGGGCACGGCGAGCGAAGGTCGGGCAGCGGCTCCGGCTGCGGGGCCCGGGCAGGAAGGGGCAGCAGGGGATGCCCTGAGGCCGTCCCGCCCCGCAGGCTCCGCTCCGTGCCCCCGCACGCACCTGGCTGTGGCGGCAGCCCCGCGCCCGGCTCTGCCCCGCCGACTCCCCCGCATCCTCCGGCTCCTCCGGCTCGCCTCCGCCGCCATCCTCCTTCTCCTCCTCCTCCTCGTTGTCCTCCTCTCCCTCCCAGGTGGAGTCGTACTTCCAGAGGCTCGCCTCGTCCTCCACCCTGGGGGTGAACCAGCCCGCCATGGGAAGGCGAAAG
>VZTB01012399.1:731476-747812 GCA_013397245.1 Thryothorus ludovicianus
AGAGCCTCGGGGATTGCTGGGCAGAGCCTTAGGGAGCGCCGGGGAGAGCGCGGGGAGCATGTGGGGAGCGTCTTAGGGGCCTCTGGAAGTGCTTCTGGGACTCTGGGAAGAGCCTGACGGAGCACGGACGTAGTTTAGGGGATCTCGGGCCGGTGGTGGAGGCAGCAGAACGCTGCCGAACCCAGGGGCTCCGCAGGGCTCCGGGCATTTTGGGGTCCCCGGGCCTGGGGTGGTGGCACTGGGGGGTCACAGCGGGGCTGGGGGTCAGCCCTGCTGCCCAGGAAGCCTCGGCCACCCCAGTGCTTACCCTCTTGGCCTGTGAAGCTGAGGTGTTAATTTTGAGGAATTAAGAATTTTAGAAAAGTTAAGATTACAGTTAGAATAGATGTTGTGTTAGCTAAAAAAAAAAGAGACAAATAAGCTTTACCCAACAGAAGCCGGATCTCAGATAAGATATCCAAGATCTAATAACTCATTGCTCGTCAATTTTATGGACATTAGCCAGCTTTCCCATGGTAAGAAACAAATTGAACGCAAGAAATTGCGAATTCTACCAAGGATGCGTTTGTCATGAATACCCTGAAAAGGTAAAAAAGTCAGAGCGAAGAAGACTTAGTTTACTTCACCGTTTTAATTGATTCCTCATAAAAAAGACCCCCAACTCATTTCAAGAAACAAACCACGCATGCTTAATTGCCTCCTTGCCAATTAGCATATGAAGTGGAGAAAGAGAAATCACAAGGGCATGAATATGCATTTGTATTTTGTATATTCAACATTTTTGTACATAAAAGCTTTGTAATCACCTATAAAACTTTGCGGTGTGCATTAGGGAGATGTCCCACGCACTACCCAAACCATAATAAAAACATCCGCTTTCTAACTCCAAAATGTTAGAAAGTCTTTGTCCATTAATAGATGGACATTGATATTAGATCAATGTTCATATTTCTTTAATTCAAAGCCTTGGCCAGTTCAGCATTTGCCCTCATGGCCTGTCTGGCCTAAGGAGGTGCCACGGTGGAAGGATGTCCCAAGCTCTGCAACCCCCTGAACCCTCCTCCCTGTCACAACAGGGTCCTTTTGTATCAAATACCAACCTGGAACTGATGCTTAACAAATAACTGTGCCTGGCTTGGTCACAAAATGCAGAACCTACCAGCTTTAAGATGTAAAAAAAAAAAAAATTATGTTTGGGAAGAAAGAGAATGTATCATTCCCTGGGAGATATGGGGTTTTTGCCTTGTTAGGTATAATTAGACACACAGGCATGAAATAGGACTGCAGTTGCTTAGGTGATAGGGTTTTCCAATTGCTCACTCCTCACTTGAAGATTTAATCAATTTTGTGACATTAAAAGTATTTCAACAGCAAATAACAATCACATGATACGCAAGGAATGAGTGTTCTGAGTGAATAATAAAGCAGTGGGGGCAAACACTCACAGGCAGAGACATTATTTTAATACAAATTATCCAAATAATAAAAAAGCAGGAAGGGAAAGATGCAATTTTCTGAAATTGAACTTTTTGTACCTGTTCATACTCAACGAGCTGACTCGTATTATTGTTTTGGTCTTGATGTAATTAATACCCCAAACAGGTCAATTTAGCATTAAATAAACATTTTAAATGAGTTAAACCCAAAACCTCACATGTGAAGCCTTGGGAAGTTTGGTGATCTGAATCCTGGATGTGGCTGCCTGGGCACGAATCCTCTTTCCCAGTGGGGTTCAGTCTGGCCCCTTGGAATGGGAAGGATTCTGTGACTCCAGTCTGGCTTAGATGCTGTTGAAGTTCTCCAGGAAGAGCTTCAGAGTGAAAAGAGATCTTGCTGGCACGACTTTTCTGCATCAAGACTACAGGAATCTCAGAAATATTCCTTCTTCCTGCTGTCCCTGTTGTACCTGTGTCCTGGCTGTGCTGGACCTGCCTTCACACAGCTCAGGCCTCATACACTGATGTCCTCGTTTTGAGCCAAAATTCCCAATCAAAAGGACTTTGCCAATCTCAAACACAGGTCCTCATGGTTTTGCAGTTAAACCCAGCTCTAAATCTCAGCCCTGTTTAATCTTTCAGTGTTTATTTGAGCTATGCTTAGTCTTCAGCTGCTACTGAGAGAAAGGCTCATGATTTCCTGTGATGGCTGCACAGCAAGAGGAAACGAGTTCCTGAACAACTAAATCTCTGTTTTCATACATGTTTCTAGGCATAGAAAAATGAGGGGAGAAAGAAAAGCAAATAAATTTCGAAGTATAAAAATTGTTCCCCTGTAGAATAGTTTTCAAAGTTTTGCAGGAATAACTTATTTTTAAGCCTGTGTGAGACACTGAGTTTCAGCACTCTCATCTGCCACATTATGCTCCTACTTAAAAACATCAAGAGGGAATAACTGTGTCAACTCAGACAGCAATTTTTATGTCACTAAGTTCTGATGGCTAAAAAAAGTAATGTGAAACAGAATATGAAAAAAACTATGTCTTCCTCTGAAAATACAATAGCATCTGAAAATAATTCAATTCAGTAGAATAATATTAATGCAACAGGAGCAGTATGTGCATGAACTGGGTGCTATTTTGTTTCAATCACAAATAATTACATTTCCCCATGTCTAAATTCCCTTGTCACATTCAATGCATCTAGGAAACATATGGGAGCCTATAATAATGCCATGTACAGCCTCCACCTGGATCTTGACCAGAGTTTCATTTTTCTCTCATTAAATTTGACTGTTTTGGGTTTGTTGTTTTTTTTTTTTTTTTCAGTCACCGAACAGATTTTTCAGAAAAATTTACACTTCTCTCGTTCAACTTTAAATCCTGCTTTTGGGTTTAAGCAGCTATGAGCTGTGTAAGACGTGCATGATTTTATTCCTTTCTTTTTCTTCCTACTCTTTAGGCTGCTTTCAGCCTTGAAAACCTGGCTGGTTGTTGTGTCACCTAAGGGTGCTGAGCCCTTGGCTGGATCAGAAGAAAATCAGTAATTTCCTAAGACTTTGCAAAAACTGAGAAATCCGCCTGGCATTTGGCATTCTCCCTAGAAGCGTTGGATTTCTGGGATAAGCAATATGGCTACAACTATTTCTGTCATTATTTTAGAACACTATGTTCTAGTGCCCTTAACAAAGCAAAAATTTCATTCCAAATCCTGTGATTTTTGCTGTGCCTCATGAACATTTGTAGAAGAGTATCATCTGCCTACTTTTGCATTAAACCCAGGCTTTTAACCTTTGCTGGGTGAGTTTAGAACTTCTTAAATATAGAATCTATCAGGATTTTTCTTACACAGGTAAGAAGTACATGCAGAAGGACATTTTTATGGTGCCTCTTCTGGCACCAAATTACTCTCAAATCCATAAATCCTCCTACAAAATAAGTAATTTCAGTGCTTTGGCACATTGCAGTATTTCTGAATAAAATATCCTTTGTGATTTATGAGGAACTCCTGAAGAGAATAGTTCTGATATAATTTGTAAGCTTTAGCTGTACTTTCAAAATCCATTTTTTTCCAGTGTGAAATCTGTGGGAAGTTTTACTTTAACAGGTCTGCCCAGGGAATTGTCCAGAACTTGGAGCTTGTTTATTTTCTTATCTTTTAATAAATCAGTGAAGATAGTTCGGTATGCGGACAGTTTGCTCCCCAGTTAAATCTGTAAAGGAGGAAGAACCACAAAGATAAAACTGTTTGCTATTAAGATTTTTATCACAAAGCCATTTAGAGCAGCATTGCCTCTTCCAGTTAATTACCTTTTTCCTTTGCTTAGAGGTATATTTGATTATATTAAACAGAGACGTTAAATGGAAAATTCACTCTCAAGATCTGCCCTGCACAGCTTCTTACAGGTGCAAAATAGTGAATTTAAATCAAAATAAGGGTGAAGCAGCAAGGCTGAGGGCAGCAGCTGTCAGACAGGGGATCCACTCTGCTCAGACATATGTTCTCAAACTGAATTTTTCCCTTGTGATCAGTTGTGCTCCTTCTCCCAGCGGAGAGAGGCTTCACATTAGGTGGGCATCAGATGGCAAACCTTGGAAAAGTAGCTGAAAACAGTGCAAATAATTATCTCTGAGCATGCACAGAGGCGTTTGTTACTGCTCCTGCTGTGCTTTAAAACATCCCAGCGCAGAGGGGATTGGAGAAGGAAAAGCCATCTCACTGATTGTTCAGTTTAGTAAATCCATCATACCCCAGGCTTACGGAGAGGCATAAAGATGAACCAGTGGATTTATAACAAACTCCAGGTGAGCACAGGGATCGATTCCTGAACTCTTGGCTAGCCCAAACCAGCATGAGAGCATGTTTTACTGTTTTACTGATACTGCCAAAGTGTCAGCCAAACTAAAGTCCCCTTAGCCCAGCTGGCCAGGACAGATCCAGAAGGAATTCCCTTCCTTGACATTTTCAGCAGTGTCACTAGGATTGCTCAGCTCATCCCTTTCTTCTCGGGGGCATTCGAAAAAATTATTTTTCAAACTACAGCTACTAGTTTGGAAAAAATAACCAAGAGCCAGCACGAGCAGGAAGGATCTTCAGAAGGGAACAGGGGAGCACTAACCCTGCCTGGCTGACACGAGAACGACAGCCACACTCAGCTTTCGCTGTGGCAGAGGGTGGCAGCAGATTTTCATGAAGCACGTGTGCTCCTTTAAGCACACACAGAACTACTCAGAGGTCTGGGAGATCCTTTTTTTTTTTTGCCATTTCATTTTTACTAAGGGTATTCACAAGCACCTTTCAGCAGCATCATTTGGCTACAACGTGTGGGTGATGCCTAAAGTTGTTTCTCTAGGATGGATCCTAAGCAGGGGCAAAACTGCAGTCAGAGCCAGGCAGGCAAAGCTGCTGGCACAGAAAACAGCACAGAAAGCTGTGGAAGGAACAAGTCCGCTTGAAATTTGGCTTGCAATGATGATAAATCAGTAGAACCAGCCAGGCCTAAGCCAGGTAACCTGTCAGAGAATGTCTGAATTTGTAGAAATAGGTCTCAAGAGTCAGTGTGTCTCTGAAACAAGAGTCCACAGAGTTCTACTGACTGGACCTTCTTTTCTCAATGGTCATGGGAATAAGTCCTGTCTCATCTCCTCTTTTGTTTTATAAACACTTCTGTTTTGATTCTAAATATTCATTTTATTTACAGAAGCAAAACAGAGCTGTGTAATTCTGTCTTTCCTTAAGGTGCAAAGTGTATAAATACTCACAGCAGGGAATTCTTGATTAACCAGTACATCTCATCCTGGAGCTTCATCTGCTGAGCCAAATTCCTCACTGTCCATCACCTTGAGAAGAAATTGGATTCTCAGAAACCATCAGGATATTTGCAGTGGTTCCATTGGCGGGAGATATTCTTAACCTGGGTCACTTTGCCTTTAACCAGGCAGATGAAGCCTGGATCAGGAGCAGCTTTGCTTCGTGTTGCCTAAAGTCTCTGAGTTTTGTCCTTCACCATTTTCAATGGCTCCACCACTATCTTTAATAACACTAAACCAGACTGACTGAAAAAAGAGTGGTTTTAGGCCTAAGTGTGACTCAAAGAGGAAAAAAATCCATTGATGTCAGTGAAAATAGAATTCCCTATAGAATGTATTCTGTTTTCTGTTTATTTGGTTGTTTAGGAGATATCTGTAAGAGGAGACAGGGGACAATTGGTTATTATTTTTTAGGCCTGAGACTCTTACTTTTTTTTCTTTTTCTGTGATTTACAGCACATATTGCAAAGCCAGTTATTCCTTCTAAAACAACACAGACCAAAAAAAAAACCAAAAAAACCCAAAATAACTGTATCAGTAAATTAAAGTATTTGGGTTAGATCTGAAGTGTTTCCATCTTCATAGCCAAAAAAATGTCAGTTTTTACCATGTGCCTGCCTAGGGTATCTCAGGAGCAAGGAAAAAAATCCCTCAAGTAAATAAACAGGTTTAAAGAAAGGCTGTAGACAACACTGTCATGACTGGCATCACTATATAAAAATATGCTAAAAAAAAATCTATATATATATCAATCTGTTCCTGTAAAAAGGCACAGATACAGCTAACAATATCACCAAGGTAGAATGTGCAATTGTTTTTGTTATGGATTGATACACTTGGCTATTTCCTGGCTTCTGATTCAGCAGGCAGAACTTTATTTCAGTGCATTGCAGCTTGTGTGGCAAAACTCAGGGATTCTATAAAACGTAGTGAGGTGCTATAATTTGATGTAGAAGCCAGTGATGCCAATGAGGAGTTCTTAAAAAGTTTGGCAAATTATGTATGATATCTTCATCAGAGGCTTAATTGCATAAACCTGCCCACTGGATCAGCAGTTCTCTATTGCATCCAGAATTCTAATTACCATTTTCTGCACAGTTTCCTACTCAGAGTAGCACCTCATTGCACTCTGGAGCTGCAGGAATTTATAGTGGATTCACACAGCTGACTTGGCCAGTGTCCTCTGCTTCTTTGCTAAGACCAGCATCTGCCTCTAAATTACTGGTCCTGCTTTATCCCTTGTTTATTTTGCTCAGTAGCCTCTACCCCAAAGCTGATATTTGAAGTTTGGAGCATTCACTCCAAACTCCAGCTCGAGATTCCTATGGGAATGCAGCCTTTGCTGGGTCAGGTCTGTCAGCAATATATATATATCATAATTCCCATCTGAGCACATATGTTCAAGTGTTCTGAGGACAGCTGTGATTCACAGACCTCTTTTTTTTTTTTTTTTNTTTTTTTTTTTTTTTTTTTTTTTTTTTTTTTTTCCTGGATGGAAGTAACTGAAAATTGCACATTTAAATAGGTTTTATCTCTTTGCATTTTGGGGATCAATTTGCCCCCTTAGCATAATGGAGAGAAGTCTTAACACTTCCCATTTCTTCAGCTGCATCAATTGCTTTGAATAAGGATCTCATTTTCACATGACTCCTGTAGATCTGATAGACTTAAATTCAATGAAAATTATATAAAATTGAAGAGAGCAAATGTAAGTGATGGCAGGGCAGCACTATTACTATCATCGACTTTGCATAATCATGTTAAGGACAGAGCCTGGGAGAACATTCCACAGCTTTTCCCAGCAAGCTGTGCCTGGAAGCTTTCTGCAAAGAGACAGAGCTGCTCCTCCTATTCAGGATTTCTCAATTGCTCAGCCATTCATGATGGTTTTATGCTCCTCGAGACAGTATCAGAAGTAAAGTATTAAATGTAAGGCATTTTCTAAATGGTAGGAAGGCCCCAATTTCTTCCATGATAGATAATTTCACCATTTGTCTCTGTGAGACACTTAGAAAGAAAATACCTATTTGATTTTTATCGTGTGTGTTGGGGGTCATACTTTTAAAAACTCTCAAACTATCTTTGCAGACTGGAGCAGGGAGGTGAGGGATGAGGCTGATCCTCACTCAGGGCTTTGGATCCCTCCTGCACATCCTGACTCATCCTCCAGCCCCTGCAGGAGAAATCAAGTATCTCTCGCTTTTCTCCCATTCTTAAAACCATCTCTGATGAGGTTTGAATTACTCACGCTTTTACATTCCTCAGAGAAGAGGAAATGCTGATACAGAAAGTGCCAATGTCTTTCTCCTCCCCGCCCAAGATTTCTGATCAGCCCTTAGCAATGGGGGGGACAAGCAGCATTTGCTGCAGATTTGCTCTTGGAAAGAAAATTTGAGAACATCCAAGCAATATCAGAGTTCTGTGATTCCCCAACCTTTTTGTTCTTTAGCACACTGGAGATGCTGCTGCTTGCCAAAATAAATTAACAAGGACAAAAATCCTCTTCTTTTAATATCTTCATTCACTAACAAATTTTCTCATTTGCCAAGGAGTCTTGTTCTGGCTGGATGGGGCAAAGCTGACCCTTCATTCACACAAAATCAGTACATTTGTTAACTACTATCCTCATTGTGGGATTTTTTGTTAACTCCCCTGTCTCTATGCACTTTGTATTTTAGGGATTGAATATATGTGAAGGAAAATTTAATGTCTGATTTATGTTTGCCAAACTTACTATACCTCAGAGCTAACTCCAAGTCTTTCAGAATACAGCTCTTTTCCAAGATTTCTTGGCTGCTATGAGATACCAAAACCTTAAAAATAAAAATTTCTTTTTGCAATAAGAAACTAAGTTAGGCCCAGGGTTCACTCACAAACCTGTGATAGGAATTATTCAATCACATGTATTTGACTTTCAAAAGCTTTCCTTTTTTTCATCCCCCATTAGAAGCAGAGGAAGGTTTGTTTGGAATCCAAGTGCATCTTGCCATGTAATAGAGTTCAATGGACTTTAAGAAAATAATAAGTAAAAATCTCTTTTGCCTTAGCAGTAGGAAATTTGGGGCTCAGGTGAACCATAATCTGTCCTATTAACATTGTACACCAGAATTCTGAATTGCTCCTGCAATGATAATAAAAGTATACAAGATTTAAAGGATGGCTTTATCCTCAGTGTTTCATTTGCCCTCCCTGGAAGCTATTACCTGAAGTGCTCTATAATTTTGGTGATGTTAAATATAATCACCTCAATTTTTCATTTGAATGACTAAGTCTCCACTAGAAAATATTTACAGCTGGGGTAAGTTTAGAACTTGCATCTCCCAAGGTCTTGTTTGATTCTTTTAAAGGAAGGGTTCTGTGACCTTACAAGAAGCCCTGACCTTGGTCAGGGGGCAGAACGCTCCAGCTCTGTTGAGTGGAAAAACCTTCCACCAAATCTACTTTGACAAAGTTGAGTTTCTTATAAATGCCCTTCTATAATGGCCTGTCTCATGATATCTTTTTTCCCCTGATATCTGGGTCTGCTGTTCTCCCTTTTACTTCTTAATCTGAAGACCAAATACTCAATAGCCCATGTAGAAAAATACTTAAAATTAGAGGTGGAAAAAATAAGGTTTGCGGCAAATTTTTTTTGTGCTGGGCAATTCACTGCCTCTGTTAAATTATGCCCTTTAAACTTGTCTCATCATTTTAATGTTCCTTTATTTTGTTTTTCAGTTTTTTCATGGGAAGGATTTTCATCAGTGAAAGCAATAGAAGCCCAGATGTAGAATTAGCCCTGGGCCTGCCGTGACTTCTGTCCTTGTACAGGTGCCAAATGTTCATTCCCAGAACTGATTTTTTGTTGTATTCTCATTTCAAGCACCCTAGTCCTGTTCAGGACAACATTTCCTTGCTGTTGCCTTTCTGAGTGTCCAGCTGGGATGATCCATGGTGGCTTTCATCCCTGGGCACAGCAGGGAAAGGGGCACTTTCTCCCCATTTTGTGTTTGGCACTTTCTCCCCATTTTGTGTTTGGCACTTTCTCTCCATTTCGTGTGTAGCAGTTCTTAAAGTTGTTTTAGGGAGTCTGGGTATTACATCCATTTAATTTAGTTTCATTTCTCTCCATTGCAAGGGGATCTGATTGGTTTCTGAATATATTCCACGATAAAAGATGGGATTAAATGGGAATATTTCCACCCTTAGAAAATGACTTCTCGTATCAGGTGTGTTGCTGTTTGTGTACAGATATGCAGAAGTGTAATTCATCTTCAAGGGATTTAGGGACAGCTGATGAATTTTCCACTATATCCCCAGTCTGATCTGGAAGAGGAATCCAAGACTGCAATAAGCTGCATTCACTTTGAATTCTTTTAGTTGTTATTCTTCTTGGATCAACTCAGTGGAGTTGTTAAGAAAAATAATCTTATCTAATTTCCCACTTTACCTTTTATTGCTGCAGTTCATATCTGTATATTACCTTATCTCTGCACCCTGGTGGGATTGTTGCTAATTTATTCAAATTCAGAACATTTGCTATCTGCTCTCACTATGATCAAGGTGGGCTCATGCAAAACTGTGCCTCTAATCAGTTTTATTAGACAGGATTGCTGATTAAATGCCTTTATTCTTGTCTTCCAGACCAATTTCTGAAATTAATTTTGACAACGGCTGTTTGAGACTCCTGATTTTAATGCAGGCAATAATCAGGTTCATAAGAGGAAGCTCTTTGACAAACATATTTCTAGAAAATGAAGATCACAGATTTACTGGAACAGTGAATACCCCATTTGTGCTGCTCCCTTTACTCTTCACTTATGAGCAAACAGTACTTTAAACAATTTAAACATGATGAAGTTTTATTTCACTGGGCTAAATCTGCTGAGTTCAGTCACTGGAGCTACTCCTAATTCTTTAATATGTCTTAATAAAAGAAACTTCTTTTGTCACCAAACTCTGAATTTTAATTTTCAGTTTGAAACAACAATTGCTAAGTACATTGTAAAAAATAACCAATCATGGAAGATAATGGAATTGTAAAACTTTTTGACCTATTGCAACAAGAGGGCAGCCGAGGAAAAAACCTTCATTTTGACTATTAACTGCATTGTGAGTCTAAATTTTTTTCTCAATTTTCTTTTCAATTGAGTCTACTGCCAAGAGATACTATATTAAAATTGTTTTTCTCTTTGTCTAGTTAATGAAAGATTATAATTAAGATAAGTGGGATCAAGAATCAGATCTCAAATTGATGTTATTGGCTGGACGCAGCTGTATTTTTCCTGCTTTATCAATCTTCTTGGTGTTAGCAACTGGAAACTTGAACGTTCTTCAGAATCATCATTAGTTTTTTGTGCCTTTGCATTCAGCTTCAGAATGAAAACTCTGTAATCCTCTGGGCTTGATGCAGTCGTTCCAAAGACTCCAGAGTTCACAGGACTTAAAAATTCAGGTCATCTCAGGGGAGGGGGCAGCCAGAGATTAATGCAGGATAATTACTTGGCTTGGTGCACTCTGACAGTTTCTTCCTTTCAAATTCAATGTAACTTCACAAGTAATTAAACATTGCTCTGGCTTCCTAAGGCACAGTGGTTTTAAGAGTGGTCAAGCATCTTGTGGAGCCCTGCTGATGACACTGGTGTCCCTCCTGGGACAGAATTTCACATGGCAGAGCAGAGCAGTAACAATTTCTAGCCTGAAGCTTTTAGTTCTCAATCTTTTCACAGGTTACCACTCCCCACTCCGGTACCATGGGCTGTTAATCCAGACTCAAACTTCTCTTATCTCAGGAAAGATCTGATGTTAATCCTCACGCTTCAAATCTGCCTCTGGGAAAAATCCTGGCACAGAGGTAACACTTAAACAGCTGGAACTGTTTGGAATAAAACTGTTTTATGTGACAAACAATTTAATTAAAATGCCGAGTCCATAGAGATAACAGTTTCAAAAAGGAATCTTGGTGTCTGTACAGATTTTTCTTAAACTTCACATAAAGCAGAAGTGCACCTTTATCAGAAAAGAAGCAATTTTGTTGGAGGTTTAGCAGTGGCAGCAGTAATGATGCTTTTGTAGATCTTTTTTTTTTCCTTTTCTAGTCTAAGTAGCAGTGGTGAATTTGTCCAACATCCCTGTGATATTTGCAGGGTTATGTCTTGAAACTGCAAGAGAGCTACTGCTGTCAACATTTCTGGTACATGCTGTGCTTCCCCACTCTTCTGAAAACAAATCTTCTGGTTTTCTGTTTTTTGCTTCTCACCATGCCACCCCAGACATCTGACTCCCAATGTATACATTTTCCTATGAAGTTAATCCCACACATCCTAAAATGCAAGTCTGTGACTAAGTTCATCAGAATTCTTTGTCTGGAAGCTTTTGTGTTTCTCAGAGGGGCGCAGCAAGATGAGAATTGGCCGAGTCCAGCTGGAGGTGGGCTCCTGCCTGTTTTCTGCAAGAGGAGAACAGACTGTTCACAGAATCATTTAGCAGCTGTTTATTAGAGGCATAGGCATGTGACTTTGGGGGTAGTAAAACTTGGCAAGAACTTTAATTTCAAAAGAAAAAAACAAACCAAGCAAAGAAAAGCAAAAAACTGCCAGTGACTGGTCTCCTTCTGCTTTTACAGCGGGTTTGATCTCATTCCATATTCACATGGACAGTCCAATAGATGTGTGCAGCACCTGAATAAGAATCTAATCATACTGACAATTAATTTGCCAAGAAACTTATTGAACAATCCTGCTAAGTGCAAGAGGTTTTGAAAATGTAATAGAGAAGCTCACCAGGTACCCCTTTTTTAAGTCTGAAGGGTTCTTATGTAATCTGACAAACTGAACCTGGGATGGAGCTGATGTGCTGAATTTCAAGGCCCTCAGCAATGAGGAAAGTGATAAACTTTGGTTTCCTTTGACCACTGAGGTAGGATACATTTACAAAACAGAATTGAACAGACTGCAAAAGCTCTAGTCCAAAGTTTTTGCAGGAATTAGGAAATTGGGTATTAGGATACATCCCTGTGTAGCTGCAGCTCTGCTCCCCCAACAGTGAGGATGATTCCCCACATCTGCCCCTGACACAGGAGACAGGGATTGGATTCCTTCCTTGAATTCCTTTTGGACTCAGCACTCACTCTGTCAGCTTTCCTAAAGCTTTCCTCATTATTTTTGTCCTGTGTCTTTCTAACCACGCTCAGCTACTCCACAAACTGGGGATCTGGGATTCTCCTCTGGATTGTCAGAGCCTTTTCCCCGCCTTTGGTACCATAACCCCAGAAATTTCTTTAGAAAACAAGATTTCTCTTCAGTAAATCCCTTTTAGCCAAGCAATAGTACATTAAGAAGAAACTATGATGTATAAAATGAAAAACAGAGCTGCCATGAAAGCTGAGCTTTTTACCCCAAAGTGCAAGAAAGGCAAAGAATAAACTGAAGTTTGTGCTCTCTCCCTGTTTGTATGTGGGAAGTGTTCAGATTCTGTGCTGATGAGGGGTGATATAAAATTGTTGCATAATATCAGAGTTTAAATAAAAGGGTGTGGAAAGCCAGTTCAAAGATGTGTGAATTCTGAGAAAAATTAGTTACAATTAATCTGGATAATGCTGCAGAAGAATCTTTGCTGAAGCCCAGTCACCAGGAGTTGAGACTCAGCAAAACTTTTCTTGCTCCTCAGATAACACCTGTGAGCAGACCATGATTTTAAATACTGTGAGTCCATACAGTCAATTTTTGCAAGGATGATCCTTTAGGAGGAAGAGAATTAGAAAAATGTTTTAAATTTTTTTTTTCTTTTTTGCTGTTCAGCTGTAGTAGTTCGTCAGGATGGACAGACGAACGTTTCTGTTTTCCTGGGCAGACAAGCATTTGCCTTTGTCCTTTCTGTTGCTTAGAGAGCTGCTGAACGTATTTTTAAGTAGAAAGTTGTGTAAAACAAGAACTGAGGTGTATCTGCCTGAAAAGGAGCCTGGTCCAACAGATCTGAAGCTGCCATTCAATGGAAAACTCAGAAACCAAATTTTTTTTGCTAAAGGAGTGAAATAGCTCCTAGAAAAGCTGCCTCACAGTCGTGGAAAACACAAACATTTCTATTAGACAGGCAGAACAAGCTGGAAGGACAGGAGAATGCAGGTGGTAAGGGAGGGTGGGTCTGCCAGGTTTGAGGATGTTTTCAGAGGTGGTACCACCACAACCAGCACAACTACCCATGGTGTGTGCTGTGAAATCCACAGAATCCCGTCATCCTTGGCAAAAGCTGCAGCTGCATCCTCTGTGTCACAGTCATCCCAGCTTCTGGGGCTTTAGACTGTGTCCCTCTACTTCCCCTTCTCTGCAGGAGACAGAGAAGATGCTGCTTCTGCATTTATTGCTCACTGTGCCGAGATCCTGGAGTGTCTGGAGAGCTGAAAACACTTCAATAGCGCCGAGCGGAGCCGGCTGCTCCCCATTCTCCCAGTGTGCTGACAGATCACTTCTGGAAACTTTTACTGTAGAGAGGCAGCAATTTGTCTGCAATTTCTGATTTTGAGTTCTTTTATTCAGCCTTCAGAGGGGATTCACAGTACAAAGTGGGCAGAGCAGCATTGCAGGCGGAGGCTGCCTGGTCCCCTCTCCGTTGAATCTGAGGCACTTGGCTTCTCCATTTTGGAAGCTGCATCTCCCTGTTTTCACCTGGCATCCCAGCAGAACATTCAAATCTGAATTTGTAGTAAAAAAACACATCCTGGTGCACGCACTGCCCTTAAAAGAAGAGCCTGTAAAATATCAGGATTGGCCAAAGCCATGGCTTGGAGCTCAACTGTGGGCTTGTGCTTGAGGCTGGGAGAGAGTGGCTGATCCTGAGCCACGACTTCAGCAGGGGTCTGAGGTCAATCCTGATCTCCCAACCCCTTTCTCAGGGTCTGGATCCTCTTTTCTGTGCATCAAACTACTGTAGACTAGGAATTTTGTGGTTTTACATTACTGAGAAGACAAGAGATTCTCCATTAGCACCGTATCTAATCCTTGGGCTTGTGTGAGGTCTCTTGTAGTGTGTGATAAATTTGATCAATGTGATCTTGCTTCTACCTGCTGCATTGCTGTTTCTCCTCTCTCTGCTCTAGTGCCACTGATATTTGAAGCAGATTTTCAAGAGAGAGCGGAAAATTCCCTCTTCCCCATATATTTTTCATCCTTTTGCTTTCCCCAGCCCCACAAAACCCTCTGATGATGTTCCTGCCTTCTCTTTTGCCATTAACAACAATGTTTTGTGACAAGAGCTATAGTTGCAGTCAGCATGGAAAATTTGCTGTTATTTTAAATAACCATCTGCTCTCCCCACAGTCTGCTACCTCACCCTTAATTTCTTTATTTTTTGGATGTTTATTTTGATTAGCCTTGTCACATGGTGCTGTAAGGAAATCTTGCTTCACTTCACACGCTACTGCCATGTTGATACAGAAAACTGGCTTACAACCAAAAAGATGCTATTTTTTCCATTCTCTCTCCTTTTTTATTTTTTTTCCCCCCAGAAAAGTTTTATGTAACAAAGTGTTGTATAAGGAGGAGAACAGCAGGGAGTGCATCAGAATTCATGGATTTTATTTCATCTCTGTCACAAATCCACTATGGCACATTGGGCAAAGTCAGTACAATCCAAATTTTCTTATTTGGATCAGTGTGAGAGCTACTGAAATTTCTTCAGTAGATCCATAGTCACACGTGTAATGAGGATTAAACTCTAACCTGGAGCAAAACTGGAATCTTGGAAGAACCTTCTATATCAGGGAGGAGCTGGTGCACTAAAATAGGTCACCTTTGTATATTTACATTAAAATTGCTGGCACACAGATCTTGAATTTCAGAGTATTATTTAAATGTGGATAGTTGATATCTGTGCTGTAAATGCTGTTTCTCCATTAGATTTACGCTGACCTCAGTGCACAAGGTTATGGTAACTAAGCAGCCACAATTCTGGATGAGAAATCTGCACATGTGGTGGAAATGGCCTAAACCACAAGAAATCTCTCTTTGAGGAGCAAAAACTCATGAAGAAATTAATACCCATTCTGCAAATGCAGATTTAACTGGTGTGGTTGAATGAAGAAATCTAATTTGGCTTCCTGTGAGAAACATTTTCAGAGGAAATATGGGTCCCACTGGGTTCTTTGCAGTCATCCCAGTTCCTTCAGATCCTCAGGGAGCAGAGGGAGGTGTGGGAGTGCTGGAAGTGCTGCTGTTCACTCATCCTCTGCTTTTCCATGGGACTTATCTCAGTGCTGGCCTTGTACAAACCAACTGTGCTGGCCCAGGAGGTGAGACTGGAATCAAGGCACAATCACCTTAATGAGCCTTTTGGGGAATGTTAGTGCACAGCCTGGGTTTGTTCATTTATTCTCATTTATCAGTGTAAACTGTGAGTAATTCTACCAGAAAAAAACGAACAGAGAAATGGGGCCCTGTGGTTCTGTCAGGGATTTCAGAAGTTCACTTCAGGTGTAACAAAACACAAGGGATTCCTCCAAAAGCTTAAAAAAGACATCTGTGACTGTTCTAACAGCACACGTGGCTTCCAGGGGTGCGTGTGAAGAGCAGCTCTTCTGAAACCAGAGCGATTCAGTTCTTCCCTGAATTAATGCTGTAAAGATCTCAGTAGGTTTTTAGATGCTTTTTTATACATTTATCTTGCTTTTTATGGAGTTAGGCTACTCGTATTAAAGTCCAGTTTCTGCTAACTGAACACCAGCAGGGTGTCAGCAAATCTGTCCTGTTTGTACCCAAAATTGCTGTCAATGAAAACAGGAGTGGGAGTGTTCTCCTCAGGATGGATTTCCCTTAATCCTTCCCTTTGTCCTTATCTCCATTCAATATTGGCTTCTGCCAGTATTTCTTCTACCTGCCTACTCTGTTAGGTTTTTCTGGATATAAAACCCCAGACCAATAAACAAACTTAGCCAACAACAAATTTGGAAAAAAAAATACCCCACCGAAACAAACAAATCAACCAAACAAAACCACAAAGCAAACAAAACCTCAAGCAAACAAAAAGCCACAAACAACAACAAGAAAAAACCCAAACAAACAAGCCTACAAAAAACAAACAAAACCCCACAAAACCCTCAAACAAATAAACAAGCCAGAA